>CM067360.1:46203097-46208097 GCA_034401795.1 Chaetoderma sp. LZ-2023a | reverse complement strand
TGCACACGTCAGGATATAATGATATTCATCACCTATGTCATTTTGTGTGCATATGGTGCATTTTCTGTTCTCCCGTGTGGTCCCATCCCATCTTCCTGTCTCTATCGGTAGGTAGTTATTTGATGTTCTGAATCGTGTTAATGTAATCCTGTTGTAATCCCCTAGTATAGATAAATATTCTTCTGCGTCTAGCTGTGTTTTGAAAGCATAATATGATTTCCCCTTCCATGAGTTCTGCATTTCACGGTTCCATTGTTGCCTAAATTGGTCTTTTGGTACTCGGCGTATTTTATTTGATTCTAATTTAACGTTGTGTGCAGTTTGCGCAATCCAGAGATAACTACTTCCTGTTGAGTCTAAGATATTTCTAACATGTTCCAGCCATTTATACCGTGTGTTATTTTTGGTGTAGTTAGTTAACATGTATTTGTAAATTAGTGCAGATATGTTAGTTTGTTTACCTGTGACAATTTTTAACCAATAGGTTATTATGCGGTGTTTAATTTCAAGTTTAATTGGCATTTCCCATGTTTACCCATATATCATGAATTTAGGTGTGGAGCGTTTGACTTTTCGTACATTTCGTAAAAAATCAAGTTTAACTTTTCCAAGTTGGTCGCCATTTTCTATACTGGTAACTTCACACCCGTATAGCAGCTGGTGGAATAATTTTAGCTGGCAATCAATAGGTAGATCAAGTTTTCGTGAATTTCTTAATAGTGCGTATGATGCTTTGCATTCTTTCTTAGATATATGTTTTTGGGCCTTTAATAATCTGCCATTTTGAGAAAGTAAGATTCCTAGATATTTAAATTCATCGCAGATATCTATTTCTTTATTATGCAGGTAGAATTTAAGATTATTATAATCTCGTTTTGAGGCACCGAATATCATAATTTTGGTTTTATCTATATTTATTTTTAGTTTCCATTGGTCTGTATATGCTCCAAAGGTAGTAAGTAATTTCTCGAATTTCGTCTTTTCATCTGCAATAAGGATTGTGTCATCAGCGTACAAAAGCACTAGGAGTTTAATGAGAACTATAAGGTCTAAATCGTCATATTGGAGTTCGACTTGTTTGCAGTTGTTTTCTACAAGAAATTCTTCTAGATCATTTAAGTAAATTGGAAATAGGAGAGGAGATAGATTTTCACCTTGTTTAATCCCCACTCACAGCCGAAAGCAGGTGAGAATTCATTATTTACTTTTAGTTGAGATTTTATGTTACTATACATACTATGTATAACCTTAAATAGTTTACCCCCTATAATGTGTTTAGGTAATTTTTGCCACAGGCCGTCTCTCCAGACTGTGTCAAACGCCTTTGCGAAGTCAATAAAGGCACAAAATATTCGTTTTCGTTTCCTTTTAAGGATTTCTATTGAGGATGTCAAGGTGAATATATAATCCATCGTCGAATAGCCTTCCCTGAAACCCGCTTGATTTTCAGCGAGGGGTGTGTGTTCTTCCATAAAGTGGTTTATTCTGCAGCAAATAACAGAGGTAAATAATTTACCCAGATAGCTTAGGAGCGTTATGGGGCTATAATTTTGGGGTTCATTTGGGTCGCCTTTTTGTTTATAGATTGGTATGATAATTCATGGGTCCATGACTCTGGTATCTCTCCACTATCCAAGACTAAATTGAAAATATATTTGTACAGCTTTATCATTATTTGTTTTTGCTTTGATATATTCGTTGGTTAATCCCTCTATATCAGCTGAATTGTTAGATTTTAGGCGTTTAATCGCTTTGTTAATTTCTGTTTCAGTTATGGGGGCATTTAATGCTCGGTTTTCCATATCTGTGTCTTGTGCCATGAGGTCGGGGTGGGTTCGGCTTCGGTTACTATTTTACTTTCGTTAATATCTTTGAAATACTCATGGAGATCTGCGAGTTCTGCTGTACATACAGTCTTCTTTTTTGGCCTAATTAGATTCCAGTATGACCGCATTTCCCTTACTTTATTTCTTGATTTAAATTTGTACTCTGAGATACATTTGGACATTATTTTTTATAGTCTTTACTAGCATTGATCATAGTATCTTTGTTGTTATCACTTTTATTTATTTGGTATGTCTTTCTAGCGTTAGTATATTTCTTCCTCGCGCGCTGACATTCAGGATTAAACCATGCCTTGTCGGACTCCTTCCTTTCAGTCTTAAACTTCACCACCGTACCAAAACTTTGGATTGCTGCGTGTTTAAATATTTTGGCCATATTGTCGGTAATTTCATTAATTGTTAGTTGGCTATGATTGTTTTCCTCTATACTAATCATAAGTTGGGTAAACATTAGATGCTCCGTTACATTTTTAAGGAAATCCTCACGTTTTTCATTATTCCACTTTCTTGGTTGAGCGGGTTCTTTTCTGGATTGTTTACCATATTGTTGCTTTGGTTTATTTAATCCTACAGCTGAGTTTGTTTTCAGTGTAACTGCAAGCGCACAATGGATATCTGATATCAAGGGGCAGTAATCCAGGACATCAAATTCTGTAATTATTTTAGAGAATTGATGCAAGGTAGTCGACAACTGTTTTGTGTTTATAGTTGGTTACATGTCCTATGTTTTTATCGCTACCTATTCTACCATTTAGAATATACATTTTCCTATGTACAGTACATATATATCTACATAATTCTAAGAATTTATGTCCATGGTGGTCTACTCTGTTTTTGTCCTGTGATGCTCTATTTGATATATTCGGCTGTGTTTCGTCAATTTCTCGTATATCTACACCTGTTAAATTTAGCAAATTTGTATCATCTACGATAAAATCAGGGGTTTGTGTTGTTTTTGCATTAAAGTCACCAATAACAATTACGTGGTCTGTTTTGGACGTAACATACGATATTTCATTTCTTACTTCATCGAAAGCATCGTCAGAAACATACCTTGAATTTATAGGTGGAATATATACACATCCAAGTATGGTGTCTTTGTCAAATTTATTAAGATTTACGGAGAGTGTAAGCCACAATACGAATTCGCTTTCTGTTTTCAATTCAGATACATGGTTTATTATTGTGTCTCTGACCAAAAAACAGATGCCGCCAGATTTACGTAATGCATTTGATCTATTCTTTAGTACTGTAGTGTAGCCGGCTATGTCCACAGAGTTATATTCGTCCAATTTCGTTTCAGCTACACCTAGTATATGATATTTTCGTAGGAAAGAGCTCATTTCGGGGGTAATTTAGCTTTGATTTCAAGCCACACACATTTATGAAACCAATTTTGATGCCGTGTAGTGTATTTCTGCCGTCTTCGATATCATCATCGTCGTCGTCATCGTCGTCGTCGTCGTCGTCGTAGTAGTAGTAATCGTCGTCGTCTACATAGTTGTCATCGGAATTGTCGTCGTTGTTGTGCCTGTTATTATTGTCAATGATGTTCATGGTTTTAATTATCAAAATAATGTTGGTATTTGCAGTGTTTGTAGATGTGGTTCTGTTAGGGGTGGTTATGTTGTTGTTGTTGTTGTTGTTGTTGTTGTTGTTGTTGTTGTTGTTGTTGTTGTTGTTACTGCTGCTGCTGCTGCTGCTGCTGCTGCTGCTGCTGCTGCTGCTGCTGCTGCTGCCGCTACCGTCGCCACCGCTGTTGTTGTCGATGTCTTTACTAGTGCCGCTATTATTATTGCTGTTATTGTGATAGGATATTTTCACTTTCAATTCATTTATTTTGTCCTTTCTTGGCATGGGGGGTGGGGGAGGGGGGTTGGGGGGGGGACTTATTTGCTAGTTCCTTTCATTCTGGTACACATGTCGCATAGGTGGAGCAACTTGTCCGGCTGTCGGTCTCAGGCGCGCACCTTGTTGACTGGTCGAGGCTGCGTGGTTTGCTAAATTAACACAGCCGGCGTTTGGCTTAGTTACACGGTAAACGCACGCGACTAATCAAGGTGTATATGATATGATGACGTTTGATCATTATTTGTCTCAGTTCGGCCCGCCAAAGGAACCGGTACATACGATAAAAGAAATATGCGTGTGCAAAATTACGGATGATGAGTAACGAATTTATCTGAGCCAAACTCTGGAAGAGGTAGTGTTTTAAATCTGAGGATATGAATGTAGATCATCACTTTTACCCCCGAGTTAAAACAGCTAAGGTTAACATTCACATCAAATAGTTGTGTGTGGGTTCGAGATTGGCATTGGTGGGTTAGGGTTAGGGTTTTGATTACAATTTATACATCATCTGAACCATATATAATGTCCTCATATCCATACCTCGTGTATTGGAAATTATAATCTTTTCAGCGTTTCCGAAAGATACTGCAACGAGAAAAACCCGACAGAATTCGGTTTCTTAATTGGTGTCTATTTTGAAAATGTCCTTGCTGTAAGCAATAAACAGCTTTCAGCATTAAAATTGAAAAAATTCACACTGGTGTTCTTAAAATAAAATCTGGGCATATTACATATGTATTTGCATTATTGTCCTTCACGTGTCAATCACAAGTTACAGGCGCCGGTGATTAAAATGATTAACACCTAACACACTGACGAATCACTTACACAATGACAATTTATTAATAAGCTCAGCGACCGCCGGTGATTAAGTTATTAACACCCTTTTCTTGAGCAGTCTTGTGTTTATTGTTCAGATTTGATGGAGTCGGTCGGCCGATGTCAAATTCGATAGCCATAACTAATTTCATTTTTTTCAGGGAGCTTCGCTAGGTGGTGGCCGTGGTCAGCGGGCTGCTACTCGTCAACCACTGGTCCGAATTTAATAATGTTTAGATGTTTATATTCGCAGATGAATGTTACATTTGCATGGTAAATCCAGTTACTTGCGACCATGTAGTTATTTATATAGTCTTCTTCAAAATTGCGTAAATGCCTCTAAAACGGCAAAAATCGCATATTTCGCAAGAAGGATGGTCTAGGTCAGCAGAGGATTTCTTTGGATTGCGTGGACATAATTAAATAAGTTTCACATGTTCCAACTCATAATTGGAGCTTACATTCACACAATGAATTTCATTACTG
>CM067360.1:46195597-46200597 GCA_034401795.1 Chaetoderma sp. LZ-2023a | reverse complement strand
TAGCTACTCTCAGTAAATGATATGATGCACACACATCCTTTCACATAGAAGTACTCGTGCAGGGAGTAAACCCGGGGAGTAAATAACAATTACAGATGCTGAACATGTGTTTTATGATTTTGTTTAGCTCATGCCAGCATGATTGGAAGCAATAACATTTTAAGTTTATGAACATGAGCATGAATTATTACAAATAAAACTGAAAACTCTGGTGTGTTCTGCCTATCAGATGATTTCTTTACGAGAGCTGTTTCACGTGGCCTGTAAGTTTATCACGTGGCTTACTCGACTTAGCCATGCCTCATAGCAGGGTTAACTCGAGTATGTACCCGAGTAAATGCTCTAGCCGTTTAGGCGCTACTTTAGTAACTCGACTAGCTACTTTACTAAGGACATAAACTCACACTATTGAACGCCATATTCGTTGAGTCTATTGTTTGTACAGGCCAGGCCTTCTCAACCAAAAAGATCCAGTCGGCACATGCAAATTGTCATTTGTCAACCAGTTATTGAAGCGCAAGCACGCAGGATGTATGAGAACTCGTCTTCTCACTGCTCACCCCACGTAAGCTGCTCTAAGGCTTTCTCACTTGGAACATTTTACACCTCGCTCTGATACTGCAGATATGCTAACCGTTCAGATAACAAGATGAAAGGCTGCAAAATCGCCTGCATCAGCCGCATACCTTCCCATTTGTATGATTTAGTATGCCTTAGGAATATTGACACACATCTCTCAATCCGTTTTTCGCCAAGCTGAAAGGGCTAACTAACCACACTCACTCGCCCTGCAGCTACCTCGAGTAGATTTTTCCACTGCCCGGCTTGCAAGCAGGCTCTTGGCTAAAGGGTAATAGGTAGAACTTGGCGGAAACCTTCCTCAACCTCATATAGTAGCGTCACCTAAAATCTAAACTCACGCTGCTCTGTCTGGTCGTCGTGGGCCAGAGTAACCAGGTGCATGCACTGCAGCTCTATTTCCCCCTTATATTGTCGCGTTTTGTTTCTTTCATAACCGTTGTCTTACGTGTCTATGTTTTAAATGGTCTATGTGTATCGCATGTGGCTGCATAATCCGTATTCGTGCCTAGTTGGTCTTTAAACATAAGTGGCTTTCACAAGTGAAAAGGAGGATGCTGCCTTGTCTGTCACTCCCTGATTGGCCGATCATTGTTACCCAGCAATCTGATGCTGTTTGAAATCGTAAAGTTGTAAAGTGTAGCATGCACTTTTTGTGATTGATTGCATCCCTGTATTCATGTCTATTCCTTTGCTATACAGCCTGTCAAGATATAGACTTTGTCACGGCTGTTGATGCAAGCCTCCATTACGAGGAATGCCATTTGTATTTTTAGTCACGTCTACTAACAGAACCTAATACGTAAGATAGCCACTAGGCCTCTGAGGTATAAAATACGTACATAAGATAAAATCTCAATCTGTGTGATTAGGCACACAAAAACCCTACAGTCTGCGAGCTGAACCCACAAAGGACCACCGCGAGAAATCAAGTGCGGCATCGACTAAACGTTCTTGTTACACCAGTTTTTCTGGCTTTTACACAATCCAAGAACTATTGGGTATTGTTTTGACCCACAATTTTCGACCACTTATCAAAATTATCAGGAGGAGCATCTTGGAAAGACGGCCTGCCCTTCTCTCTCACGCTGTGTTCTCGAGTGACAATGCCAACAAGCAAATTGTAAGCACGTCTTGAGTGCTACTCTAAACCGCCACGCAGGAAGGACATATGCAAAGAATCAACTTCCCTTCGTTTTCTTCTTCTCTTCTTTCCCTGAATTGGTTGACGTCAAGAGTTAGGTATAAGTAAGCTAATAGGATAGGCCTCATCTTAGCTCATCCATCCCACATACGCTTTCTCCCCCCCCCCCCCTCTCTCTCCTTCTCTCCCCCTCTCCCCCTCTCTCTCGCTCTCTCTATTGCGCACGCTCTCTCTCCCCCCTCTCCCTCCCTCCCCCTCTCTCTCTCTCTCTCGCTCTCTCTCACACACTCTCTCTCTCCCTCTCTCTCTCTCTCTCTCTCTCTCTCTCTCTCTCTCTCTCTTTCTCTCTCTCCTCTACCCTCTCCCCTCTCTCTCGCTCTCTCTCTCTCTCGCTCTCTCTCACTCTCTCTCTCCTGCTCTCTCTCCCTCCTTCTCTCTCTCTCTCTCTCTCACTTTCTCCCCTCCCCCTCTCGCTCTCTCTCCTTCTCCCCCCCTCTCCCCCTCGCTCTCTCTCTCTCTATTGCGCACGCTCTCTCTCCCCCCTCTCCCTCCCTCCCCCTCTCTCTCTCGCTCTCTCTCACACACTCTCTCTCTCTCCCTCCTTCTCTCTCTCTCTCTCTCTCTCTCTCTCTCTCTCACTTTCTCCCCTCCCCCTCTCGCTCTCTCTCCTTCTCCCCCCTCTCCCCCTCGCTCTCGCTCTCTCTATTGCGCACGCTCTCTCTCCCCCCCTCTCCCTCCCTCCCCCCTCTCTCTCTCTCTCGCTCTCTCTCACACACTCTCTCTCTCCCTCTCTCTCTCTCTCTCTCTCTCTCTCTTTCTCTCTCTCCTCTCCCCTCTTCCCTCTCTCTCGCTCTCTCTCTCGCTCTCTCTCACTCTCTCTCTCTCCTGCTCTCTCCCCCTCCCTCCCCCCCTCTCTATCCTCTCTCTCGCTCTCTCACCCTCTCTCTCCTCATCTCCCTCTCTCCCTCCCCCCCCTCTCTCTCTCTCTCTCTCTCTCTCTCTATCTCTCTCTCTCTCGCTCTCTCTCTCTCTCCGACAAGAAATAAGAAGAGAGAAATATAAAGGAGACCAAAAGGCTTACTACCAACGATCATCAGGAAAGATTACTTCAGCCTCTCCATATCACCTCAGCGAGGTTTCAAACATACTCCTCGCTGGACAATGAATCAGCCTCGATCGTGGAATTCAAGCCTTGTGGAAGGTTCGTCTTCATTCATATCAGATGGCCTTACCCAGGTCCATCAATAGATGCGTCTGCCAGTTCCGGTCAGAAAATGGTTCTATGGAGTGAGGAGGTACAGCTGAGCAGGACGCAAGTGACAGATGGCTCACCCGTCACCCCAAGAGGAATCGACTCCATCTCGTGTGACCACGACCACTGTGGCGACTACCCGGGCGCGGATAGTACAGCAGCCCGCGTTGAGAGAGTGAGTACCACGACCCACCGAATGATGGCTCCGGCTACACTATCAAGGCCATTGAAACATTTGACTTGTATAAAATAAAAGAGATGGGGAAAGTGACCTCAATCACACTTGAGCGGGAACATATTTTAATTGGCGGGAACAAGATTGCTATAATTCGGGTGACATCAGAGATTGGGTAGATGGCTGGTACGATGCCTGTCATGTATAACGTTGCTCGGAAGCAATACGATTAGGAAATATTTAGAAAAGTTCAGTGACGATTGTCGTCTTCAGAGCGCCAAACTTTAGTTTGATATTTTTACCTGCCATTATTTGGGATTCTATTATTCCCGCTCCAAGCTGAGAAGACGCTACATTGATAGGACATAGTAGTCGGCTGGCCAACCTGCTGAAATGTGCTTAAGAAGTTTTGATGACATTTTCTGTTGGAAGTGGCCATCTAGGCTGAATAACATCGTAGACAGTCCTATACAGCACAGGGTTGGATAACAATCTCAAATGCGCATTTCACGCGCTGCGTGTATTAGTCAAGCACATTTTAGTTTTACATACCGTTGGAATCTGTAAAACCAGTGTCTTTAAAACAAAAACACATTATATTAACATCTTCATTAATTCCCCCGAGAAACGCCCATCATTAACATTGTGTTTTTATATTATATCATATGTTACGCAGAATCTGATCCATCTATAAAATGTCCCAATGTGTTGTAGCAGTCTTCAGCAGTGGAAGCACACGCAGTAGTACACATCTGACGCGATACATAACATTTACAGTTTGCCCAGATACGTTTTGGTTTTACACTCTCAGGCAATTATTTCTATTCACGCTCGAGGGATTGTGATAACACGAGTTCAAATAATTTGTCTCCCACTTTGAATCATTTGTGTATTCACAGCATGATAATGGTGTCGCCATGATCATAGTTGACGTGTCTGCATGCAGTCAGATCTGTGACTGATAGTTTCCAATACAGTTCTAGGTAATCATTGGTTGGTGGTCACATTTCCAAATGTTTCAGTCCTTTAGTAATTGCATCGTGTCTGCCGTTATCAACTCCACCCTCCAAGTTTGGCACGCCATACAAGCGACAGACAAACTCCTCAGCAACAGGCCGTAATTTTCCCAAGGCCTACGAAAGATGAGGTGAGCCACATCCCTTGAAACATAAGGGCAAATTAGGTTGTCTATACATAGAGAAATGGATTAGTATAGTGAAAACATATGTATCATGACGCACTAATTGAACTCTGCCATATTCATCTTCTGCTGCATGTAGACTGCGAAGGCTCAAACGTGTATCTGCTTCCTCGTGGTTTGCTGAAAATGCGTGAATCCTGTTTCTCAGTTAATTATATGACGCCATAATCAACTACGTGGCATGTAGGCTGACGTCATAATTTGACTAGGCACTGCTACTGCCAGAGAGAGAGAGAGAGAGAGAGAGAGAGAGAGGAGAGAGAGAGAGAGAAAGAGAGAGAGAGAGAGAGAGAGAGAGAGAGAGAGAGGAGAGAGAGGAGAGAGAGAAGAGAGAGAGAGAGAGAGAGAGAGAGAGAGAGAGAGAGAGAGAGAGAGAGAGAGAGAGAGAGAGAGAGAGAGAGAGAGAGATAGAGGGGAGATGGATAGAGAGGGAGAAAGATGGGGAGCGAGAGGGGGAAGAGAGGGAGAGGGAGGGAGCACGCGGGTGAGAGAGGGAGAGAGGGTGGGGGGGGGGAGAGAGAGAGAGAGAAGAAGAAGGAGAGAGATGGGAGGGAGAGAGAGGGAGGATGGGTTGGGGGGGGGGGGCGCGAGAGCGAGAACCAGAGGTGCGTGGGAGAAGGCGAGGGAGAGGGAACATCGTCGTGTCGTG
>CM067360.1:46143859-46195097 GCA_034401795.1 Chaetoderma sp. LZ-2023a | reverse complement strand
ATTGCACCCGATAACCGATAGCGAGAGATAGAGGGGGAGATGGAGAGAGAGGGAGAAAGATGGGGAGCGAGAAGGGGAAAGAGAGGGAGAGGGAGGGAGAGAGCGGGTGAGAGAGGGGGAGAGGGGGGTGGGGAAGAGAGAGAGAAGAAGGAGAGAGATGGGAGGGAGAGAGAGGGTAGGACGGGTTTGGGGGGGGGGGGCGAGAGCGAGAACCAGAGGTGCGTGGGAGAAGGCGAGGGAGAGGGATAACGCTAATATCTGTGTTATGGTATATTTCTTCTGTCTAGGAACCATAATACGCGAGAAGCTGGCTGAAGGTGACCCACTGGCGATCGTAGTGATTATAGTTTGTATTGTGGCAATACTGGCTATTATTGGAGCCATAGCCATTGTAGTCAGGTGAGTAACAATGTCCGATATAAGGAATAACACAGTAGAACCTGTCTATAATGGTAAATAAATTGCAATTACTAAACCGACAAATGGTCCGCGTAATCTAACTAATTTACTACAGTAAATATCTTATTCTAAAGTGGTTGCGTCAAATGATAGTGATTCTATGAGACGTGTGGCCTTATGAGCACCGTTTAAAAAATGTTGGCACTAAAAGCAAATGCCCGTTATAGGCAGGATTGAGAGTGACCTTATATAGTAGCTCATGTGTTGCTTCAGTAGACCGTTGACCATGACCACTATTTTTAAACAAAAACTTGTTTGTGTGGTGAAGAAGAAGTAGGGTTAGGTCAAACTCACATTCAATGTGGATATAGTGAGGTTGGCTATGTAGTTAAATAGCTACGCTTAGAAGTTCCTGATCAGATGCAGGAGGGGTAAATGGGCTAGGTCTCGTGCAAGCTGATTCCATCGATTTTTTCTGTCATTTCTTCTGACATTAAGTAAGATCATGAGCCACTCCACCATAATATGACAGATGGAATGACAATCTATTTTAGACATGGACCACATTGTCTTTCAGCAATGTATTCATACTTTTGTGCCCGCACACACACACACAGCATCGCGACCATGAATAGATCTGTACCCGTGATCACAAATGTATCCGCCATTATAGAAGCTTTTAGTAAAACATCAATAATTTAAAATACATATAATATTAATTAAATAAACAATATTTTCACATACAAATATACTAATATTAGTTTAATTATTTCATGGCCGATTGCTAGATTCTGACGCAGTTAATGAGCTTGAGTAGCTTGAAACTTATAACTGATGTAAAAAACGAATTTACACTAATGGTTTTGTTTGATTTTTCAAATAAAAGTATGAAGAGAATGATAATTAAATTTAAAATGATTCTAAGCTGTAACTATGACAAAGACAATCGTCGAATTTCAATCAAATTCTGTTTTTCTGTTTTGAGATTCTAACATCAATTTTTACAGCATCAGCTTTTTATATCAGTTTTGAATATAGCATCGGTGTACCGTATCACAGTATTACGCAGCCCCTACTCCAGGACAAACCGAGATGATGTCTGGAAAGCATCGTCTACTGCGCGGAATATCATATTATCATGGTGATCCCTCAAATGCATCCCATCACTATACTCCGTCAAACTCAGACACATATTTTTTTTGAGTGGACAGTTGAAGGCAGGCGCATCCGCTTGATTAACAAACCATACTCATGAATCTATCTTTGGACACTAGAAGAGGCTATACCTGATTACATTTTATGCTTATACACATGGGTGGTCTATCTATGTAAGTGTTAAGAGACCACGCGTCCGTGTTTCCTTAGCTACAGTTAAGCACGTTTAGAACACCTGAATTAGTAGACCCTAAGTGTGAGGTAGATTACAGTTGACAATAAGGACTCTGTAATTATTTATTAAGCTATTGATTTCAAATGGAAATGAGAAGATACGAAATTGGTGACACATGTATACGCGATTCACGTAGCTAACTATTAGATATCAGCGGAAAACTCAATAATAGAACAAAACATACCGGTATACGCTATTTACTGTTCAATTGCCTGGCTGTTGCTTTTAGCTACATTTAGTAGCATGCCCAGCTTTTCCTGAACTCATGTTCTTCTCTCATAGTATGCGACTTGCATGAAGGCTTTGGTCAAACTGCTTCTCAATCCATCTTAATCATGAAAGTAGTTGGATCAGTATTTTCTAATCATTGCGGGCGAAACAATTAGATTTTTGGGCAATATTTCCCGGAAATTAGGATACACTGAACAGGACTTGTGAAAATTACTGCATATAACTAAATGGCAACGTATATCAAGTTAGATGACAGGGACGCTAAATGAACCGAAGCCAAGGGAGTAGGCTTGTGAGGTTAGATCTATGATTTACACTCTTTAGGCATTAGACAAGGCTGGTATCATAGTTCAACAGCACCTAGACGCTAAATGAACCGAAGCCAATGGAGTAGGGTTGTGAGGTTAGATCTATGATTTACAATCTTTAGGCATTAGACAAGGCTGGTATCATAGTTCAACAGCACCTAGACGCTAAATGAACCGCAACCAAGGGAGTAGGATTGTGAGGTTAGATCTATGATTTACAATCTTTAGGCATTAGACAAGGCTGGTATCATAGTTCAACAGCACCTAGACGCTAACTGAACCGAAGCCAAGGGAGTAGGGTTGTGAGGTTAGATCTATGATTTACAATCTTTAGGCATTAGACAAGGCTGGTATCATAGTTCAACAGCACCTAGACGCTAAAAGAACCGAAGCCAAGGGAGTAGGGTTGTGAGGTTAGATCTATGATTTACAATCTTTAGGCATTAGACAAGGCTGGTATCATAGTTCAACAGCACCTAGATACCAAGTTGAATTAACTAAGCTGACCGACAAACTAGAGCTGAGTACAAATTTGAAAGTTGAATCTAAATGTAAATAATCGATAGTAGGCTATGTGAAATAGGCTACTGTAAATCACGTGTACGCTTAGCTACGAATACTTTGAATGCATGCAACACGCGTCAGAAGAGCTTTTCTTTTACAGACGACAATGGCGATTTAAAGCAAAGAAGTTGGTCATTAATAGGCACGAAGCTAAAGAAGCTAAAACGGACGAGCCTTTGGAATTGGACGAACCTGAAACATTCACCGCTAGTAAACTCGTATTCAAATACTCCACTTATCTCTAACAACACTGAAGGTTGGTGAAAAGTTAAATTTTGCGGTATTGTCTATGCCTGCTTATACTATCTGCAGCTTGATGAAGCAGAGAAGGGCCAAAAGTGCTGCAAAATGCTGCTTTAAAACATTATTTGCATATTTTCCAAATCAAAATAGTATTTCGCCATGAAAAGTCACTTTCCTCAATTTTCATGGCCATCACAGAGTGATGCCATCTCGTGAATGATTGTTGTTGCGCGATGAATTATATCATTTTGTTGATGATTGGTGATTCAAAACAGCTCATTCAGGCGTTGCCATAATAATAAGATACAAGAAAGCCGCTCGTGTTTGTTAAACTACAGCTTAAATCAGAGTTGATGTCCTGCTTTTTAACTTTATTAAGCGCATGTGTCTTCACATCTGAAAACACGTGCGATCTATGGTAACACTTAATCTGAAAGCATGTGTTTGATCAATCTAAAACAGAGCCTCGGTTACATGCTGAGAATAAGCTTCTAACGTAATGACGGACCATTTTACCATGTCATAATAATGACTAGACTGTTACACAGACTCAACTTCAGAGACCAGACAGGTCGGGATTCAGTTATCTCCGTAGTGAATTGTACAAGCATCACTGTAGACCGTGTTGAATTTGATATCATCTTAACCCCTGTATCACTAGCTCGGACTGCTCGGTACAGAGATTATAATCAACTCGACCCGTCCAGTGGTCCATGTGATATCAGCATCTACGCAACGTCAGCAAATTCTCGTCTTCGTTTTGTGTGCGACAGATTTGAATTTTATGACGGATTAACTGTTTTTCATATAGAAGACTATGAGCTTTATATTATCAAGTTTTGGATGAAATAACATTGTCTGGTATGCATAGCGTTTTGTCTAGTATGTATCGTGTCCAAGATTCAATTTCCCTTTTCGCCAAATTCCGGCGAAAATAACTACTATACGGTAATGACCACTCGGTACACACGAGATTCTTTTCTCGGTCGCGCATCGAAGGAGATCTCGCGAGACGCGAATGGTGTTTGACGATATTGCGACAACGTCATTTTGTCAAGTTTTAATGTTGATAGAAATTTGAAAATCTATCACATCTTTTTAATTCATAATTTTTTGGGGGCGTTGTTCTAGAAATCTAATTTTCGTTTTAACTCACTGTATAGCCTAATGCCTAATTGTTCTACCAAGCTGTCTTATAATAATAATCCTTATTTAAGGAGGGTATACATCGTCAGTAAACTGATCTTCCCGAGGCCCTCACACACACACACACACACACACGCGCACGCACGCGCACGCGCACGCGCACGCGCACGCACGCGCGCACACACACGCGCGCACGCACACACGTACGTAAATACATACATACATATATACGCGCAAGGTCGTACACGGTTATTCACACGCACGCACGCACGCACATATATATATATATATATATATATATATATATATATATATATATATATATATATATATATATATATATATATAACTATTTACAAATATACAATATTATAACACAAGTAAAATGACTGTTAAATTAGATAGTTAATGTATTTGTTCATTTTCGATGGATATTACTAAAACAGTATCGCAGAATAATTACCTCGTGGAATGTCGATGTTCGAATCACCGTTCACGCATACATACGCGCAAGGTCGTACACATTCATTCACACATACACACATATATAGCTATTTAGAAATATACAAAATATGCAATATTAGAACACAAGTAAAAAGGTGAAATCACGTTGCGCATATATCACTATAATTTAGTAATGTATTCATGTATATTTGATTTGAATGTCAGCAGAGTAGAAGACTGAGTAACCGTTTCAGGCAGAGAATTCCACAGTTGCGCTGCAGTGTATTTGAAGCTTTTTCTGCCATATTCCGTTTTAATCCTCGGAAGTTGTAGGTGATTGCGCGTTTTAAAACGTAAATTTCTAGTGTGCGCCACCGCAACGGAAGTGAACATGTCTTTCATGTAACCAGGGGCCAGACCATTTCTAGATTTATATGTCATAATACCCATTTTAATTTGCCTTCTTTTAGTTAAATTTGTCCAGTTTAATGTTTCATATAGTTGTGCATATGGTGTCCTGTAAGGCATGTCTAATATCACCCTAGCAGCCCGTTTTTGTAGTTTTTCTAAGCTATCCAATAATGTAGGTGAAGACGGGCAAAATACAAGACTACAATAATCAATGTGTGAAAGGATATACGACTTATAGAAAAGATTTCGTTGCTCAATGCTAAGATAATGTTTATTTTTTCGGTAGAATGTAAATCAAGGACGAAATCTTTTTACAAAGTGTGCCTATATGTTCTTTCCATGCACGCGTATTGTCTATGTATACTCCTAAAAGTTTGTCAGATTCCACAACATTTAAGCTTCCACGATTTGTAGGGATTATAACATTATTATTTACTTGTTTCAATTTATGCTTAGTTCCTAACATCATAAACTTAGTTTTGTCAGTATTTAACAACATTTTATTATTTACACACCATTCTTCTACCGACTTCATACCGTTAATTAGATTTCCTTGAATTTCAGAGACATTTGAGCTAGCAGCATGCATAGTTGTATCTTCAGCATCCATAAGATTGTTGACACACATGGGTAAATCATTAACATGTAAAATGAACAGAAGTGGCCCTAAAACTGAGCCGTGTGGTACTCCTATATCGAATCGATGGGCAGTGGTTTAGAATTCTTTCCAGAAATTGAAACGTATTGTTGTCTGCCATTTAAATATGAAGAAAACAACTTTAATGTATTAGAGCTGAATTTGTAAATACTTAATTTTTGTAATTGACAAGATCAAAGGCCTTTTTAAAGTCAATCATAATCGAACCAATAAGGTCGCCATTATTTATCAAAAAGCGCAATCTTTCTACTAGATTTAACAAAGCAGTTTCACCTGAATGGTTAGGTCTGAAGCCTGATTGCGACTCCACTAATAAATTATACTTGGTTATAAATTTATAAATATGATCATGTATGTGTCGTTCAATAACATTAGAGATAGTGGGTAATATAGAGATAGGCCTATACTTGCTAACATTGGTTTTTTAATCAGATTTATGTAGAGGCTTTACTTTTGCACATTTCCACATTTTGGGGAATTCTCCCGTGGCTATGCTTTTGTTTATAATAAGTGTAATTGAGGGTGCAATTATTGATGATGCAGCTTTGAGGAAGTGTGCGTTCAATTCATCGTAACCAGATGACTTATGTGTTTTTAAGTTCTCTGGACACATATTCAAAGGTTATTTATGGAATTCGAAACTCTTTATTTTCTGGAACTTTATTAAAAACATGATCTGAAAGCTTATCAAATGCCATTGGCCTTTGTTTTATCATGGAGTGTGTCAGTTTTGACGCGATTGTACTGAAATATATATTTAAATGTTCAGATTGCATTTGTGGGTTTTGAATTTCACTTCCATTATCATGACAGATTATTGAAGGTAATTTGTTTGCCTTGGGATTTATGTCTATTTAGAATTTTCCATTAGCCGGATTATTTTTTCCTGCTTCTAATTTATTTGCAAAATAATCTTGTTTATATGCTTTAATCAAATACGCAACTCTTTGCTTTAACATTTTAAAATTCAACATGCTTCCTACGTTTTTATGATAATCGCTTTCTTTCATTGTTTTTAAATTTTCTCTGTTCATCCATCCTGGTTGACATACACGTTTAACTCCGCGTTCAATGACAGGAGCATGTTTATTTATAATGTTGATGAATATTGCATACCATTGATCAAGCCCTTGATCAGGACTACGTAAATAACCTATAGAGCGCCAATCACATACACACAGGTCACTAAGAAACTTAGCTTCATTAAAGCTTTTGATGCTCCTGTATTTAATAAGTTGGTGCGAATTTTGAGCTTTGAATGGTTTACATTTGCGTACAGCGAATATTGGATAATGGTCACTTAGTGCCACAGAGCCGACATGTGACGATTGAATTTTGTCTTTATCTGTGACATACACATGATCAATCAGTTCAGATGTTTTCTCAGTAACTCTGGTTGGATTACGTATAAGTTGCTCTAAATGAAAAAGTTCAATTATAGACTGCCATTTATGATTATCTGCTTTAATAAGGTCGAAATTAAAATCTCCTACAAGTATAATATCTGCGTTTTCGGAATATACCTTTTCTAACATAGCTTCAAATTCATCAATCCAGATAGCGGGTGAATCGGGGGCGTCTATAGACACAGCCCAATAGGAAAGGCTTGGTCTTAAAGGATCTAATTTCAATCCATAGAGTTTCCAGATCATCAGTTTCAAAGTTTAGTTTTTTCATATTATGAATAGTTATCAGCTATATATAGTGCAATTTCACCACCGTCCCGTTCTTTTCTGTCCTTTCTTTCATTAACACAACCTTCAATTTCAATGGAGTTATTTGGGATTGTTGATGAGAGAAATGTTTCAGTGGTACAGAAAATTTCAAGTTCTTTTTCACACTTTTCCATAATCAGTTTTAACTGGTCAATCGTAGGCACCAGGTGCTGTACATTTAAATGACCAATCCTAATTCCTTTAGAATTAATATTGAAAGACTGTTATAGTCTTTATATATCAATGGGTTTATTATTATTGTTATTATTACTATTATTATTATTATTATTATTATTATTATTATTATTATTATTATTATTAATAATAATAATAGTACGACCACCACCCCCGCCACCACCACCACCAACACCACCATAACAACCGCCGCCGCCACCACCACCACCACCACCACCACCACCACCACCACCACCACACCACTACTTCCACCACCAACACCAACACCATCATCACCACCGCCACTAACATCATCATCATCAGCAGCAGCAGCAGCAGCGGCAGCAGCAGCAGCAGCAGCACCGCCAATTACGCCATCATCATCATCATCACCATTGGCATGATCATTATCATTGCCATGATCGTCATCATTATCATTATCATCATCATATGATTTCTTATTGACTAGTACCTTGATAAACTCCTAATTGCTATAATTTCCTGATTAGGAGTTTTCGAGAAATCAGTTTTTTGTTACCATAGTAAATATAGGAAATGTATGATAGCAATATTTAAACTGCATTTTCTAATGAAACTTTCCAATTTTAGCTATGCCCCGCCCATCTCTAGCTAAGCTCCACCCACACCTCGCTCGTGTTGGGATCGATCGATCTCTGAACTCCCTGACTATTAATTTCCAGATAACTATACATGTAAGCCGCCTAATAATTTGAAACTAATTTGACTTGGTGCTGTTGCTGCCTATTGAATAGTAGAGACATACAATTCTTACAACGTGTCGGACTATTAAGAGTTAAAGACGGGCCTAATAGAATCATTTATGACGTAATGATTGTGACGTCATCATACACGCGGCTTAGCTGATTATTACGTCATTACTCTGGAAAGGTTCATTGAGTTTTAAACCGAATGACCGGATATGTAGGACAGGCAGTAATGTGTAAATCGTAGTTTTCCCCAACAGAATATTCCAGGTTTTACACGGTTACTGATGATATTTCGTTTTTATTTATTTCTCATTTGAAATATTCGAATAATTCGAATATGCATTCATATAATTATATGATTATTCGAATACCGATTTTATACGGATACCGGACATTAATAGCAAATAGATCAGCCTACATTTATTGATTTGGATTAGAAAGTAACCGATAGTGGATATTGGACCTGTAAGGAGAAGTATTTAGCTTCTTAATTCTCCCGTATCTTTTGCAAAAGTTTTGTCGAGAAAGAAGAAAGAATATGAGGTGAACATACATATTGTGTGTCTTATGTACATACGATGCATCTAAATAGATGCGTAGTACTAGAGAGGTAACTCCGTACATGATGAATTCACCTTTCCAGAGTAGCCATCCATCACCAGACCTCGTATGACGTCATAATCAGCTTAGAACGTGTATGATGACGTCATAATCATTACATCACAAAGGGTTCCATATAGAGGTTATAAAATCTCAAATGGTCCGACACGTTGTATGAATTGTATGTCTTTGTAATTCTTTGCTATTTAATAAACATGCTGTTGAATATTTTGAAACTAATTTGACTGGGCGCTGTTGCTGTCTTAGGCAGCAACAGCACCCAGCCAAATTATTTTCAAAATATTCAACAGCTTCCAGTGTGGTGTTTTGGAAATAGATAGTCAGGGTGTTCAGAGATCGATCGATCCCAACACGAGCGAGGTGTTGGTGGTGCTTAGCTAAAGATGGGCAGGGCATAACTAAAACCGGAAAGATCCATTGGCCTGATGATTGTTTGTAAATCATTCGAAGGCGAGTGAGAGATGCAATTCAGCACATGCTGAAATAACCTGATGATTGTCTATGCACCTGTCGCTCACACCACGGTGTATCCGTTGAGCCAGTTGATTGAATCGGAAAGGTTAATTCGATTCACTATTATCCAATGGTAGAGGTTACAATACGGAAGCAATGGCATGGTACTATATCACCACGCTAGCTGCGTGAAAACGTAACCTTCTCCCAACTAAAGCTTGTTACTGATTTGGTGTGGATCTCACATAACGTGGTGGCAACAGCAAGCAGCAACAAGAGTCGCCAGCAGCACTGTTGAAGAGACAAGCTATTTAAAATGATTTCGAAAGATTCGATTCCACGTTATCATTAAATTGCTAAACTGGCAAAAACTCGTCAGTGGTGTACTTGCTCTCATCAAAAGGTTGGGCCTGTATTAGGGAATCTCTTCTAAGAAGAAATAATCGGAAGGTGAGTGGTTGGTGTTGATTTGGTTGGTCTGCTAAATCACTCAAAGTGTGCTTAGTTGAGACCTATGTGTTAAAATCGAATTTACTCAATCAGAAAGGCAGTGCCGGATTAAGCCTTGCCAGGGCTGGGGGCGAAGAATATTTGTGGAGTTGGGTGGAAGCGAAAGGCAAAACAAAATGGGTGTCCGGTAAATATGGACCATCAGTTGGCTGATAAATTATTCTTTTTAGCCGTTTAATTTCATTTATTTTGTTCACTCAATTTTTTCCCCGCTCAGTTGTGAAAACAGGCCTGGATAAAAAAAACCCTGAATGAACAAAAAAATTAAATTAATTATCTAAAAATAGAATAATTTAACACCCAACTGGAGGGCCATATTCACCTCTGGAAGTACAGGTGGTGCCATCTGAGAGCATCTAGAAGATAAAAAAATAATATTAATCTGTAGTACAACCATGACGCCTAAAACATGCGAAAAGTCTCAAAACAAAAGGTTTATTCTGTAAAAAGAATACCACTGAAACAATATATAATGGACAAATAAGACAATAAGCACCCCACCCTCACTCACCTTACTACAGGGAGGCACATATGGTTATATGGTCATACTGTGTCATAAGGTTTTATCGTACATATTCCATACAAAGAATGGCTTAAAATGACTAGTTTTTCACGTGGGCTTGGGGGTGGGGGTTGGGGGGTGTGACAAATGCCCCCCCCCCGCTGCCCTTATTATAATCCGCTACTGCAGAAAGTTATAAACCGTTGTTCTTGGTCAAAATTTTGCTTCGGTCATTTTGGACTTTGATGAATTCGGACACAGGAGACAATCATTCCTTTGACCACCACGGACTACATCTCTTCAAATATCCAGTCGACAGTTATATGAAGGTTACCAATAGACGACATCTAGGCAAACAGACTTAGGCTTGGTGATATAATGAAGCATTTTAATACTAACCTTTGAGTGATTTCTGACATGTTCTCACGCATAAGTATATCGATCAGATATATACACCTGTGCAAAAGTTAAGCACCACCCTATTTTTACGCACATGCGAGGGTATATTCATGTGCTATGAAGAAAGCAATAGCATAAACATTTATGTACCCATCCATCTTAGTGCAAGAGGTAATAATGCAACTAGAGGAATGCTGATTATGATGGTGGGGAAACACTGTATGTTTTTGTTTGAACTTGAAAACGAGGCCTGAATATGGTTACGTTGACACAACTGACAACTATTGCCCTACAGTTGACACACGTGGCTAGATTGTCATTAATGGTGTCTGAAAACGAAGTTTAACATCCGTGCACGAGTTTGAGACTGTCATTATTAATACCGGGTATATCCACCTTGTGCCTGGATGACGGCCTCGACACGACGTCTCATGCTGGTCACCAACCGACTGATACGCCATTGTGGTATTCGTTGCCATTCAAGATGGAGTGCGTCTGTTAATTCCTGTAGGTTCTGCACAGGAGGATCCCTCCTTCTCACCATGTTTCCCAGAATGTCCCAGATATGCTCAATAGGGTTCATGTCAGGGCTCCTTGCTGGCCATGGTAGGGTTTCGATGGCATTCTGGCGGAGGTATTCATGCACAGCTCTAGCACGATGTGGTCGGGCGTTGTCATCCATGAATATAGGGTGGGTTCCAGGTGCATGATTTACAAAATGAGGGACCACAACTCTATCCAGTATGGAATCTTGATATTTTTGTCCATTTAGTGTTCCAGGTACAGTCAACAGATCCAGCTTACAATCAAATGAGATGCACCCCCATATCATAACGGAACCTCCACCAAATGGAACTTCTTCCATGATGTTACGTTGGTCGTACGCCGTGCGTCTGGACCTCCATACACGAGTTCGACCATCTGTGGCATGAAGCAGGAACCGACTTTCATCGGACCAGTGTACCCGTCTCCAGGATCTCATGTTCCAGTGTCTTCTTTCGTTGCACCACCTCAGACGCTCCTCTATGTGGTGTGCAGTGAGGAGAGGACGTCTGACAGGTCTCCTAGCTTTCATGCCAGCAGCATACAGTCTCCTTTTGACGGTAGACATTGACACTCTATGGCGCGTTTCCCATTGCTGGCTGAGCACTCTGCTGTTGGTGAATGGAGATCTCCTAACAAGGCGTACTAGGGCTCGATCATCACGGGCAGTAGTCTTCTTCGGTCTTCCAGATCTAGGCCTGTCCTTCACCTCGTTAGTTTGCCCATGTTTGCAATCAAACGACTGATTACAGTATGGTTAATGTTCAGCTGTCTGCCAATCTCTCTGCATGACATACCAGTGGTATGCATGCCTATGATTTGCCATTTCACACGATCACTTAACCTTCGTCTTGCCATAGCGGTTCACAATCAAGAGCTAATTCTCTCTGTACAAATAAACCACGGTCATGAACACAAAATTCCTAATCTTGTCGCCTAAATCTGTATGTAATGTTCTACACCTCAAACTGGACTTTTACATAACTGAACACGTGTGCTGTTTCCCGCCACGCACGGACATCAAGCGGCGTGAAGTCATGCATGCATGTGCATTTCGTACTTGGAATTATGTCAGCTAACGCGGGGACAAAAAGTATGGCAGCCTAGTTGTACCATCATGTTTCTACGTTCTATTGTTTTTGCTGGTGCTTAACTTTTGCACAGGTGTATAGATCTGATATCAAAACACATTTATACACCTGCAACAGTTGTCAAAATAAATCTATAGTTGGTCTTAATAGGTAACTACCATCCTAGACTAACATGGCTAACACAACATGTAATTTACAGTAACAGTCTGACTCTGCATGGAGAATGACATCTAGTCTAACATGCAGTGCTAGCGTGTATTTGTCCATGATTTGGCCAATATGTTAAACACACATCTCTCTATTTTGTAACCAAATATAAATAGTAATTAACAAACAGTGGAATGTATGTGATCATACTCTAGTTATTGACGCTTCTCACTCCACCCTCCTCCCATTCTCTCATCGTCCACTCCTACTCTTCTTCTTCTTCTTCTTCTTCTTCTTCTTCTTATTATTATTATTATTATTATTATTATTATTATTATTTCCAGACAGCGGAGAATTGCAGCGAGCCACGACTTTCCATTCGATGACCATTATTCAGACGCTTCGCAGAGAGTTAACAATTTATATATGAACGGTTCTGGAGGGGGAGACATTATTCCTATGCATATTAAACAACACAAGATGTCTGATTATGAACCAACAGATATAGTTGCCACGGCGACCGAGAACGGCACAGCCCAGCCATTGTCACGACAACAACAGTTAGTTAGTGATTCTGAAGATGAGATGTTTCATAAGATGGTGCGCCTGGAGGACACTAGTCCAGCCGTATTCGGAGAACATGCACGATCTGCAATCCAAGGCAGTGCACATTGGGACAAAATTGACCTCTAAGTACGTTACTATGAGACAATGCCTACCACAAACTAGATTGATTAAAATGTATAATCAGACATACTGCGATCGCATTGAGAAGTGACAATGAGAAGTGACATATTTTAATATCTATGAGCTGATTTTGAGGTGCAGGAGATCGCTTGGGGTCTGGGAGTAAATATGCTGCATTTCTGTGAGTAAATATGGGCCCAATGTGTGAGGTGATACATGTAAGCTAGCCCCCAACTGTATTACAGCTCTGTAAATATGGTCCTGGACCGCGTTCACAAAGGTGTGTAATTGGTTACGTCCTGTTGTAAAGTAATGACCTGAACAATCAAATTGGCGCCTGTGACACTTATTTACTTAAGCCATACTTACACCCATACAATACCATTTCTGAAGTCGGCCCAAGGTTAACATAAAGATGACCTAGTAAAATAGGTACCCGATAAATGCCGACCAAACAAAAGACCCAGGCTATAATATGTATTTTGGTGGATATTGCAGGCTATATAGCTTTCGTTCAATTAATGCTCTTTAAACAAGTATTATGTCTCAGGCGAAGAACGCACGCGTCCATTTTCTGATTTATATGTTTCGTTTGTTTAACCATTCATACTGTTGCCATTGTCTTTCGTTTACAACTATTATTGGTGAATTCCTGCCACAATAATAGCATGCTTAACATTCGGCAACTAAACAACAACTCACATTTCCAAAGTATCCATCTATCAAATGACGTCATATTACGTCATAATCAGCTAAGCGGCGTGTAGGATGACGTCATAATCATTACGTCATAAATGATTCTATTTTGCACGTCTTTAACTCTTAAAAGTTCGACGCATTGTACGAAGTGTAGGACTCTATCATAGGCAGCAACAGCACCAAGTCAAATTAGTTTCAAAATATTAAACAGCTTACATGTATGGTTGTCTGGAAATTGATAGTCATGGAGTTCAGAATTCGATCGATCACAACACGAGCGAGGCGTGGGTGGAGCTTAGCTAGAGATGGGCGGGGCATAGCTAAAAGTGGAACGGTCCATTACAACACATCTCTTGTGCTCCAGCTGCATAAGACTGTAACATATATACCAGCTTATATCAGGCTGACCAACTTGTCTCAATTTTAGATAAATAGATTTGGGAAAGTGTGGGAGCATGAGAATCACATTCCTGGATCATAGCATGCAAGCATGCGATTTACCTCTTTGAGAGTAAGCTCAAGCATTGTATATTAACTACCATCATTTCAATACAATTCAATGTTTAAAAAAAAGATTATCTTGTGCATCTTTGGTTCATTAGTGTATTCGTGTGGAATTGGGGACATTTTGGTAGATTATAATGGATGTTGGGGGAGATGGATCGCCTTTAGTTGCCAGATTCACAATATACTACGAGCATTCATTTTGTAGCACGATGCGAAATGGCTCATGTATGAATTGGTAAACAAACAAGTAATACACTTCATCTTGAATTGTGAACAGTTCACTGCATATATCACTTTAAATTATAGCTATAAATTATTGTAAATAAGCAAACATCATAATAAAACATCGCCAAAATAATATAATATAGATGAAATGCACGAGTCCCCATTTCTAAATCTGATAATATTTATTAGATCGAGTATGAGTTTCCTTCAATTTATCGGGTCATGCGAACTTTAATGTACCATTAGGCCCTATATTTGATCAAATTTATTACAACATAGGTTTGTCAAATAATCTCCGATTTGATTAGCATTATAGTCAGTACTGAAGAATATAGGGCTTACATATTGTGAGAATATATCGAGGAATTTGTGTTTTTAATATTTTGTTAAAAGGCCTCGTTTTAGTTCTCCCTCACTCCTTGTCGTTCGTCATCTTAATGACGCTCTACTCCCCGGTTTGGTAATCAAAGCACGGGTCAGTTCTAAAGACATTTGAAGAATATATGATATATTAGAGAATGATTAGTATTGATTACACAATCTAAGTTTAATTCAACCGTATCGCCATTGAAAGATTAAGACCCATGCTTCCAATCCATTCATAGAACCAATAAAATTGTCTCGAATTGTCTTACTCAATATGTTGCGAGAGATCTTAATAGCGACTCGCAAAAAGTCGATCTGTCGGTCGGTTTGTCAAATTTTTGCAAAACTGCCTATGTTGTAACTATATTGTGTTTGCACTTGTTTTTCCAGAAACAAGAAAATCTGCAAATCCGCTTGTCTGTAAAAAAATCTGTCGGCCAGTTTGTCAAATTTTGGCAAAGCTTCCTATGTTGTAACTTTATTGTGTTTGTACTTGTTTTTCCAGAAACAAGAACATCTGCAAATCCGCGTGTCTGTAAAAAAAATCTGGTGATATCTGTTAAAACTGTGGGGATGGTCGCACTGCAAAATATTAGGTTTAAATAATCCACCTTGTGCTGTGCTTTTGAAATATTATATTAGCTCTTATTAATATTATTGTATTCTTTGTACATAATTATGTAATTTAATTGTAAATATTTTATTGTTACTGCTCCAGTGAAGAATAGAATGGACTATTCTGATTGTATTACACTCATTAAATAAAACTTCACTAAGCAACCATCAGATCACACGACGATGTATCATCAAGACCAAGAACACTTTATTCTCTGAGGTTACAACTGTAACTTATGAGGTGTGCTTTACATTCATGCAGTTGACGGTAGAGATATATGTATATTATACGTGATATAGAGATACACAATAAGTTATAATAGTTCAATATTATTTTATCGACAATATATTATTATTATTATTATTATTATTATTATTATTATTATTATTATTACAGGATTGGCAATGATCTAAAACAAGCAACATAGTAGCAGCAGCAGCAGCAGCAGCAGCAGCAGCAGCAGCAGCAGCAGCAGCAGCAGCAGCAGCAGCAGCAGTAGTAGTAGTAGTAGTAGTAGTAGTAGTAGTAATCCATATGCAGTAGTAGTAGTAGTAGTAGTAGTAGTAGTAGTAGTAGTAGTAGTAGTAGTAGTAGTAGTAGTAGTAGTAGTAGTAGTAGTAGTAGTAGTAGTAGTAGTAGTAGTAGTAGTAGTAGTAGTAGTAGTAGGTAGTAGTAGTAGTAGCAGCAGCAGCAGCAGCAGCAGCAATTCAAATGTGGTGGTTGTTATTGTTGTTGTTGTTGTTGTTGTTGTTGTTTTTGCTGTTGTTGATTTCGTCGTCGTTGTCATCGTTGTTGTTGCTGTCGTCATCGTTGTCGTCCTCGTCGTTATCGTCGTCGTCGTCGTTTGCTTGCTTGCTTGCTTACCTATCTGGTTGTTTATTTGTTCAACACTGACCAATTATCTGTTCTTTTCATGGAATTTAATAAAAGTTAACAGACTCGATTTAAAAGCGGCTCATTGCGTAATTGGAATAGACCCTTAATTTTGGCATCTGTCAAATTTCTTTTATAATAGTCAGGTACAAATTTCATGCTTTCTAGTTCATATTTCGGGCATACGAAGAGAAAGTGTATTTCGTCTTCTAGGACATTGCATAGTTCGTATACTCTCTCCATTCTATCGGTTCCTACCCAGCTGTTGGCTTCTATTGCTAAGTGATGGTTAAGCGCTCTAAAATGGCATAGTATTAAAGCTTCTCTGGTGTCTAATTTCTTCAGGTATGTTTCAAATTTAAATTCCTGTTTTATTAGTGTGTAAAATGTCAACCTATTTGAAACGTTAATATCATATTTCCACTTGTTCATAAATATATTCTCTAAGCATTATCCACCTGAATTAAAAGGTTCACATTCCCAATATATATATATATATATATATATATATATATATATATATATATATATATATATATATATATATATATATATATATATATATATATATATATAGGGAGGGAGGGAGGGAGGGAGGGGGGAGGGAGAGAGGGAGGGGGGGGGGAGATAGATTAAGTTATGCACCTCAATGTAATAAAACGAAATAATTTTTAGCGTATGATGGCCTAAATGTGCATATTCACACCAAACTGCTTTAACATAATATATACTTTTACAGGCTTAAATTTTGTCTATAAATGCAATGAAAAAGGTATAGGTCCGTGACACACAACTTTAAAAATCAACTGTAATATGTTCTAGAATGACTGACGACTAGCTGTAATGTTCAGTACGGGATGGATATCCTGTGTGTGGGCGATCAGTTTCTTTCCTGCGTTTGGACCTTCTGGCGTGGTCCCCTTCCTGACTGCTGGGTCAGAAAGGCGCGGAGGCAGATGCTGAACAACACGGGTCAGAGTTACGCTGATTGTCACAGGCTGTGAGGGTCCTGGTCCTTCGTCTATGGTAAGCTCCGGTGGAGATGAAGACTACGGATAACTGGACACGTCTATCCCCGCAGGTCGGCGTGACATTTCCAGACACGACTGCGGGCAGAATTGCACATCTGGCTGTCGGTACGATGTCCAACGGGATATCTACGCATGGTGTTTTTCGTGGGGGCCATTTTCTCGGTCGGTAGAACCCTGACCGGGAACCGAGATTCGAAGCGCGTGGCTAGAACGGCACAATCCTCGTTCTCTTCCCCAGGAACTAACGTCACTTCCAACACACGATGATGATGCCGAAGCGTGTGAGTGATCCCGTAGCGAGTAGCGGTGTATAGGTACTGGTACGTCACACAAAAGGCTGATTGAGAGAGATGATCCTTATTAATATGAAGGGTGCGGTCGGATTTCCTTGTGAAAGTTCTGGTATATGGCTCTCCGCTAGTCAACAATGAGTTACACAGGAACCGCTTCGGAACTGGCACCGATTCTTCTTCGGATGAGGAATCCGACAACGCGAGATCTTCAAGAAGTGACATCTCGTTCCCGCATGGTAGTTAGTTGCAGGAACTTTATTCAAAACCTAATTCCCTATCTCTTCATGGTTTATAACTTTTCAGGCCAAATATAATAATAAAATAATAATAAGAAAAACAGCAGAATTTAGTTTGCGACACGAAAGAAGCCTAATGCTATGTTCTCCCCATGTGTCGAGTTTTGACGGGAAGACAAAGTTTCAGAGCACGCTTCCTCCTTTTATACTATTTGATGAGGTCACAGGCGGCGGATGACCTCACCTAAAAAGTTTTACAGGTGATTCGGTCATTCTTATGTGGATATTTCCTTGCTTTTCGCCTGGACGTCTTAGGAGTAATTCCTCCAATATGATGGGAGTAGTTGTAACCTATAGGAAGAATGGCTTGTTAAACGTGTCTTTATTTCATACATTTAACAGCCTCCAATCAACATAGAAACGTGGTACTACTTTGTCCTTGCGGCACCTCACCTTTTAATTAGCGTGAGGCGGTTTTCCAGGTTGGATGCTTATAAACTTGCCTGATAGGGTGCGTGGGAGCCAGGTGACGTCAGCGGTAATCTCCCGGACTCACCCTCGCCACTCCTCCATCACGCTGTGGTAGTTGCGTTTTTGGGCGGCTCTTTTGTTTAAAGCGTTTGATCCAACTCACTGGAAATAGTAGTAAATGTCACGTGGCTCTAAAAAGCACGTGGTTGATCGGAAACGTGTATGCTGTCTATGGCGACGGGCAAAACGCTGTTGCTGAGATGTAGTCTGTTGCATAGGCGAGAGATAAAAATATATATGTTGCATCAAGATCTTTATAATGTCCCGTATTTGCGCGAGTTCTTTAACATGCGTCTTGGTACGTGTCTGTAATAGGTAGTTCTCAGTCCGTGTTGACTGGAACGCACGGCGGAGAATTTTTGAAATTCTCTGTGATTTTACTGCAGGATTTTTGATGCCGCTTTACTGGCCCGTGCGCTAATGATTTGTAGCACGGTAGAGCAGTTGTGCTCTTAATAAAAAAATTAACAGTAAAGTTGCAAGTAATTTTTATGAGTGGTTTAAACAGTTCTATTCATGCGACAGATCAACGTTACTGATCCCGTCAAGATAGCTGTGTTTTCTGGGCGGGAGGGCTGGACAAGCATTCTCCTCGATGGGTAGAACTAGCTCCATCCCGGCTTAGACCAAACACATTTGTACCATTTTTAGTAATGGCTAAATTACAGTACAACTCGCAAACATGTGTGCCACAATTTTTACAATTACAATGCCGTCGTTCGGAGATTGTGAATACAGTCAACCTGAGTGTCTGTGTTTCTGTCGTGTTGGTGATTTGAATCTGTTATGCGTGACTGGTTCTCTGTGGATGGTACTTGTGCTGTGGTGAGGATGACGCGTTTATGGCCGCCGGCTGCGGGAGGTGGGAGGGAGAGGCGGCGTGAATGTCAACTTTATCGAACCCTGAGGGTATTTCACTCTGTAATGGCCGAGCCCGTGGGCGGGACAGAGTTACTTTAGAGCGAAGATGACCTGTTGGATGCTGTCATAACTTTGATCAAACCATTGTCGAATTCAACTTTTCGGTGGTAAAATCCTACTCGTGACTGACGACAATGCGGACATCTTGCTCTCTTAATAATATTGACTGTTATTACGTGTAGATGACGTATGTAGTTTAGCTGTTTCTGTACGACATCAGGAGAAAGGGGTAGGGGAGGACGCTGGACAAGCGTCTCTCCCATGACACATACTGTAGGTGGCTGTGGTGCATTCCTGATATCCATATGATCAGTTCTCCCGTAGCTGGATAAGAAGGTGTGTGCGGGAGATTTGTTGGTCGCGTTCTGTTGATGATAATGCTGTTGTCGGGATGTCCGGGATGCTGTATGATGCTAATGTTATAGGCGAAGTGGGCGCATTCCAGTTTTCCATGCTGGTGAATGCCAAGTCTGTTGTTATTTATGGGAGATGTAGTCTGCGGGAGGTATTACTCCTCCCGCAGTTTTGTGGGGGAGGAATTTGTTGCGGGAGTTTTTATGTCTCTACGGGTAATTAATTAAGTCTGGTAAGTGCTGCTAAATGCTGTTGTTGCCGATGTTGAATCTCTCCATTATGCTGAGTATAACTGAGCAAGTCTGTGATGTAGGCGCAATGATGAATTGATGTATCCAGTCCTGAAGACAGGTGTGTTCTTTGTAAGTGGTGGCGTTCTGTCTGCAGTGTGATATTCTGACTGCTCACGGGGGAGTATGGTAGGCCTATTGGATGGGGCAGCCGTTGGATGGGGGATGTGGTCATCTCGTGTTACACGATGGTTAGTGTCTTGTCATAGTTTTAGACACCGGGAAAATTAGAGCCGAGAGTCTGCTGAACAGGCTGCTTCCCTGCCCACCGCGGGGGGGGGGGGGTAATGTTGGTCTGTGTGGTGTGGGATGCCACCTCCTCTGTTGCAGCAGTCTCTCTCATACCTGAAGATTGATGGTCAACAGATGACGAGTGGAGTGTGAATTGGACTGGGCTGGTGATGTCCGAACTTGGTGTGTAGATAAGGGACACCAATTGGATGTGGTGTGTTGGTGCAGCAATGGAGGTGGGTGCCGCTTGGGAGGGACTTGGTCCAGCGTTTTCGGGAGTTGTTCAGGTACACCTTGTTGTACGGTTGGGTCTAGACTCGCCAAGGCTTCATCCAGCCTCTTCACTTCCATGCTATTCACCACATGTTCCACGCCGCAGGAAACATGGCTTGGGTCAGCCTCAGCTTCTGCTTGTGGTAACTCTATGATGGGGGCATAGCATGAAGTGGGTGGGAGTGGGATGAGATTGGAGGAACAACTTTTCCATCTGGCCCCTTGGACAAAACAAACACAAAATTCTTCAGATACGACTTCCCAGATCTACTAGACCCACGCTGAGGAGGGAGAGGGCGAGTACGTATCTCGTCATCGTTGTCAGCGTTAGCGCTCGTTCATCCATGATCTGGCTTGGTAGAACTGGGGGTGAATTGGCACCGTAGTGCGCTGCGCTAACCATGGGAATACTAATTTCCGTAGAAATATCTGTCTGGATACCGGTGTCATGAGAAACGGCCAGTCCGAGCTCTGGTGCTGGGTCGTCGCTGACACAAGGTTTAAGTCGATCGAAGTGGATGACTGAGGTCAGGCCATCCGAAGTACGGATGCGGTAGGTCACGTCGGACGTCTTACCTACTACCACATATGGGCCTTTCCACTGGTAACTCAGTTTACTTGGCACGTTTGCAGACCATCGTGAATCGTGTACCCAAACCATTCTTCTTGCTCCATATGGATCTCCATGCACGTTCTGGTCATGCCATGTCTTTTGCCTCCAGTGTGCAGTGGATAGTATTTCTCTCACTAGCTCATGGGCTTGTTCTCTCCTTTGCCGCAAGAGTTCGACATAGAGAGATGGTGAATTTTCTCCCCTGGTATCCGTGGCATGGCCAGGTCCAGGGGTAAGTCTAATTTATGGCCTAACAGGGGTGTAGCCCATGCTGGAATATTCCGAAGGGCGGTAAGCCAATAGCACATACTAGAGCCGTAGATCCCAATCTCTACACTCAAGGAGTGTTTCCTTGGTAAGCATCTCCGTGAGAGTTCTGTTGAATCTCTCTACCATCCCGTCACTCCGGGGATGGTACATAGTTGTCCTTGTTTTGACGATATGGAATAACTTGCAGAGCTCTGATATGAGCCGGCTCTCAAAATTACTTCCTTGATCGGAGTGCAGATCATAAGGCATATCAAAGAGGCAGAACACATTGCTGGCCAGGACCTCCGCTACGGTGGATGCCTCTTGGTCCGGCAAAGCAAATGCTTCTACCCACTTCGTAAAATAATCTTGTAATACGAGGATATATTTATTTCTGTCATCCATCGTAATTCAAGGGTCCGAGCACGTCGACAGCCACTCGCTCCCACAGTGCACCAACAATCTTAATTTGAGATGGTGCAATATGGTGTTGTCCAACAGCGCGTTTTTGGCATGGAATACATTTGGCGACCCAGGCCTTGACACTATCGTCTCCTTCTTTCTTCTTTTCGATGACTGGTATCACACTTGGAGAGCCGTTCTCAAGATGAAATATGTGGTTTTCTGCAGTTTTTCCACAGCCCCATACAGCTTTTCAAGAAAAGGGCTTGACAAAGGCCAGATCTCTTCTCTCAGAAGCTGATACGTACTGCAACATTGAAGTATGTGCTCTGTGGTCTGTTCTGCTTCTCCACAAGGACAAGCGGGCGATGTCGTAAGGTGGAACCGCCTGAACATGTGTTGGTTTAGTCTGTTGTGTCCAGGTCTGAGACGAAAAATGGTCACTTGCTCTGGCCTCGAGAGATGATGGTAGGCATTTTGTGATTGAGGTGTTCTATAGAGTAACTTGATGATAGTCTTCATCTCTGTATGGGTAGCCAAGTTTTCTGTCTGATTATCTTCTGCACCCACCTTTGCCATCTTGTCTGCTTCCTCATTTCCTTGGACTCCACAATGTGAGGGGATCCACTGCAATGCTATCCGAAAGCATTTGATGGTTCGTAGTGCTTCTTCAAGTTGTGGCAGCTTACCTTTGGTGATAGCCTCAAGGACAGAGCGGGCATCAGATAAAAGGACAATCTGTGCAATAGGGTCTGCTGTTCTGCTGATGGTATTAGCTGCATGAACCAGTGCTTCGACTTCAGCTCTGTAGTTTGTGCAGTGTTTGCCTGTCGGTATTGCAGCTGACTCATATTGTCCGTTTGGATACTGTATGTGCAGTCCGGCACCTCTGTTCCTAATTGCATCTTTGGTTGATCCATCTGTGTAGATCCTTATCCATGTCTCCTGAGGGTACATTTCATCCAGCATGGCTAGGGTCAGGGCCTTCTTGCTCACATCACTGTGTTCATCTTTGGTTGTGAGATGAGGTACTGTGGTGCGAATAGCTATGCTCTCTAGTTTGTTTTCCCATGGTGGAGGATCAAGGGTGTGGTTTGGGTCTTCTATTTGTGCTGGCAACATTTCTTCGTGTTTCCTTTGAAGTGCTTTTGTCTCTTTCACAAAACTTGATCTTTTAAGTCTTCCTGATGACAGCTGTGCTTGCCTGATCTTCATCGGGTGGTTGTTGAACGATTTGAACTTTGCAGCTTGGATCAGTGCTTTGCATTCCCTTCCTTTGCTGTGGGGTGAAGCCTGCTGTCGGCTCCATTTTTCTATTAGTGTTGATCTCATTCCACAAGTGATGATGCGCAGTGCCTGGTTTTGTACTCTGTCGAGTTTCTGTTGATGAGATTTAGCTGCTGTCATCCATGAGCTGGATCCATACCCAAGGTGTGGTCGTACGGCACCTAGGTAGATGGTCCTGATGATCCTTTCATTGGCACCCCACTTTGTTCCTGCTAGCTTCTTGCATATGCAGCTTGTAAGACTGATAGGATGGTAGCTCAGCACTTTCGTCTTGTTCTTCCCTTTTTTCAGAATAGGAGTCATTCTGGCTTCCTTCCAGCACTGAGGAACCTCTCCATTGGTCCAACTGAGATTAAAGATGTCTAGCAACTTGCGGAGAGATGCATTACCAAGGTGTTGTATCATTTCATCCGTAATGCCATCTGGCCCGGGAGATTTCTTCTTCTTCAATTGGCGGATAGCCCTCCTCACTTCTGCTAAACTAGCGTTAACTTTCATTGCATCGTGAGTGTTGGTTTCTGTTCTTTCCTTTTGCTCTTTTCTAACCTCTTTTTGATGCATCCATGGTATAGAAATGTTGCTTTCTTTTGCATATGCCTTCACAAAGGCATCTGCAGCCATCTTTCCTGTCAGTGTTTGTCCATCTTCTTCAAGAGTAATCTTCTCTCGCCCGATACCCTCATCATTCAGTGCTTTAGTCAGTCTCCATAGCTTTGTGGTGTCTCTCTCTAAATTAAACCCTGCTGTCTTTTCCCTCCAGCTTCTTCTTTTGGCCTCCAGCTTGATCTTTAGATACCTGGCTTTAATTTGTTATAGCGCGAAGTGGTTTTCATGACAGGGATTACCCTCTGCATCTTCTCTGGCCTTGTCTAGTTTATCATGTGCTGCTTGCAGTTCTGTTGTCCTGTAGGGGCAGTAGGTTTTCCTGAACCCTCGAGGAATCGCTTCGTTGGTAGCCTTGAGGATACTTGAATTAAATTCCTTGACCACATTGTTGATGTTTCTCCATTCTACTCCTATATTTTGGGTAAGCTCATTGGAATGAATGCTGAACAGACTCTAATTTGCCTTTTTGTAGTTCCACCTTGGATGTTGAGGTAAACTTGTCGAAATACTTCCAGAAAGAGAGAGGAGGACTGGGCGGTGGTCGCTTCCTCCTAACTGCGATCCGACCACTCTACTGACGTTTCTGTGAATGTCTTCTGTACAAAATGCCAAGTCCAGCATTGTTGTCGAGTGCCACCGGCGCGAGTAGAAGGTAGGCTGATCTGTGGGATCGTTGACAAGTAAAAGGTGCGTTTCATCTTGCCATGCTTCAATGTCTTCTCGTTTATCAAGTGTTCTGTATCCCCAGCTCTGGGACTGGCTATTAAAGTCTCCCGCAATGAGGAAGTGGCAGTCCGGGACCTGGATTGTGTCAAGTGAGAGATTCTTGTCATTAGGGCAGTTATAATTGACAATGTCAATCACAGAGTTGCTGTGAATCCCGATCCAGTGGACTCTCAGTCTGATACGGGCAACAGTTCTCTCCATGGCCAGATATTCGGTGTTATCATGTAGCCGTTGGAGTATAAGTTCTCGATAACTTTCCGGAACCACCAAACGGTCATTAATGTACAAAACGTTATTTATTAGTTGACATTGTTCGAACCGTTGGTAATAATATTTAGCCGTGGGAGACAAAGGTGTCACCGATTCCTTAAGAGGACGTACCCCCTCCTGAATCCACGAGTATATATTCTGTGTCTTCACGTCTGTTGTTGGGTGGTGTGCGATTTTCTCCGGATTCCACTCTGTGCACCTCAATTTGGGGGACTCCGGAGATGGCTGTGTTGAATGTGTCACGGTGTCGGCCTCTTCGTGTTCAGCCTCCGCGCCGATTCTGCTAAGGGCGTCGGCATTTCCATGCAATTTGCTGGGACGATGAACAACGTTAAAGTTATAGGCATGCAGGGATTCCTGCCATCTCACTACCTGGCCCTCCGGATTTTTTAAGTTCCTGAGCCACCGTAGTGAGGCATGGTCTGTACGGAGTGTAAAATGGCACCCGTACAGGAAGTGTTTGTAATACTTGACAAAATGGACCGCCGCCAATAATTCTCGCTTGGTGGTTGCGTATCTTTTCTCCGTTTTATTCAGAGTACGCGAACCATAACCCAATACCTGCTCTGTTCTGTCTTCGGTGACTGAGATAGACCTGCGCCGATAGCGAAAGTTGACGCATCAATGCCTAAGATGAAATCGAGGTTTGGATTAGGGTGAGCAAGAATCGGGGCGATCGTCAAGAGGGGTGAAGCAATCTCGCTGAAATGTCAGATATAATGGCGATAGTACTGGCATAGGCCAAGAAAACTCCATGTCTCCGTAACTGAAGAGGGCCGTGGCCACTCTGCTACTGCCTTCGTTTTTGATGGCTGTGTAGCCACTCCATCATCAGATATGACATGTCCCAAGAACTCGACGCTCTGTCTGAAGGGATGATATTTCTTTGGTTTGAGTTTCAAATTAGCCGTGCAGAATAGTGATAGCACGGTGTCTAAATTTATTAAAGTTTGCTCAAACATTGGTCCAAAGACTATTACGTCATCGATGTAACAGAGACAGATCTCCCATTGCAGGGTAGTCAATACCTGCTCAATGAGTCATTCAAAAGTTCCGTGGGCGTTGCACAACCCATAGGTCATCTTGCGGAATTGGAAAAGACCGTCCCTACAAACGAATGCGGTCTTTTCCATATCAGCTTCATCCATGGCTATTTGCCCATAACCGCTAGCTAAATCAAGAGTACAAAACCACTTGGCTCCAGACAAGGAATCAAAGGCCTGATCTATCCATGGTAATGGATAAGCATCTTTAACGCTAAGTTCATTAAGGCGGCGGTAGTCGATACAAAACCGCAAGGTTCCGTCCCTTCTGCCTGCTAGCACTATAGCGATAGCCCTTGGAGAAGGTGAGGGTTCGATAATACCTGTTCACAACATGTCATTTACTTGTTGGTGTGCTTCCGCTTCTTTGTGAATGGGAAGACGTCGTACCGGTTGTCGTACAGGGAGATTATTGCCTGTATCAATGGAATGTCGTACGAGATGAGTTTCTCTGAGATCCATATCTGCGGAGGAAGAACTATTGCGATATTTATGTTTTTGTGATTGCAGTAATCCAACAGTGGCACGCAGATATAAATCGTGTAGATGTTCGGGTATATCATCAGTCAGCGGTGGTGGTGTGTCAGAAAGTGCAGGTGTTTCCAGTGAAATTATGTCCACTAAATGGCCGCAGCGTACTCCTGGTTCCAGAGTAATAGGATCTGCGGTACCATTGAACACTCGAAAGGGTATTTTCCCTTTATCTGTAGTGTCTACTATTATGTGGGGACTTGCGCATTGTGAGGCGATCATGTAATCAGGGTCGGGTTCCAGCATGGCGATGTGTGTGTTGCTTCCTAACTGCGGTGCGGTGGCCCATATGATCCGTTCCTGCACACATATCAAATAATAACGATCCTGGTCCGAGAGGTATCCGTCGGCCATGTATGTCAAGTTCCTGTTGTCTGCAGTGTATGATGGCTTCACTGGCACTGAGAAAGTCAGAGCCAAGTAGGGCGTCGTTATGAATGGAGGCGACGACAACTCTCTGAATGAATTTCATTTCCTCTATCTGTATAACTAAATTAACTACACCGTCCATGGGTACATCTGCTCCCGTAGCCATCTGTAGGTAAATATTTGTAGGCTTATGGGGGGGGGGGGCTTTTTATGAGGTGGGATGCTCTCATACAAGCGCTGATTATAAACGGTAATAGAAGCTCCGGTGTCGACAGTGGCGCTTTTAGAAACGCCACTATACAGACAGGCACATTTGTAGATTACTTTACGATGAACCTGCGGAAGAGTTTCCAATGATGCTGTCCGCAATAATGGCGGGGGAGCAGCATCACTCTGTATATATTCCAACTGTCTCCTTATTGCTTCTCGCAAATTTGCAGGTGGCTGAGTGAGGAATGGGCCAGTTCGTCGTCTCCACTGGGGTGTAGGCTGTGGTGAAGACGGAGCTGGGGGTAGCAATGGTGGTGGCGTTGTTGTTGTTTCTGTGTGAACAATATTAGTATAGACAGCGGCGTGTACGGGATGACAGATGAGTTCTACCTGTGCAAGCCATTTCTGATAACGCTTCATAGGATGTTTTGTTGAAGCACAAAAGAAGCAGCGTGGTTTGCATGGCCATGCGTGCTTCCGTCCATGTCGCCGCTTGCGAATCCATGAGGCGGAATGAGTCGTCTCTCCCGAATCACTACTGTCTGTGGATGCGGAAGATGCTGCTGATTGGGGTGGTGTTCTGCATACCACAAGGGTGCACCGAGAATCTGGTGTCTTGGTGGTGGGACGTGGTGCTTTCAGAAATGTGGTTTCAGCGGAGGTACTACAACCTACTACTGCCGTTTTACAAAGAAAAGAAGGTTTGTTGTGTACGGGAAAAGAGTGGGATGTCGTTGCTGCGGATGGGGGAGGCAACGTAGGCATGGACATATTGGAAGCCGTGTATGTTGGTGTTGGTGAGAAAGCTGATTTCTGTGGATAATGGTTCATCACTGAACGTTGTTGCGTGAAAGCCGCAGTTGAGCCAGGAGAAGGATACGGGCACCGAAGTGGCTCTAGGTAATTCGGTACCCTTAGGAGTTTGACTGTTTCTCTGTTTGCGGTGTGCTGTGGTCTGGAGCGGGCGTTGTGGAGGGAGGTCGGTTAGGACATCGCTACCTCCAATGTCTTGGCTGACCGCATCCGAAACAGATGTTCGGTGGCGGTGCGGTGCTGGTAGTGTTTGTTGTCCTAAACTGTGTGGTAGCGAGGTTTGTGCTGAGTGTGGTGACTAAGTTGGTGAGTGCGGAGATCTGCTTGTTGATCTCTTCTATCCGCTCTCGCATGTTGCCATTGTTGTTGTTGTTTCGCTGGTTTCTGCGCCCTGGGGCTCTGCTGTACCCACCTCTGTGGGCACGGCCCCTTCCTCCAGGCGCTTGACTCGGACTGGTCTTCTGCATATCTGACACTGGTGGTGGTGTCTGCGCGGTGGGTGTTGCTGATCTGGGAGGGGGGAACACTGGCGGGTGAGGCGACAGCTGCACCATCTGTCTCATTGATAGGATGGAGTAGGCATCAGTTATGTTTTTCCCGCTCCAGGAAGTTCTCGATACGGACCACAGTTGCCGTTAATTGGTACACACTCCTGTGGTCACTGAGAAATAATTTTTCCTTTAGAGGGGGTTCACCGCTTAATGCATCGATGAACGTATCAAGATGCAAGTGGAGTACGCCATCCACATTGGTGCTTGGATATACGCTGGTAACTAGCCTTCTGATTCAGCCAGCTAACTCGGGAAGAGTTTTTCCCATGCGTCATCGTAAATTCTTGAGTTGAAGATGACTGGTTTCCCCGAGATCTGTGTCACCAAATCGCTCCATAAGTGCTCGTTCCAACTGTATGTAAGTAGGAGTACGATCCATTCCCAGATCCGCAAGAACTTGCAGGGCTTTCCCCGAAAGTTTTGCTGCAAGATAGTCACCCATCTGTCTGTCGTCCCAGCGGTTAGTCTGACTTATTATTTCGAACTGGATTTTATAATTGGTCCAGTCATTCTCACCGCTAAATTCGGGGTGGGGGTGGGAGTATGACTCGACCAAAACCCCGGGAAGAGTGGAGGGTTTGAAATCTTGGTGGTGAGGATATCTGAGAGTTGGCAGATTGTACTGATGTTGGTCTTGGTGCCGGTGGCAGTGGTGTTGGTGTATCCCGTCGATACCAATGCCGAGGAGTGAGGACATGCGTACTCCAATTAACTGAGTCTGCCCCAGTGTTTGAGCCATAGACTGGCATTGGTCTATGAACGGAAGGCGGATTGTGGTGGAGAGTGCGCGGTCGTTCCTCCCATGGTGAGGGCTGTTGTTCCTCATATGGCGGTGGCGCAAGTGGCTGACAGTTATGATATGTGGCATGACTAATATACTTGCGAAAAGGTGGTGCCAATTCCTCCCGATGACTCCACGGTGTTCCCCTTGAATATAGCGTTTCGCTAGAAGGGGGCGGTGCGGGAGGTTGTCTATGTGGTGTATTATCACCCGGCCATACTGTCTCTGTAGATGATATGGGCGAACGATAGTAGTCTGAAGGGCTGAAGATATGCCCGTAGTCGGGTCTTTGTCGGAATCGTCCACGATTTAGCCCTGATGGAGTTGGCCTGTCGTGGACGTCCGAAAGAGTTCTAAACTCTGTTCCCACATGTGAGGCATCTCGGAAGGTGCCATCGCTAACATGCGAAAACAGGTTATAGTGCGGAGTTGTTGATTCCGCTGAATTTCTGGCATAGTCGGTGAGCATGTATGCTGAAAATCCGTCATATGAGTCTACCTGTTGATCGAGGGAGTCCTCGCTGAACGGAGATGGTATTGAACTGAGCTCACTATATGGTGTGGGCATGAGTTCGCTGCACGTTGTGACTGTTGTTCTTCGAGCCCCACATCGGGCGCCACTTGTAGCTCAGCGGGTGGTGTCAGGCCGTTCTGATGTCTCATGTCGACTTGCCGCACCATAAGTGCATGACGAGTGACGACGCTGGTTAGCATCCGGTCTCAGGGTGATGGACCTTGAACGAGACTGCCCTGCGGGAAACAAAAACCGGCTCCGAAGGCCGGTGGAACTCAATCGTTCCGGTGGGGCCATGCGACCATTGCCATGAACATTAAACACAATGGTCTCATCCCAAGAGTTTGTGTCACCAGTATGCCTGTCCATAGCAATTTCGTGATCTATGGACTTAGAAGATTTGATTTGGTGACCTAAAAATATAAGTCTATACAATGCGTTTACCTAACTAATTGAAAATATGCCAGATAAAACTACAATAAGAGCATGCGAAAATACAAGACATAGAGGCAGGTAGATTAACCTTTAAACATGGGGCTCCCGGAGGTACCACACAGACTCGTAGGTCCACAGAGGTATCCCCGCAAGGGAGGCTCCCGTACACGAGACATAGCTTTTTAACTTAATATAAGTTATTATACCTCTAAGCTGAAAGGAAGAAGGCTATCTTAGACGAAAAAGTTATGTGCCTCATGCGGGCACTACTCCTAGTGCTAGTTTGGGTGAGGAGTATTACCCTGGCATGGACCGTCGTCGCTGAATCCTTGCGAGAGGCAAGTGCCTCGCACGGGCATCCGTCTCGGGAAGGTGTCGCCACGGCTTAAAGTGGGAGAAGAATAGTAGGCAAACATGGGCCAACTCTAATATTTCAAACAAAAATGCTGTAGTAAGAAAATACCATACCTAGTGAGATTATGACTATAGGGGTGTGTACTGTTTTGTGTGAAGATGGAACGGAAGATTTTCGATGGATTCCTTCGTTACCATCTTATGTGATTGCTAATATGTTGAATTAGTAGTTGCCGCTTTATTTCTGTGGGCCTTCTGCTTTGCTTAATCACTTGTTTAGTTGTTTTCAGAACAAGGATTAGTTTAGGCCGCAAATATCTACCTAGCTATTGGACATGACTGTCATGGAGAACAGATGCCCGAGGGCATCAATACTGTAGACAGTGCTCATACATGTTACTTAGCGGGATCTCCGAACTGGGTAAGAATCCGGACATTCCGCCTTGCAACCACATGAAACATTACAGGACATGGTTTACATTTCACGGAAGCATATTTAGGCCATATTGCCAATCATTATGGTGGTGGTAAGAGAGACGTATGCACACCGTAAATGTCATTCCCGTAAGGGCGTGGCAGATTTGAATATCATGCCCAGACATGTTAACAGAATTCGGTGAGAATACGTATCTCGCCTGTCACCGGGTCCTATGGAACTAACCGTTTAACCTGTCGTTAGTTTATATACAAGTTGCCAGTTTTGCACTGCGGTGCGGGAGGGTTGTCAGTAAATAAAACAATAATTAATACATGTGTTTTCGCAGTACTTTCCTACATTGGCTTAAAGTACTATCTACTATGTATCCAAAGACACATGGGAATGTGTATGTGATACCGCACCCTAGCCATCACCGCTTGGAAACCCCAATAGTTTCCCAGAGTCGGATCAGCCCATGGTGTGGATAGGGACGTCCAAACAATTAAGAAGACACAAGGCTAAGAGGAATATGAAGAGAGAAAATCTTGAAGTTATTAGTCTTACCGGAGTGCGGGGCTAGATTATCGCACTGCCGGAAGAGAAGAATATATTACAGTATGTAATGAAGAAAGTGTCTCTAATCATTTTGAGCCTATCCTATCGAGCTGAATAGAAAAGGTTTAGTCGATAGCATGCCGGGATAAACAGAGTTATAGCATGGACAGCGACCTCAGTGAAAAATTGTTGGTGGTGGGAGAAAATGCTGCATATATAAATGTTGCTGTATAGTGTTTCCTACGTGCACTGCATTCCTATATTTTCTATAACTTAAGCAAAACAATTTAATGGATGGCCACTGGCCATATACATACGTAATCTAACCAGAACAAACAATACAGTGGCAATGATTAAGATATATATAGTAATACAGGTTGACAAACCTACTATAGTGCGGTTAGCAACACATTGAGGTAAATGAAAATAACTATTTAACAAATATAGAAATTATAACTATTGGTCCTAAGACCGTTATGGTTCCTTTTAGTCATCAGAAGCGTTAGTATGGATACGAGATAATTAACAAAAACCTATATAGAGAAATAATTAAATGGTGAAGTATATTTACTTGAATACTTGGTAGTCATTCCCAAGTTAGGTTACTGTGTCACTGAAATTGACACGTAGATCTGTAGTCGACGTGAGATGATGCGCTCTCCGGAAGCTGGAAAGTTCCCGCATGGTGGTTCCCGCAAGCTGTTTTCCGCAAACAAGAGTTCCGCAAGAACACTCATGGCGGGAGTACATTGCTTGGTGCTGTCGGCCTAATAGAATGTCTAACGAGTAGTCAGTAAAAGATACGATAGTACTATGTAGTGAAGAAAGTTCCTGTACACCGATGGCACGGATGGAAGGTGTAAAGAACCCGTCACAAGCGGGGGTTGTCAGAGGCAAATGAAGATACAAAACAAAGCTTCACAGTGCTGGGTACGTCAACCAGCTCTGAAGACGCACTGGCAGAGTTTACTTGCTGTGGTCGAAAGTTGAAAGAACGTACACGATTGGTGCGGCGTCATTTGAAATACCATTTTTAGGCGTGGCTGGCAGATCCAGCGGGTCATCCATCAAAGAACATCCTGCCTCTACATCTGTAGACTCACATATTCAGGCCGCAAAGGCCTCACCGCAAGTTTGTGTTCCGAATGTAGATGTAGTAAATCGTGAACGGTTATCGAAAGTTCCAAATTACTCCTGCAGAAGGGGAGTTACAAAATTGTGTTAGTGCGGTGGGTTGGAAACTGCACACTGCGGGATAAAAGGCCAACGCATAGCGAAGAAAGACACGTATCGCGCTTGATAATAGTTGGTACAGCTCCTACCTGTTCGGCCCCTGGCCGAGGATGCTCTCGATCACTGGATCGCTTCTCCTTTTATACTCTCCATGACTTCACAGGCGCAGGCTTCATCCAATCATCGTTCGAGCAACAGCCAATCAGCGCACAGCTAATAATAGCGTCGTCGAACGTTCTAGAACATTTTAGAAGCTTTACGTCCACGTGGTTATGACGTCAGGACAATATTTTGAAGATAATCAAGAAGAGTTTTTCCTGGATAACTCAGCCATTTCTTAACCGATTTTGAAATGGTTTACAGATTTAGAAAGCCCGTCGAATTCTGGTCTTGATTAATGCCAAGATTTGACGGGAACAGACAATCAATAAGAATTATAGAGTACCAGCTCGGTATACTATAAGCGCCATCCTATCTTGGTCACAACTATGCGCTCCATAGAAACAGCGTCCTGGCACGCGCATGCGCATAATGCGTTTTAACGAACTTAGTCGTTTTTCGACACGCTCTCTCTCCCATAGGCCTATATACGCTTATACCTCTACCCAGAGGGGCGTGTTCAGGAAACGAATCCTAGACGGGCGGCGCGTACCCAGATTAACTACACTTGTATAAGCATGAACGAGTCTTGCTCCTCCTCTTCACGTGCGCACACCCCCCCCCCCCCCCCCCCCCCCCCCCCCCCCGACTGACCACGCAGATACCTAGGCCCTTAAATCCATAAATAGCGACCCTCTCACCCATCTTAATATTTCAACTGCAACAGGTTATGATTCTAATTTCTAATCTCAGGAGTATTCGTTTACATACACTAGGCTTTCATTTCAACTTTTCCCGTTTCTTGATATTTTATTCACATGACATTACCGTAATTTATTTCATCTTGATATATGATAGCCTTACTTTTGATTTTCAGCTCATTTTAATATATTTGTTTAAATTTCCCCCCTCATTTTCGTTCTAGTTTTAATTTTTCAGACTCCGCCCTTCCCCAGACCAAATCCCAAGTTATATCTTTACCCCACCCATCCCATCCTATCCCCAAGCAAAACGCACCATCACAAGACGCGCACACTCCTAGCAAGTAGCAAAATTATATTAGGAGCCAGCGACAATTCCGCACTCACCCCTGCAAAATGATTAAATTTTGATTATTTCAGTTTTGACTTTGATTTTCGCAATCCTTCGGAGAGAGCTACGCAACCCTTCTGGGAAGCACCTCTAAAATAGTGTCATGGCTCAAATACATCTAGGTGTAAGCGGCCAATAAAACCAACTCAACAACAACAACAACAACAACAACATGTCATAGTCAAATTAGTTTCAAAATATTCAACAGCTTACATGTATAGTTTTCTAGAAATTGATAGTCAGGGATTTCAGAGATCGATCGATCCCAATACGGACATGATGTGGGTGGAGCTTAGATTGAGATGGGCGGGGCATAGCGAAAGGCGGAAAGGTCCATTGTCTGGCGTTGCTGTCCATCTCGGGCGTTACTTCGCTTGCAACACAAACAACACATTATGACACTGATGTAAACCGGGCGTCGCTGGAAATGTGATAGAAAACAACAGAATGGCATTAAGCCAGCAGAACTGATGTACAGTATTCCTGAATAAAGTACAGCTACTTCACCTAAGCTACTTTCCATGCAGCTGAAGAACAAGGAAATCAAAGCGAAGATGACAGCGATTATCCAATAGCCATCGATAATGTGGAGTAGAATCAGCCCTGTCTTTAGTCGGTACTGTATTGGCCTTCGGTCTACTAACTTGGTCTCTGTGCACAATCGTATGTTCTGCGGCTGACTGTCTCTTAGGTATTACTCGTGACACGGACATGTAAATACTCCAGCCATTTAATAGAAGGTTAAGGCTGGAGAGAATGGTATAATTGACAAGATCATTAGTAGACCAAGCACACAATGGCTTATACGCGTAAATAACACTCGTGTTGCTGGAGGTATTGGTGTTGGTAACGTTGCTCAAAGTATTATTGCTGATAGCGTTATCAAACAGAGTGTAACCTGTGTAGTCCAGAGCTAAACGTGTTATTGGTCCAATAGCTGAGGAAATCCAGGTTAACACAAAAACTACAGCAACTCGCTTTCCTGTGACAAGTGTTGCATACCGAAATGGCCAAACAATCGACAGAAATCGGTTCATGGCAAAAAGACTAAGATGACACAGAAATGCTTGATCTGTCAACGATAGAAAAAATGGAGGCCATCGGCCGATGTGCGTTAGATCGCCAACGAAGTATGGCTGCAGGAGTGCTGTGAAGCTACACAGCAGTAATATGTGGGCACTGGTTAATGATATCAACACTTTATCTTCGTGTGTTCGCAATATTCCTTTAAATAACATGACTAATAGCAAAAATGTGGAGTGTATAACTGTAAGGCCGCACAGAACCACGCATAATACAAATTCGGCTAAGTCCATTGTTGTAAGCGGTGTACACACAGACACTCTCGTAGGGTTTGTAGATAAATGACTTTAAACTTCAGAAATAGAATGCGACACTGTCGTAAGCATTCCTATATTATCATTGCATTGAATAGTTTCACATGCACATAATTACTTCGTGTTGTTTTGTCCCACTTCAGAATTAACCCCAAAGTAAAATGTTATGTTCGTGCACAAAATGAATCGTCAATTTCCCACAATCTGTATTCTAGTGTGTGTTAAATAATCCTTAAGATAATGGAGGAATCCAGTTTTAGCTATGCCCCGCCCTTTATCTGGCTAAACTCCACCCACACCTCGTTCGTGTTGGGATCGATCGATCCTTGAACCCCGTGACTATCAATTTCCAGAAACCTATACATGTAAGCTGTTAAATATTTTGAAACTAATTTGACTGGGTGCTGTTGCTGCCTATGAAAATTAGTTTCAAGATATTCGACAGCATGTTGATTAAATTGTAAAGACATATAATTCATACAACCTGACGGACTATTAAGCGTTTAAGACGGACTAAATCGAGCCATTCATGTTTCAATGATTAAGACGTCACCCTAGACGTCACGTAGTTGATTATGACGTCATATGATGGATGGATAAACTGGAAAGGTCAATTACCTGATGAGACCACATATCCTGGTATTGTTGATTAAGATGATGGAATATGCAGTACGTTGTCAATATGCGTGTAGAGGTCGAATGCAGTCTAATTATCACACACAAATATAAGAGCAATAGAGGGATCACTCTAGCTACTCCCACCCATGTCAAGCTATGCTTCGCTTCCTTTTAAGCGTGTTAGGCCCGTTTTATAAGTCGCACTTTCTATCGCGCCGGTTTGGTTGATTTATGCAGTGTAGATTTAGCTGGCATAGCGCAAAAGAAGTTCGACTTATAAATCGGGCCTTAGAATCGATTTGGAACTGTGGAATCCGAACTCCCAGAATCTGCATTTCAATGTTATTATACGGGTAAGCAGTTGCATATTCGGATACTAATTTGACTGGAGCTATTGCTGCCTATGGTTGGAACAGTTCACAGTGCAATCAGTTTCAAAATATTCACCAGAATGTTTGTTAAATTATAAATTAATCAAAAGCATATAATTCCTACACTAGTGACGGACGGACCGTTTAATTCTCGCGACGAGCTATACCTCATTGTAATTGTATATTGACGTAATTGTTTATGAGGAATGGCCAGACACACGTATGTAGGTCTATATACAGAGTGTTACTCGTACGTGGTACATTGTCTATGTATTAGTAAAATAGCAATACACTGCAAGTAAAACAACGATTCGAATCGCATTCACAACTTTAGTCAACTACATGTATATAATACCATTCATCACACAATATTCTAATAACGTACGTTAGCAACCTTTATTGAAGGACATATTCAGGATAACTCATCTGGATCCCGAAGTCACGTAGCATCATATCCACACATCAACCACCACTTCCATAAAAGAGGTGTTTTAACACGAATGTCTGTCGCCTAATGTACATGATAACATTCCGTTTGCTCAGCACTTACCGAGAGACAACGAACAACAAACAGAACACTAATGTAACCTTATGAATAGTAAATCCTATTCTGTTCATTGCTTTCAATCGATTTTTAAACCAGATACCCATTCAGCTATCACGATGGGGAAGCAACATGTCGGTTGAGACAATATACAACCACGGAACTGCCACTATACCCTACACGAGTAACGCATATAATAATAATAATAATAATAATAATAATAATAATAATAATAATAATAATAATAATAATAATAATAATAATAATAATTTCATAATAGATATACTTAAATGTAATCTTATGTTGCTAATGGTATTCATTATCTATGAAGCAAGTAGCATTACGATGCATATTTTAGTTGTCAATGATTTAATATATTGTACATCTGGTATCCATAGATTAAATCGCAAAGTATATGTTTTCATCAAACAGCATCAATATTTTGGCGTTTTGGTACATGTACTTTGTTCTTACTGCAAGGTTCTCTAGCTATTGAAAGAATGTCGATATTGATATATGCAACAACATCTGTGAAACAATTTAAAATACAACTTTATATATCATAATACGAAAACATTATGTTAAAGGATTCATTCCACAGGGAAGGAACGCGTTCTGAGAAAATAACAACTCTTGTTTTTTATTATAATATGCACGTGTATATTTGAATACATCATTATTATAACATAATAAGCCCTTTTCATTGGAATTAATGATATCTAATCACTTGAATTTTATTACTGTTAACAGTCAAATATTTCATATTAGCTTAGTACTCTCCATGCGACTATAGGAAGCAATGTTGTGAAGGGGCGGTATACTGTGTGATATATTTTATTTGAAATATATAAATACACCTACCGACTGAGATACTATGGGAATTTTAATTATTCTGGTAATATCAAATCGCTGATACATTGTGGGGTGGTGGTATAACATTCTATGGATGCTTTAATTGGTCTAATAATTATGATAATCACGTGTGCGGGCATCAAAACATTCTTACATGTTATATCATCCTATAAATTTGTACTTCAGTTTAAGATTGCATGGTTATAAAAAAGAACACATTTGCACCAAGTTTGTCATGTTAAATATGATTAGATCCGTCCTGAGTTGAGCTCTGTCAGCTATGGAATGGTCCTACTATATAATATAACTGTGGAATTCAATATGTCGCTCAAGCAGATGACGTCGTAATCAATTACGTCACATGTAGGCTAACGTCATAATCGAATAGTAATCAATTACGTAGCTAGGTCAGCCATACACCGTTAAAAGTACGTCAGTTGTACGAATCGTATGTCTTTATTATTTAATAAACATTCTGTTGAATATTTTGAAACTAATTTAACTTGCCGCCGATGCTGCCATAAGCAGCAAGATCCCTCGGTCAAATTAGTTTCAAAATATTGAACAGCTCGCCTGTATTACAAGTTACGTTGAAAATGAGATTCTGGGAACTCACGGTTCAAAGTATATACAGCGATGCAAACACGTCCATGGGCTGAGCTTAGCTAGAGATGGGGGGGGGGGGGGGGTTAGCTACAAGTGGATTCGTCCATTGACATGTTGAGTCATAGTGGCGTATAATAATATATGATGCTAATGAATTACACAATGCGATTTTTGCAATGCACACACGTATGGCCAACATTAGTCCAACAAAACCACACATTGGGCCAACCTAAGGCCAACGAGCAAAACTACGTTGGGCCAACGAATAAAACTTAAGTTGGGCCAACGAAACAACGTTTGCTGGGTAACATTTATCATGCAGTTTTGACAATAACTGAATCTGTGATTATATTAATTTACATTATAATTTTGAGGACTTCTCATATATCGATAGGGATTTGATGGCTTAATGGACTAGCAAACAATAATCCATAAACAAAACTCCTGTTCATTGTTCACCACTAACTGACAATATCCGCCTATATCGTAACAGTTCCCCAGCACACATCCCGCCTATCATACTCACGAGTATACTAGTACTCTTGTAGCAACAATGGAGGCATCTGATCCTTCACTCAAGTAGCTGACATCGTAATTAAATGTGTCACTTATTAGAACGAAGGTCCATCAGGAAAGAGGGTAATAGTTTGTGGCAAAAGTTTCTGAATTGTATGTATGTCTTTCTCGTGAAATTAGAGTTTAATAAATATTCTGTTTAATATTTTTAAACTAACTTGACTGGGAGATGTTGACATAGACAGCAACTACAATTCAAATTAGTTTCAAAATACTCAACAGCTTGCATGTATAGCTACTCAGGAGTAGCTTGGACAGTAACATAACTGAAGACGTTTGAAGTTAGTATATTACATTTTGCGTTGAACCGATTTCTATCTATTATTTGGCCATTGCGTTACCTGACTCTAGTGACGTCACAAAGAGCCACTCTAGCCGTCTTATTTGTATGGATTGCTTCATCCATTGCCCCTGTGACGGCTTTGGTCCGCGATTTCACCAGAGCGAATACAACAGTTGCAGACAACACAACCGCTGTTTATGACATGATAGAATCGTGTAATTGGTCAATTATTGATCTCTCGAATCTAGGATTTGCGTCGCTACTAAATCTTGTTCTTAATGGAGGCATTCTTTATATTTCAAGAATTCTGTGCAAAGGGAACATGTCTGACGGCACCGTCGTCGCACACACAGGTCGCATGACTAGGACAGACGTACCAACCCGTCGCACGAAACGATTAAATTCGGGACTCTCTTCTCCTACTGATTGACACATATTGGATGCTTGCACTCGCATATGCGTTGATGATGTTGTTCGAAATCTGCTTAGGAAGTAACATCAGTAACGTGCTTGTATTTTCTATTGTATTTACAATTTACGGTGGAACAATGCCCGCCTGTTGCTTTCTATCTCATCGTGAACGACGCCCCATTTATATCGATGCCGCAAACTGTAGTTGGTGTTATAGAAAGCGAAGATGATAGGCGTATATATAGCAAGTTCGTGTTCAAGTTCAAGTTCATTTATTACACTCAGGTCACATTGTGACATATGAGGAAAAATACATATAAGACATATATAGTGGTGTGATTAACAGTTACATCATAATAATTAAATTAACTAAATTATTATTATTATTATTATTATTATTATTATTATTATTATTATTATTATTAATAACTGCAGTAGTAGTAGTAGTAGTAGTAGTAGTAGTAGTAGTAGTAGTAGTAGTAGTAGTAGCGGCAGCAGCAGCCGCAACAGTATCAGCAGCAGCAGAAGTAGCAGCAGCAGCAGCAGCAGCAATAGCAGTAGCAGCAGCGTAGTAGTAGTAGTAGTAGTAGTAGTAGTAGTAGTAGTAGTAGTAGTAGTAGTAGTAGCGGCAGCAGCAGCGGCAGCAGCAGCCGCAACAGTATCAGCAGCAGCAGAAGTAGCAGCAGCAGCAGCAGCAGCAGCAGCAGCAGCAATAGCAGTAGCAGCAGCGTAGTAGTAGCAGTAGTAGTAGTAGTAGTAGTAGTAGTAGTAGTAGTAGTAGTAGTAGTAGTAGTAGTAGTAGTAGTAGTAGTAGTAGTAGTAGTAGTAGTAGTAGTAGTAGTAGTAGTAGTAGTAGTAGTAGTAGTAGTAGTAGTAGTAGGAGTTGTTTGTGTTGTTGTTGTTGTTAATATTGTCGCAGTCATCGTCATCATCGTTCTTGCTGTTGATGTTGATTTTACCTGTTGATAATTATAAATCTTGAATAGAGTTAACATTACTTAAATTGTTTGGTTATTTTACTAATAAAGGCACACAGTTTAGACAAGACCGCTATGCTTTTATTTGATAAAAGTTTGGAGAATTTATAATAATTACGGCGGTTAACATAGTATTTCTGTAGAAATAATTTCCTGTCGTTATTGAAAACTCACATAGAAAGAGGTAGTGAAATTCATCCCCAATATCCTGTTTGTTACATAAATTACAGGTTCTATATTTTTGTTCTAACTCCACCACCTACCCGTTTCTATTGGCAATCTATGGTTGCTAGTTCTGAATCTAGCTAATGTTATCCCGTTAACATTATTTAGTTTTAGGAGATATGTTTCTCACTCAAGTGTTGATTTGTATATACCATACGCTACACCTTTAGATGTGTTGATTTCACCTGCCCAGGGTTGTGTAGATTGATCTATCACAACCTGTTTTATATATTTTACTTCCGCGATAGTTATAGCTTGACTTTCCCATATATATCCCATACCCACACTATATAATATGTTTCTTACATTTTTAATCCATTTGTATGCCATGTTCATTTTGAGACTGCCATTGTATATGTACCTATATAACTTATGTAAGACAGATGATAGTTTAGTTTCTTTACTGTTTAATAGTTTTCCCCAGAATGTAATTATTCGGTAATTTATGGTTATTTCTAGCGGATATTTACTCAGTTCCCCATATACCATATCATTTGGCGTGCTTCCGTTAAGACGAAGAGTACGCAGGTAAAATTGCAATAGCCTAATCAGCCCAAATCAAGCATACAACTTAGAACGTACGAGAGATGGTAGCATGTAAATGTAGGTATGTACAGTGATATCAGGGAACGTTTGTTATCAACTTTTAATCAGTTCAGTTATCTAATAATTGACCCTATCAACATTAAAATTGCAGCCATACACGTTGAATATTTTAAAACAAATTTCAGTAATTTGACTGGGAAATTATATTGGCATACGGAATTATATTTGCATACGGAACAACAACGTCCAGTCATGTTTGTTTCAAAATATTAAACGTAATATGTTACTACATTAACCCTTTCAAACGAGCAGACCAAATATAAAAAAGATCATAAATTCGTTACGTATGTGCTAAAACTATGTTGAATATTTTGAAACTAAGTTTGACTGGAAGCTGGTGCTGCCTCTGGAAGCACCAGCTTCCAGTCAAATTGGTTGCAAAATGTCCAGCAGCCTGCGTCTGTCCTACATCATAACTGTATCGTCCAGTAAGGTGTTTTCGAGGGTCATGTGATTTCGAGTGTACATACTTTTGACATTCTCACGTGCGCGTTGCTTAGGTGGCGTCAACAAATCACGTGTCTTTACATAGATACAGTGTTTTTACACATCTGTAAATTAAAAAAAATATGCTAATAGAGCAGATGATAATTTTATGCATTTTGACGTCCGTGTAGTGAAAAAAACCCAACAGAACCCCCTTTAGTGGGTTGGTCTGTAGTTTTATTAACTACTATAAAACATACTTACCGTTCAATCACTACTTGCTAAATCAAATATCTGCATTTTGCTCTCAGAATAAGATTTTTAATGCACGCTTACATTCTCCCTAATGCCAATACCATCACCATGTTGACCCTCAACCAGGTTTCTGGTAGAGGGTCCCCTTGCATTAGCCTCACAATAGACTGGCTCCAGTCTGTACTCACTCCTTGGGGACGCCTGTCACTAAGCACGACCGAGCATGCGCAGTAGGTCCCAAATGAGAAAACTAATTCACTTTTCTAAATTTAAGTGTCATGTATCCTGAATAGATTCTCAAATCAATACCCAGCGGTCGTAGTGATTGAATGGTAAGTATGTTTTATAGTGGTTAATAAAATTACAGACCAACCCACTAAAGGGGGGGGGGGTCTGTTGGGGGTTGCTATTACACCACAAAAACATCTTGACCGTTCAATCACTACTTGCTAAACCGGTAGATTTGGTCAGTGCCCCACTATGAAACTTAGGTGGAAGGAGATTTGAGAAGCCATAAGCAAGGATAAAAATCAAACAAAACAAAACCAAATGTTAATAACATAACATAATGGTGCATGTTAATCAATCACACAGTGATTATCAAATAAGTAAAACTTTAAACTTAAAGAAAGAAATAAAAACTAAAGAACAACTCTCACCATTACATGCAGACGCACGGTCCTAACGAAAATGGTGGGATGTGCTTGGTAAATGGTCTTCAGCCTTTTTAGTTAAAATCGTAATGTTTCTAAAAAAAGGAAGCCGATGCACCCTGATCTTTTAAGTAAAAAGTAGTGAAAGTAGACTCGGTTTTCCATCCTGCAACTTGCATAACTTCGTCTACTTTAGAGCCAGCAAAAAGAGCAAAAGAGGTAGCCATCACTCTAACGTCATGCACTTTAATGCGAGAAAGATTAATTTGCTCATGAGACGCAATCTCATAGCAAAGGTGGATGGTCTCACAACTCCATCTGGCAATAGATGCCTTAGAGACTGGTCTGGCTACCCCTTCTGCATACGGGACCCAGAAATGGGATAGATCGGATCTCTTAAAATCAGTACGATGCTTGTAAGCTTTTAGAGCTCTGACAGGACACCAAAACTGTCAAACGGAGAAAAGGAGGTTAAAGATTTTAAAATAATCGGCTTAGCTGAATAACGGTTGGATTGACCCTTAGATAAAAAAAAGCTCTTCTAGGATATAAGACTAGACCGTCCCAAGATTCTATAAACCTATCCTTTTCAGCGGAAAAAGCATGGATTTCGGATCATCTTCTAGCAGAAGCAGATGCAACTAGAAAAACGGTCTTAAAAGTTAAAAGTATCAAGCTAATCGAAGAGATAGGTTCAAAATGATGACCTGCCAAAACCTGAAGAACCAGACCCAAGTTCCAGGAGGGTAAAGGTTTAGCAACTGGAGGACGAATATTGCCTAAACCTTTAATGAAACCATTAAGAACCGTAGTATCTTTAACATCAGCGTTCAACAGACACGGAAGAGAAGATGCTAAAGAAAATCTATATCCTCTTATAGTGTTAGCAGACAAATGTAAGGAATCGAACAGATAAGATAAAAAGTCTAACACCTGGGAAATAGAAACAGAATCGGGCACGAGACCATGATATGTACACCATTCTCCAAAAATTTTAAGTCGACCCTTGTAGACTCTGCAGGTTGACGCCCTCTTGACAGAATTAATGATTTCCTGAGACCTTGCAGAAACTTTCCTCTCAGGGATCGAACACTCGATATTCTCCAAACGCACAGACTGAAGATTCCTGGGTTTGGATGAAGGCAAGTTCCCCTCGCTTGAGACCGAAAGTCTGGAGAAATTAGAAGAAAACGAGGGACGTCTACCAGGAGATCTAGAAGATCTACAAACCAAATCCTCTTTGGCCAAAAGGGAGCTATCAGCAAGATGTCGCAGATCTGATCCCTGACCTTCTTCAGAACCAAAGGAATCAGGATTGTTGGAGGGAATGCATAAGCAAAGATTCCTGTCCAGGAATGAGACAGGGCGTCCACTGCCAACGCCCGATTGTCCGGAAAAGGAGACATGAAAGAGGAGATCTAGGCATTCAGAGAGGTCGTGAACAGATCTACGTGGGGACGATCCATGAGGTTGAAGATCGCTTTGGCAACCGACGAATTAACTGCCACTTTGTGTGGGCGAACCTGTTGGGACGAGACAGTTGGTCCGCAAGAAAATTCAGACAACCTGGGACATGAGTGGACACTAGAAAAATTTGATTCTTGCGACACCACAAGAGGAGGTTCCACACTTCCAGGAAGAGGAGTGATGACTTCGTGCCCCGCTGCCTGTTGATATAAAAGACTACTGTTGAATTGTCCGATCGAATCGAAATTTTGAGACCTTTTACTCGATTCGACCAAGAAAGGAGAGCCTTCTTGACAACCCACAATTCCAAAATGTTGATGTGGGCTGACGACTCTTCCAGGGACCACAGGCCGGAGACTGACAGGGAATCCCAGACTGCTCCCCATCTCTCCTGGGAAGCGTCTGTGAAGATAATTGCTTGAGGAGAAGACTTTACCAGAGGAACACCCATCAGAAGCAGAGAACGATCCTTCCAAAAGTCTAGATGGGGAATTAAATGTTCTCTGATGGGGATCTGATGGTAAATAGAGTGAACCGACTGTTTCCACAGGGACATAAGATACATTTGGAAAGGTCTTCTCATCAGCGCTGCCCACGGAATGATACTCTCGACGCTGCCCATCAAGCCAATCACCCTGAGGAAGAAATTTGCTCTGACCACGGAAGAGGAAAGCAGAATTTCCATTGCTGCTAAGATGGCTTCTACCCTTAAATCTGAAGGGAAAACTAGACCTCGAGCTAGATCGAAAGAAACGCCTAGGTGGGTGAAAACCTGGGACGGAACCAAGCTTGACTTTTCTAGATTTATAACCCAACCTAGGCTGCAGGCCATACTGCAGACCTCTGGAACGATTCTTGACAGAATTGAGGAAGATTCTGCTTTTGCTAACCAGTCATCTATACACCTGTGCAAAAGTTAAGCACCACCCTATTTTTACGCACATGCGAGGGTATATTCATGTGCTATGAAGAAAGCAATAGCATAAACATTTATGTACCCATCCATCTTAGTGCAAGAGGTAATAATGCAACTAGAGGAATGCTGATTATGATGGTGGGGAAACACTGTATGTTTTTGTTTGAACTTGAAAACGAGGCCTGAATATGGTTACGTTGACACAACTGACAACTATTGCCCTACAGTTGACACACGTGGCTAGATTGTCATTAATGGTGTCTGAAAACGAAGTTTAACATCTGTGCACGAGTTTGAGACTGTCATTATTAATACCGGGTATATCCACCTTGTGCCTGGATGACAGCCTGGACACGACGTCTCATGCTGGTCACCAACCGACTGATACGCCATTGTGGTATTCGTTGCCATTTAAGATGGAGTGCGTCTGTTAATTCCTGTAGGTTCTGCACAGGAGGATCCCTCCTTCTCACCATGTTTCCCAGAATGTCCCAGATATGCTCAATAGGGTTCATGTCAGGGCTCCTTGCTGGCCATGGTAGGGTTTCGATGGCATTCTGGCGGAGGTATTCATGCACAGCTCTAGCACGATGTGGTCGGGCGTTGTCATCCATGAATATAGGGTGGGTTCCAGGTGCATGATTTACAAAATGAGGGACCACAACTCTATCCAGTATGGAATCTTGATATCTTTGTCCATTTAGTGTTCCAGGTACAGTCAACAGATCCAGCTTACAATCAAATGAGATGCACCCAATATCATAACGGAACCTCCACCAAATGGAACTTCTTCCATGATGTTACGTTGGTCGTACGCCGTGCATCTGGACCTCCATACACGAGTTCGACCATCTGTGGCATGAAGCAGGAACCGACTTTCATCGGACCAGTGTACCCGTCTCCAGGATCTCATGTTCCAGTGTCTTCTTTCGTTGCACCACCTCAGACGCTCCTCTTTGTGGTGTGCAGTGAGGAGAGGACGTCTGACAGGTCTCCTAGCTTTCATGCCAGCAGCATACAGTCTCCTTTTGACGGTAGACATTGACACTCTATTGCGCGTTTCCCATTGCTGGCTGAGCACTCTGCTGTTGGTGAATGGAGATCTCCTAACAAGGCGTACTAGGGCTCGATCATCACGGGCAGTAGTCTTCTTCGGTCTTCCAGATCTAGGCCTGTCCTTCACCTCGTTAGTTTGCCCATGGTTTGCAATCAAACGACTGATTACAGTATGGTTAATGTTCAGCTGTCTGCCAATCTCTCTGCATGACATACCAGTGGTATGCATGCCTATGATTTGCCATTTCACACGATCACTTAACCTTCGTCTTGCCATAGCGGTTCACAATCAAGAGCTAATTCTCTCTGTACAAATAAACCACGGTCATGAACACAAAATTCCTAATCTTGTCGCCTAAATCTGTATGTAATGTTCTACACCTCAAACTGGACTTTTACATAACTGAACACGTGTGCTGTTTCCCGCCACGCACGGACATCAAGCGGCGTGAAGTCATGCATGCATGTGCATTTCGTACTTGGAATTATGTCAGCTAACGCGGGGACAAAAAGTATGGCAGCCTAGTTGTACCATCATGTTTCTACGTTCTATTGTTTTTGCTGGTGCTTAACTTTTGCACAGGTGTATATATAAACGTGAAGGGGAATAGAATGATGGTGAAGAATCCGTGCCACAGATATCACTAGGCTGGTGAAGAAAAACAGGGCCGTGGTCAGGCCGAAGGGCATGACTCTGAATTGCCATACCCGACCCTTGAAAGCGAACCTCGTGAATTTTCGGAACGACGGGTGGATGTGAACGTGGAAGTAGGCGTCCTTCAGGTCTATGGAAGAGGTCCACATACCTTGAGATAGACTGGCTATAATCTGAGAAACAGTCTCCATTTTGAATTTTGGAGTAGAGATTAGAAAATTTAACCTTTTCAGATTGATGATTGGATGCCATCCACCTGTTTTCTTGGGGACCAGAAAGAGAGTTGAGTAGTAGCCCGGGTCTACTCCCCAGAAAGGAACGTCTTCTATGGCTTTCTTTAAAATCATCGACTCCAATTCGTCTTCCAGGGCTTCCAGTTTCTCCGGGTTTGAAGAAACCGGAGTCCATTTGGGAAGGAAAGTCAGGGGAGGTTGCTGCTTGATCCATGCCGGTGCATAACCCCAGCGGGGTTGATCTATAAGCCAGGAGTCCTGAACAAGGGCTTGCCACATCTACCAAAACAGAGACAGGCGCCCTCCTACTGGCACGCTGGGTAAAAGAGACTGCACCGGCAGGTCCAAAAGAGGGAGAAGAGAAAAAGATAAAACTGGGAAAAGAGGAAGGAATTGGCCTACCCGGGCTACGGCCATCCCTTCAAACTCGTTTACCTTGATAACCTCTAAAGGAGCGACATCTAGAATTAGATCTAGATCCTCGTGAAAAAGCCTGACTCCCCTTCTTACCTGAGAAGAAGGTGCTTGACGGACTTAGGATCTGGGTCTATGTGACGAAATGGATTCGAAACGATCCTCCTCCGCAGATCGGGATTGGGAAACAGAGGACCGGTTTGAGTTGGTGATTATCCTAGAAGGATATGCACCATACTCATGTGGCCTGAGACTCTTCCTCTTGGGAAAGGAATTCGGGCTCTTGACAGAGGAGGAGCCTCTCTTGACAGACGGCTTCAAAACAGAGATCTGATCTCGCAGATCCTTGGCTGATCTAAGGCAATCGGATTCAGCTCGAAGAATATTAGGGGAATCCTGGCCAAAGACATCCAATCCAAAAGGAGGAGCTGAAATAAGGTTACGCCTGAGTGAATTCGAAATAGTGACCTCTGAAAGTTTCCTAGATCTTCTTTTAGAGGTAATGAAGCCCAAGGACCAGCAAGCCGAGTTCAAAGAACCTCTCGAAACATCGGCTAGGGAGCGAAAGACCTCAGGAGGAATCTGATCACCTTTCTCCTGAGCCTTAAGAAGAGCCTCTGAAAGAAGGGCTAGAAAATTGGCTGATTTCAACTGAGCTCGACAAACAGATTTCCATTTGAAAAGATCGGAAGATAACTCAACCTTAGAAGACTCCTTAAGATTTGAAGAAAGAACATCCCAAGTCGGACCATTAAGAGATTGAGTAGAGGCCAATCTAATAAAATCGTCTTTCGGAACTTGAACAGGAGCATCTAACTTAGGAGTAAGAGAGAACTCTTTCGACTGGACATCGTTTACGTAGAAGACGAGCATATCTACAACCAAGTTATCTACTGGAATGACACGAGGAGCATTAGATGAAGGATTCGATGAGGATAGAGCAGATCCAAAAGAAGGAGGATCAATTAAAAATTCATCCTGAAGACGAAGAGAGAGAGAGAGAGAGGAAGCTATCCATTGATGAGCCGAGGACCAATCATCTGCTGAGGCCCTAATCTGATAAAACCTCCTCAGATCCCTGGCCCAGACTTATCTCGGAATAACATTAGCAGAAGAATGAGATGGAGAAGAAGGAGGAGGACAAAGGTCAGAGTCTAGAGAAACAGAAAAATCAAAGTTCCTTAAGGAGGAAGGAGAAGTAAAACCTCTAGAGTCAAAAGCAGAAAACGAATCCAAAACCGAGGAAGCCTGATCAGAAGGGACGACATCAAGTTCCTCTCGCTGACTAGAAGAAAAAGAATATGATTCCAAACCACTGGCAGAAAATCTAGAGAGAATCGAAAATCTAGCAGAAACAAAAGAGCTGTGAAGGGAGGAATCACGAGCTACTGAAAACAGCGAAAAATCTAAAGCTGAATCTACTATCTGAAATTCCCGTTCTGGGGAGCCACACTACTACCGAAAACGGAAGCTGTAAACTGGGACCGGAAATAGATGATGGATGCTAAGCCGGATCCAACAGACCCGGATATGCATTCTTCCTACCGGAAGTAGCAACACTACTACCGGAAACGGAATCTGAAAAGCCGGGACCAGAAATAGATGATGGATGCGATGCCGGATCCAACAGACCCGGATATGCATTCTTCCTACCGGAAGTAGCAACACTACTACCCGAAACGGAAACTGAAAGACCGGCAACGGAAGTGGACGGAAAGGCCAGATTATCATGAGATACCGGATGTTCAGCCAAGCCAGTAACAATCACGGTGCTGATATCCGGATGCCCGGTCAAACCAGAAGACAATCTGGCATGCAAACCCGCTTGGCCGGACAAGCCAGGAGCAAAGACGGGAGCAGAAGAGATCGGAGATCTCAAAACATTTGTGGCTATTGGGATCACCGAAAAATGAACTTTAGCATGAGATGGAAAATCGGAAGCTTCGGCCACCGATGCCATCGCATGAGGGTTATGCGGTCCTTCAAGACTTGCATGGTCTTTAGTCTGGCTCCTACCAGAGGAAACTTTACCAAACTTTTTCTTAGGATCATTAGACTTGGATTTAGGAGATTTCAACTACTGTCTAGAAGTCAGTGAAATAGGCTTGCCCCACCTACGGGAACGACCGCAAGAATGGGAGCTATGCTCGGAGGATGACGACTCCTCTTTGGAAGGTCTAATAGCAGAGGAAATACGCTCAACAAGCGACTTAGTTAGCACACTTGCAAAAGATTCAAACCGGGCGAATAACGCCATAACAGCGTCCGAATTTGAATTAGAGGAGGAGCTCCCCTCTGTTGTTGGAACAGACGTTTTAACCGAGATAGTGGCCGTAGTTGCTGCCTTGGTAATCTCAACAACAGAGGTAGAGTGACCTGAGGGCATAGCAGACTTTGACACAAAATCCTTGAAAAAGGCCTTGGATACAACTAACGGCTAGCCCTTACATATCCCACACTTTTGAAAGGGGAGCAAGTTGTGCACTTCAGGCAGACGTGACCTGAACATTCCTTGGCGTGTAAACGGTCACACTTAGCCGACGAGCATTTGATTCTCTCAGAAGTTAAAACCGAGTCCTATAATAAAATAAATAGGAAATAAAGCAATAGCTTCGCTAAAACTAATGAAAAAATCTTAAAGAGATCAAACACTACCTTAACACTTCTCACTGAAGACGGGAATCACAAGGATTCATGAATAATATTGTTTGAAAGCACTAAATAGGATCCTACGTAATCAGAGTGGTACTTGGATATTTTATAACATGGTAATTGATGGTATATAATAGGCATGGTTTCCCAAACCTCGAAAACGGGAGTACTGACACAAAAACTGGTAACTAAAAACTAGAGTTGCAAAAACCTCTAAAACACCATGACATGAAAGTTAAACATAACTTAGGCAATATAGATTTTATGGTAGGCATGATTTTCTTGTATCAGAGTATTAAATGTAACTGAACTTCAGTGCAAAGCTATACACTTTTATCAATTTGATAGCATGCGAACTGATCTGCTAGCAGAATATTTGAAACGTGAGTTAGTTTTCTCATTTGGGACCTACTGCACATGCGCGGGCGTGCTTAGTGACAGGCGTCACCAAGGAGTGAGTACAGACTGGAACCAGTCTATTGTGAGGCTAAAGCAAGGGAACCAGAAGCCTGGTTGAGGGTCAACATGGTGATGGTATTGGCATTAGAGAGAATGTAAGCGAGCATAAAAATCTTATTCTGATAGCTAAATGCAGATATTTGATTTAGCAAGTATTGACTGAATGGTCAATATGTTTTTGTGGTGTAATAACAACATGTATTGCCACTATTACCTTTTAGAGCCATGATAAAAATGCACCTAACTCGTAAGGAAATGATACTAAACAAACCAATTTTCGCGTCGGAGGACATCTGCCAATTGCTGTCCTGTGTAGCGTAGCAGCTATGTTGTCATAGCAATAATTTATTTCTCCCGAAGCGCCAAACTGGCATGGGGTGCTTATGTAGTTTTCAGATCTAGATTGATTTTTCTTTACTCACAATGCCGATTCAAACTGATCCTAGTTACCACATATGATCAAATTTTAAAAGTTTTTCCCGGTTTTCCTGCAGGAAAAACAATTATGTTCATTTTTAATAACACATTTACCAATTTAGAAAAGGAAACTGAAAGATTTTAATTTTTTAAGAATTTTGGCTGAAATTTGTTGTTACCCGGTTATCACGAAAAACGGAATTTTACCTGAACTGGATTTATAACTATAAATTAAGTTCGGTGTTTTGTATAACACACGTGTCATGCG
>CM067360.1:46019593-46143359 GCA_034401795.1 Chaetoderma sp. LZ-2023a | reverse complement strand
TAGATCTTCTTTTAGAGGTAATGAAGCCCAAGGACCAGCAAGCCGAGTTCAAAGAACCTCTCGAAACATCGGCTAGGGAGCGAAAGACCTCAGGAGGAATCTGATCACCTTTCTCCTGAGCCTTAAGAAGAGCCTCTGAAAGAAGGGCTAGAAAATTGGCTGATTTCAACTGAGCTCGACAAACAGATTTCCATTTGAAAAGATCGGAAGATAACTCAACCTTAGAAGACTCCTTAAGATTTGAAGAAAGAACATCCCAAGTCGGACCATTAAGAGATTGAGTAGAGGCCAATCTAATAAAATCGTCTTTCGGAACTTGAACAGGAGCATCTAACTTAGGAGTAAGAGAGAACTCTTTCGACTGGACATCGTTTACGTAGAAGACGAGCATATCTACAACCAAGTTATCTACTGGAATGACACGAGGAGCATTAGATGAAGGATTCGATGAGGATAGAGCAGATCCAAAAGAAGGAGGATCAATTAAAAATTCATCCTGAAGACGAAGAGAGAGAGAGAGAGAGGAAGCTATCCATTGATGAGCCGAGGACCAATCATCTGCTGAGGCCCTAATCTGATAAAACCTCCTCAGATCCCTGGCCCAGACTGATCTCGGAATAACATTAGCAGAAGAATGAGATGGAGAAGAAGGAGGAGGACAAAGGTCAGCGTCTAGAGAAACAGAAAAATCAAAGTTCCTTAAGGAGGAAGGAGAAGTAAAACCTCTAGAGTCAAAAGCAGAAAACGAATCCAAAACCGAGGAAGCCTGATCAGAAGGGACGACATCAAGTTCCTCTCGCTGACTAGAAGAAAAAGAATATGATTCCAAACCACTGGCAGAAAATCTAGAGAGAATCGAAAATCTAGCAGAAACAAAAGAGCGGTGAAGGGAGGAATCACGAGCTACTGAAAACAGCGAAAAATCTAAAGCTGAATCTACTATCTGAAATTCCCGTTCTGGGGAGCCACACTACTACCGAAAACGGAAGCTGTAAACTGGGACCGGAAATAGATGATGGATGCTAAGCCGGATCCAACAGACCCGGATATGCATTCTTCCTACCGGAAGTAGCAACACTACTACCGGAAACGGAATCTGAAAAGCCGGGACCAGAAATAGATGATGGATGCGATGCCGGATCCAACAGACCCGGATATGCATTCTTCCTACCGGAAGTAGCAACACTACTACCCGAAACGGAAACTGAAAGACCGGAAACGGAAGTGGACGGAAAGGCCAGATTATCATGAGATACCGGATGTTCAGCCAAGCCAGTAACAATCACGGTGCTGATATCCGGATGCCCGGTCAAACCAGAAGACAATCTGGCATGCAAACCCGCTTGGCCGGACAAGCCAGGAGCAAAGACGGGAGCAGAAGAGATCGGAGATCTCAAAACATTTGTGGCTATTGGGATCACCGAAAAATGAACTTTAGCATGAGATGGAAAATCGGAAGCTTCGGCCACCGATGCCATCGCATGAGGGTTATGCGGTCCTTCAAGACTTGCATGGTCTTTAGTCTGGCTCCTACCAGAGGAAACTTTACCAAACTTTTTCTTAGGATCATTAGACTTGGATTTAGGAGATTTCAACTACTGTCTAGAAGTCAGTGAAATAGGCTTGCCCCACCTACGGGAACGACCGCAAGAATGGGAGCTATGCTCGGAGGATGACGACTCCTCTTTGGAAGGTCTAATAGCAGAGGAAATACGCTCAACAAGCGACTTAGTTACCACACTTGCAAAAGATTCAAACCGGGCGAATAACGCCATAACAGCGTCCGAATTTGAATTAGAGGAGGAGCTCCCCTCTGTTGTTGGAACAGACGTTTTAACCGAGATAGTGGCAGTAGTTGCTGCCTTGGTAATCTCAACAACAGAGGTAGAGTGACCTGAGGGCATAGCAGACTTTGACACAAAATCCTTGAAAAAGGCCTTGGATACAACTAACGGCTAGCCCTTACATATCCCACACTTTTGAAAGGGGAGCAAGTTGTGCACTTCAGGCAGACGTGACCTGAACATTCCTTGGCGTGTAAACGGTCACACTTAGCCGACGAGCATTTGATTCTCTCAGAAGTTAAAACCGAGTCCTATAATAAAATAAATAGGAAATAAAGCAATAGCTTCGCTAAAACTAATGAAAAAATCTTAAAGAGATCAAACACTACCTTAACACTTCTCACTGAAGACGGGAATCACAAGGATTCATGAATAATATTGTTTGAAAGCACTAAATAGGATCCTACGTAATCAGAGTGGTACTTGGATATTTTATAACATGGTAATTGATGGTATATAATAGGCATGGTTTCCCAAACCTCGAAAACGGGAGTACTGACACAAAAACTGGTAACTAAAAACTAGAGTTGCAAACACCTCTAAAACACCATGACATGAAAGTTAAACATAACTTAGGCAATATAGATTTTATGGTAGGCATGATTTTCTTGTATCAGAGTATTAAATGTAACTGAACTTCAGTGCAAAGCTATACACTTTTATCAATTTGATAGCATGCGAACTGATCTGCTAGCAGAATATTTGAAACGTGAGTTAGTTTTCTCATTTGGGACCTACTGCACATGCGCGGGCGTGCTTAGTGACAGGCGTCACCAAGGAGTGAGTACAGACTGGAACCAGTCTATTGTGAGGCTAAAGCAAGGGGACCAGAAGCCTGGTTGAGGGTCAACATGGTGATGGTATTGGCATTAGAGAGAATGTAAGCGAGCATAAAAATCTTATTCTGATAGCTAAATGCAGATATTTGATTTAGCAAGTATTGATTGAATGGTCAATATGTTTTTGTGGTGTAATAACAACATGTATTGCCACTATTACCTTTTAGAGCCATGATAAAAATGCACCTAACTCGTAAGGAAATGATACTAAACAAACCAATTTTCGCGTCGGAGGACATCTGCCAATTGCTGTCCTGTGTAGCGTAGCAGATATGTTGTCATAGCAATAATTTATTTCTCCCGAAGCGCCAAACTGGCATGGGGTGCTTATGTAGTTTTCAGATCTAGATTGATTTTTCTTTACCCACAATGCCGATTCAAACTGATCCTAGTTACCACATATGATCAAATTTTAAAAGTTTTTCCCGGTTTTCCTGCAGGAAAAACAATTATGTTCATTTTCAATAACACATTTACCAATTTAGAAAAGGAAACTGAAAGATTTTAATTTTTTAAGAATTTTGGCTGAAATTTGTTGTTACCCGGTTATCACGAAAAACGGAATTTTACCTGAACTGGATTTATAACTATAAATTAAGTTCGGTGTTTGTATCAGACCCATTTATGGCATTACCGTTGGTGACAGACTCTCCTTTGCTTAAATTATAAACATTGACATCAATTCACCCCTTGTGTTGAAATTACGAGATTACGTCACCCTCGAAAACACATGAAAAGGTATTCAGATTATATCTGTAGACGAGGTAGTGGCTATTAATGAGCAGCACATTTATCTTATGGTTTATTTTCATTTTAATGCGTGTTTTCTTTCAGGGAATGTTTGCTAGATATAAAATTGACAGCATTTTTTGATAAAATTTCAACTCTTATATTAAATCTGCGAAAATGTGCTTACAACCTCGAAAACCCATTATCCGATGATACAAGTGAGATCCTGCGATTTCAGGTGCAAATGAGTAAATGCGATACTTTTTTTGATTTAAAGCCCCTTATTTTTCGGGACTCCAGAGCTCTAGCACCGTTAACCCTTGCCTTAATCAGGCTCTAATAACACAAATCTATGTTAAAAATAAAAATGGCATTTATTTATATTATTGCCGATTTACGTCATTCATTTACAAACGCTTAATCATTGTTAAATACTGTGTATAACCACGCAACAATCAACAGTTAACAATATCACAAGTAATGGGTTGGGAAAGAGAAGTGAAAACCAATTGGTTGTTATTTGTTCATGGTTGCTGACGCTGATCTGGAAATGAACGGTGGATTGTTTTTCATGCTCGGCGGCCGAGGCGGAAGTGGCAGTGTGATGCTAGCTGAATGTAACACCTGAAATAAAAAAAACCGTGAGTGGTGATTATACATTATTAATGGCTCGCATGATGCTACATCACGTGATGGCGACGGTGATGGTGACGATGGTGATGATACGTGATTCAGTATCATCACTATTTTGGCCATTGTTATCAGCATCGTCACCGCACCTAGATGTTATTAGTGGCATAACCGACATAATAATTATCATATTTAATTTGATCAGGTCGACAAAAATGTCTTCTGCAGTCGTCTTCTTGAGAGATGCCCTTTCGTCATTGATCTGCTTTTGTTGTTATGTCTTGGTAATTTGTACCCAAGTTGATTAATCTAGTAATCACGATTATTCTTAATTAATCAATAATCGCGCAAGCCTACACTGCACAGTATCCGTGAAATGCTAAATTTAAAATTAATGTTCTAAGATATTTGAATAGGAATATCGATGGATTATGGATTTGTAAGGAGACCTGATTCATGCGTGGCTATGACCCTACAAGTACAGTACATCACAGAACAGAACAGAACATGTTTCCAAAAATAAAATAAAGTATACTGCTGAATATTTTGGACTTTAATTGATTGGAAGGCGGCAATAGCTTCGAATCAAATTAAGTCTAACTATTTAACAGAACATTTTTTACATCATGTTCAAAATTAGTAGTATCAAACATGTTTCTGTTTTTGGTTTGGCAATATTATAACATATTTCTGATCTATACTGTACCTTAGAGACTCATAGTATCTGAGGAAGTGCCCATTATGATTGTGAGGTCAAATTTATAAGCGAATTTAATCGTTAGATTATTAAAAAGGCCATAACTCTGATCATTGCAACGATTTCTTTATGTTTTAAACACGAAGTTCAGTTACTATTATCTAAGTCAACGTCTTCAGGCAGCCGCATATGCTTTACATAATCACGCCATCTATGAGCTCAGGGCATGTGCGTTAGGGCCGCAAAATAGCGTGGCTCAGAAATAAATTACAATATTTCCACGACAAAGACAGAAATATGTTAGTAAGAACATTAATGTTCTTTTGAATAATTTGAACATACTTGGATTGGAAGGCATTGCTGCCTTAGGCAGCAATGTCTTCCAATCCAATTATATATGACATATTCACCATTACGTTTTATTTTGCTATGGAAACGTGCAACATTATTTCGAAGCCGTACTATAGTGGGTTTTTTCAGGATTTAAACATTGCTTTTATACCAATTATCATTCTGCTTTCCAAGTGACTATCGCGTGATCCCTAACATGACATCTACAACTCTAATATCACAATTCATAAGCAATCATAGAGCATATATATAAGGTGTTGAAAATTCTGAATCTAATTTGATTAGAAGATATTGTTGCCATAAACATATAACAGATTTTCCTCGAATTTGTTTCAAGATATTCGACAGAATACTTCCCCATATTGTAAACAATTGCATGCTTGTATTTGTTTCTGGCGTTTAACTGGTCAGATACTGCTCTATATAGCGAAATAGCAATTCGTTCAATAGTTTCCCATGCTGACCTGATTGGCGGAAGGAGCTTGAATATCCCGGGACTGCGCGGTGAATAACAATGGCGGCATTCTGGGAGGTGAGATGAGGGGCCCTCCGGTCTGTAAACAGACAGACAGTAAACAGTGGTTACTGTTTACGTCGTCCTCTTGCGTAGGAACAGAATTGTCATCCTGTCGGTAAGAAATTTGTATCAGTTGAAACAGAGTAGCAGATCGGATAAAATACATCTTTAAAATTCCGAACAAATTAAAGATATGCAATCGCAGTGATGGTGTTCGATAGAATACAATCGCTCTCCGAAATAGGAAAAAAATCCAAACCTGCTGAATGCTCTGAAATAAATTTGACTGACAAGTCGTGAATCCATTTCCTCTCTCAATCATGACGTCATAATAAACTACGCGACGTGTATGCCGCCGTCATAATCATTAAGTCATTAATGATTGGATTAACCCCGTCTTTAACGCTTAATAGTCCGACACGTTGTACGAATTATAAGATTTTGCTATTTAAGAAACATGCTGTTGATAGGCAGCACCAGCACTCAGACAAAGCAATTTCAAAAATTCAACAGCTTACCTGTATATTTTTCTGGAAATTGATACTCAGGGAGTTCAGAGATCGATCGATTCCAACACGAGCAAGGTGTGGGTGGACCTTAGCTAGTGAAGGGCGGGGCATGGCTAAAACTGGAAAGGTCCATTATAGCTGTTTAGCTGCTCCACGAAGAAAGAACTTTCAATCATATTATCTACCACCTGTCAGCTGAATTGATTTCAAAATTTGCACTCAGCAATATTTTTTTTATTTATATGGGATCTGTGATTAGAAATTGGTTACAATTTTACTGTGCCATAAATTTTATTACAGTTAGCAAACTATGTCGTCTAAATAATTTAAATAATAGTAATTACATAATCAGTTAAAGTCTCTACTTCGGTATATATGAACCAAATTTCTACTTCATTGTGATTGATTGATGTCTGATGACCAGCACTTACCTGTTTCTGACTGGTATCTGATGGCAAGGCTATGACTGTTCTGGGAGGAGATCCATCAACATCCGGGCACCGTAGCAGGATAACATGGTTATTGTTTTGCTCGCTTCGTCCTGATGACCCGTATGATGAACTCTGGTGTTTAAACAAAACATAATTATGCTCTAATGAAGGAATCCAGTTTTAGCTATGCAAATCATGTCTACCTAAGCTCCACCCACACTTCTCCGTGTCGGGATCGATCCCTGAACTGCCTTACTATTAATTTCAAGAAAACTATACAGGTAAGCTGTTGGCAGCACCAGCGGTCAGCCAAATCAGTTTCAAAATATTCAACATTATTTTTATTACAAAGACATCCAACTCGTCAACAACTCTTAGGCCGTCACCAATTACGCGTTCGTGACGAACTTATCTACGCCATTCATGACGTCACTGATTATGCCGTCATCCTACACGTCACGTAGTTGATTATGACGTCATATGATTTATGGATAAACTGGAAAGGTCAATTTTTTAATTAGTGCGTGATACGAAATCAGAATTAAAATTTTGAATGTAAAATGATGTGAATGCTATTTTGATCACGGGTTACCTAACCATTGAACACCAAAGACCAAGTAGGGCCTACGAAAAAATAATGTATACTACAGTGATTATTCTATTGAATATTTGAAACTATGGCACCAACAGCTCGCTGTCGCATGAGCTTAAAAATATTCAACATGTTAACTGTGTGCTTTCCATGAAAATTGAAATGGAAGAATTCTGGGAAGTCAGGGTTGAAAGGGTTAAATTAGCGCATGTAAACCAAAGATGAAGACGTAGGCTATGTGAGCGGACGTGGCTTCTATAAAAGTAAAGATTTTCTACATACAAAAATGATACTTATTAGACCTGCGATAGTGACCCTCTGAGGCGCAGCTGACTTGTTACCATATTACTGCAAGTTTTTATAAGGAAGAATTAAATTTAAGTCAACGACCTGATAAACAAGCACAGAGGGTTCAACACTCCAATGCGCAGAGGGTTCAACACTCCCATGTGGCACAATCCTACTAACATACTAGTAATTCAGGTTTCAAAGTTTCAAATCGACTCCAACACGCGTAAAAGTGGGCGGAGCTTAGCTATAAATGGGCGGGGTATAGCTAGAAATGGATCCCTTTATTGACACATCGGATCCATGAAATAAGTATTTCGCTCAAGCGTATATATAGTCTATATTCTCTCACCTCCGCAGCATCCTGTATACCAGAGGCTTTACTGAGCTTTGAGACGAGCATCTTAGCCACATCTGAGAGAGAGCTGGAGATAACATTGGCAAATATTGCGTACATTTACGTTATGTTTATGTCATAACGTATATGAATTAATTGTTAGTTAATAAAATGACACGTTAGAATGTATTAATTATATATTCATGAACTCCATTAAATCTATATCTACTAGGTGAAGCATAATCTCCAGTCTGTCGATCAATCATATGACGTCATAATCAACGACGTCAGATGTAGGCTGACGTCATAATCGATTACGTCAATTACGTGATTAAGTCCATCATAAACGCTTAATAGTCCGTCAAGTTACACGAATTGTATGTCTTTTCTATTTAATAAACATTCTGTTGAATATTGTGAACCTATGACTGGGCGCTGTTGGTGCCAGTCAGCATCCAGTCGAATTATTATCAAAATATTCAACAGTTTACCTGTATAGTTTTCCGGAAAAGGGAGTGGATTAATCCATTCGCCGCCTGGTAATTGAGATTCAGGGAGTGCAAGGATCGATCGATCCCAACACGGACAAATTTTAACCCAGATTGTTCAGATTGCGTGCGAGAGTTATTTTGCTACGAGTTGATTGCTAGCATAGGCAGTCAATGCATGGGTACTATACACACGCCCATACGCATGTACGGACGAATCCACGCACGCACTCACGCGCGCACGCACGCACACACGCACGCACACACATACACGCACGCACACAACACATATGTCCGCTATAGACAGATACTATTGTATGTTGCATTACCCGCTGATGTTTGCTTTCGCAGGAGTATTTTCCTTTGGAATGAGCGGGTAAGAGAGATCACCCGGCGGAGGACCTTTATGTCTGCGCAATCTTTCGTGTCTTTGCTGTAACATATGTAATGATAAACATCGTTTAATTGATGGATCCATTGCTGGCTATGTCCCACCCATTTCTAGCTAAGCTCCGCTCACTCTGTACCGGTACGCGCGTACTGTGGCATATATTGTGTTCTTACGTCAGTGTATTTGCCGCAGTCGTAGAGAAAGTGTTTGTCGTCATCCAGTAGGCCTACATAGTCTGTCCTTTCTCTCGGTCCTTGTCCATCGTCCAGTCTCAATTGTCAATTTATGGTTTAAGGTCCTAAAGTGAAAAAGTGTAATGATGTCTTTAACAGGTAACACAATTAGATATTTTGCAAACTGAAACGCCTTGATTTCCTTATAGAAAACTAACCTGGTAGATGCTTGAAGCTGTTTTTCCCAGGTTTAGACATACTACGTTTGTATCCTTTTCCTTTGTCAGTTTCACTACACGATTTTTTAAAGAAAAAGTCTGCATTAATTAAGTCCTCGTATTTCACGAAGTATTGATTTTATTTTCTGAAGCCATTTGAAGTTGATGTTTTGGTCATTTTCCAGTTCTAGGCGGACAAAATAAAATAACCGCATTTTTACCAAATTTAACCTTTTAATCCGGCACCTACACACCTTTCCTCTATGGCTGGAGCTTAATATAAATGCCATCTCGCAATACCCAATCATATGAGTAACTGACAAATCTAATGTATTTGAATTCCATGCACCAGATGGTTTTGGAGACAATATCAGGACAGACAGACAAAAAAGACGTGTTATTTCAATAACCCTGACAGCGGCCTCTTCAATATGAGCACTGATAAATATCTTTGTAAACATGGTATTGCTTTACAAAAAAAATTGACAATACGCCATTGTATTCAGACAGTGGGGCAATCAAATTTATAAGAAAGATTGTGGATCGAGCATGAAACTTAATAAATTGTCCAATTGTCTAGCATCTCATTTATGTCTGTGTGGAAATACGACATGTATGACCATAAAACGCATAATCGTAAAATAAATTGAGTATTTCAGTTAAAAACACAGAGGTTTGGATTTCTCTTTAATTAGGATTTAACAATATATTAAAAATTTAGGAATTGTACTAAAATCGCGAACCTTTAAAACCAAGATATGGCGGTGGGCGGAATTCTGTGAATTATTATAATAAATAGGCATTTTATGCTACAGAGGCATGGAAAATATCGATAGTACAGTTTTAGAACTTCATTATATATACAAAATTTTCTTCTCGATGATTTTGAGGGAGCCCAGACTCCCCATGGCACATCTTGCACGACGCCACTGGCTGTTGTTGGCTACTTCAGATTATTGTCTGGTGGCTTGCCGCTTTAAAAAGTTAAACACTGACCTTCCAGCAGACGATCATGAAGCCGGATGCGAGGATGAGCGGGACAACAATTACTCCCAAAAGCATCAGTAAGTAAGCTAAGTTCATATGATTCGCTGTTTCTTCAGTAGAGGAACTAGTAGACGACACTTCTGGCAGGTCAATATTGTCTAATGGTAAACAAAACAAACCAGAATAATAAAGTTACAAGGGCCTTACTGGAAACAAGAAATTTCAATTGGCTATACAGAATAATTTCAAGCACTAAGATGGTTGGGTTAGAAATTTGCAATAACCAACCTGGAAATTCATTGGTTTATCTTGACTACTAATTAGCCTATGCCAAATGAAGCAAGTATCTTATCAGCGGTACTGCATTCTTTTATTTCCACTATATAATTTTCTACACAATCTTATAACATGAAAACATTAGACTCCGTTGGAAAATCCTTGTATCTACTACACGTCATCAGAACTTACAGGTCTGTCGCCACGAGGGCCGTTGGATGCAGAGTGGAAACGGATATACGTATCTAGGTATCTAAGTTTGAAAAACTGGAACACCTTTATATGGACAGATCAGGAGAATAAACAAGTACGCAAACACAAAATAAAGTAGAGTATCTCTATCTAGCAGGCAACATTCAAGATGTACTAGAATGCCATAGCATAAATCTATCAACGTACACATACAACCTACTGTAGACACAACAGACGCGATGTAGCATTGGATAAATACCAGGAACTAAGAACAAATGCTGCCTGGCATCACAAATTCCATAACAGGAACCAAGGAAAAAACCCTGTCAAACACAAGCGACTGCATGTCTGACATCGGAAAGTATCTAGATGACATAAATCAAAAGACACCCTACCCTGTAATGGCAACGCGTCTTAGTTGGATGACGGGACACTCTCCCACTGGTTTGGATAGATGAATGGATGCATGCACAGACGAAAGGGGATCATAATTATGAATAAAAAATATAACTAATAAAGAAAGATCGTTCCCATTTAGGTTTCGTTAAAGCACTCCAGGAAAAAAGTAAATTTATCGAACGAAAACCCAAAATTTGCACCAATGGACGTACATACAGTCAGAAAGACAGATAGAAGGACAGACAGACGGACAGACTAACCGACCCACAAAATAACTTGCATTTCCCTACTACCATTGCCAAACTTCCCATGAAATATCGTCATAATACTCCGTGAAAGAGTAAGATTGTCGAACGAAAACCCAAAACTTGTACGGATGGACGGACACACGATCAGAAATACAGATGGATGAACAGATGGATGGACGAACAAACTGATTCAGAAAATAACCTACATTTCCCTTCTACCATTGCTAACGTTCCCATGAGATTTCGTCACGATACTCAAAACAAAAGGAAAACCCCCAAAATCGAACTGATTGATGGGCACACAGACAGAAAGACATATGGTTGAATGGACGGATGGACGGACTGACTGACACAAAATGACGGGCATTTCCCTACTACCATAGTCAACATTCCCATGAAGTTTCATCAAGCAAAAGTAAAGTTATCGAACGACAACCGAACATTTGCATGGATGGATGGACACATGGTCAGAAAGACAGAGGGATCGACGGACGGATGGATAGACTGACTAACCCACAAAATAATGAGCATTTCCATACTACCATAGGTATCATGATACTTCAAGACTTCAAGTATAGCTTCAGAAACCTGTGCGTGACGGACGGACGCACGGACGGACGGACCGACGTACGTATGTACATACGGATGGACACACTGACGGAAGCAAAAACCCAAATCCCACCAATCTGGAAAGTGGGGTGGGGAGGGGGGGGGGTGCTAAATAGCAGGAAGCTAGAATAGATGATCCCTGACAAAAAGAACTACATAGCAGAACCAAGGATAGATGCTGCCCGGCAGAATAAACGCTATAGCAGGAACCAAGAGAAGACACTGTCTGAAATCAGAAACTACATAGCAGGAACCAAGAACAGCGACTGTCTGATATAATATTCCCATATCAAGAATCGCGATCATAGGGTGCCTCACATTTGTGACCCATAGCCGGAATCTTGGAAAAGGTGCACAAAGATAAGTACTGATAGCCACCTCCTTCTAGAGTAATTGTCCCTAAACACAGCATATGCGAAGATAACCAATATATTGTCAAAAGCACATAATACGTAACCGCCGAGGTCCACAATATTGGAACCGTTAATGAAAGTTCACCAATATGTAAATCAGCGAGAGCGAATAGATATATGTATACAGTGAATGTATTGTCAAAAACACGTAATACGTAAAATTTAATCAAAGTTCATCAATATGTAAAAAACAGCGAGAGCGAATAAATGTATACAGTGAGTAGTACGAACAGGAAGTAATGTAGTATCATGCCAATGTAAGCAATATACTCAATTTACTCTCTTTGTGGCAGCCAAATATCCAATCTCTGCTAATCTGTTCTATGCAAGAGATAGTACGTGTGTTCACATGTAATGAAGAAGGCAGACCTGGATGGAGAGGATGCAGGAGAAGAAGATCTGTAGTTTAGTTATCTGGCTTGATACGGGTTATGTCAAATAGTGCAAGCATGTGGGGCTGACGAGTTGTGGATATAGCTGTGCATGATGTAAGGAAATGAGCCATATCTTCTTGACTTGAGTTGCAAAGCTGACACGTTGCTGTGGCTGGGCCTCGTCTATCACGTCTCGCGAGTACAGTCTGGAGTTGATATGTGCCGGTTAGACGTTTTCCCTTAATAATTGCCTTCTCAGATTCACATCATAAAGGAGCAGGAATGCCTCGCAGTTCAAACATTTCACCTGACATGAATCGCAGTGAAGACATGGATGATGCACTAAGCCACATCCTGTTCTTCCAGAACTTGCAGACTGTTTCATGGACTCTATGCTCCCATGCTGTTTTGTAGGTACTTGCACCAACAAGCTGTGGGTTGAAGGCAGCCGATATTGCACGAGTAACATCTGAACATAGGAGGGCCATGTATTGCTGGTCATGGATTTCATAGCAAGTTGTCTTAACACGATGGTATATTCACGACGTGATGGGCCAGCGACCAAGTTTCTCAGCAGGATGAAAGCTTTCTTGTGAATCTCGGCCACTACTTCAAGAGTACTGAGTAAACCATACACTGCTGGATTAGCCGTACTTGGAGCAAGGCTCTGTAGTTGGCACAAAAGGGATCTTACAAACATTTCCATAGATTCTGGTTTTTTATCAGTTAACTTCCATACTTCTGCTTCATGAGTGAGGGGTGGAAGGATGAATATAGAATATATCTTCCGATTCACGACAGGGGTCAGCCCATTTTTTCCATGGAAGCCAGCTCCAAAAGGATTATAGGCAGCTCCTCCGGCCGAGGTAATGTTGTTTTCAACTCTACGTTGATTAAGTTTTCCAGAAGCACTCATCAGGAATCCAAGGTGGGTGGCCTCTTCTGATAGGGTCAATTCCTCAGTCTTATAGCAGACGCCAGGTGTCTCTGTGAGGTGCTATTAGCCGGATATATGATGGCATTAGTCTTCTTCATTCCTATTGTATACTGTCTTGAGTCACCAAAGTTCTGTATAGCTGTCAGAGCAACGTGAGCATCTGGATGATGAAGTTTTGCCATAATTGCCACATCGTCTACACGTGGTGGTGTTGATATGCATATGTCGCCTATATGAGCCCCGACTCCGGCATTCTCAATTGCAAGAAGATTGTTATTGAATATCTTGTAGTTGCTTGGAGAGAATGATCTTCCCTGGCCTGTGCCTTGAAGAATATTAAAGCGCATGGATAGTGCGCCTTCCCACTTGATTTGACCGCTCAGACCTCTGTACCAGCTATCGAAAATGCACCACATCTGGAGTGGCGTCTCTAGCTTATATAACTCCACGAGGAGACCGTCATGCCAGACCTCATCAAAGGCCTTCTGGACATCCAAGGTTATGAAGAGCAGATCATCGCCAAAATTCTGCGATCGTCTCAATTCAGTATGAAGATAACTAGCCTTCTCTGTAAATCCTCGCTGTAGTTTACTTTGAGCACGATCTAGAAAGGGTGTCATTCTGTTGACTAGGATAATCTCAAGGAGTTTACCGATAGTTGAGCACACCATTATGCGTCTATTGTTATCGGATAGCTTCTTACATTTGCCAGCTTTCCTCAAAATTGGAGTAAGAATGCCCTCCTTGAAGACTTGAGGGATTGTCCGAAGATTGAGTATGGCATTGAATATATTGCTTAGGAGCAGTGACACTGGGTGAATAGCATGAATCAAATGTTCTGACGCAATCCCATATTTGTCTGCAACTTTCCATGTATGCAGTTTCTTAGAAACACCCTGTATCCCCTCTGGGTATATATGCCTCATGGTGACCTGATTGGTATGTTTCTTATGTTGATAACGTCATTCTGGATCTGGGCTTTATATGAATCACTGAAGTCAGGATTATTGCTTGGTATAGCTAGTTTCTCAAAATAGCCTGCCCACGCTTCCTTAATATGTTCAGTAGACGTGAAGCTCTGTCCATCAATGATCAGCTCCTCAGTGACACCCGGTTGTCTATTTCTCTGTTGATTTTGTAACTTTAAGAAAAGTTGCTGGTCTTCGGAATTAACATCTTGTATCTGAGTGTACAACGCTTTCTGCTCCATCCTATTTGATTGTCGTTGACCTTTGTGGACATCTTTCTTGAGACGTCTAACGCCATCTAAAAGTGGTGAGTTTCTTGGCCTACCAGCTTCTTTCCATCTCCAAAATGCTGCTTTTCACTCTTTGTATATAAGTAGAACGCTTTCAGGAATTGATTTGAGTTTCCTGTTGGTGAAGGTGGTCTTGCAGGGGAGATACATTTCTGTAGCATTCTTAAGTATATCTATCAAGCAACTAATCTCGTCCAATGAATCCAACTGTGTCTCGACAAAGTGGGCTACATCGTTTCTCACCACTTGGTTAAATCTTTGGAGGTCTGCCTTGCGCCAGATCCGCACCGTTCTCTTTCCCGCACGTTACTTTGGGTTAGATTTGGCTGAATCACTCGATGACAGCTTTGCAAGAACAGGGTCATGATCTGGACCATTACTTTGGGAGAAAGGTGTACTGTAGTCAAGGATCTCTACATTTGTGATAACTGTGCTACAGCTAGATAGCACATAATCAATCTGTGATGTATGATGTTCATGGTCAGTGGCGATATCATCCCGTTTTCTGTTCCAATAGAATGCTGGTTTATTTGGATAGTTTATGCCAAGATGTGATCCTACATCCTTGCAAAAGTCACAGAGGAGGATGCCTTGTGCATTTGGAGGATTACGGTGGAGTGAAGCATTCAGATCTCCACATAGAATAGTATCATAACTGGCATATTTCACCATAATCTCACTGACCTTAGCTAGGATATCCGGATACTTATGACGGACTTCACTGGATCGGGCCCTATCATTTGATGGCATATATATGTTGATTAGTAGATACGTTGTACCATTGCCAATCATAGTTGCACATACTACTCTATCGCCTCCATCAGTGAGTGGAGTAATCAGGTCGTTCAGGCTCTTGTGCCACAGCAACGTGACTCTACCTTGTTGGGGGTAGCCTCATTACAGGTTTTTACATGAGAATGTCTGGATGGAAGTTGATCAGATTGTGCAGGTCATATTGGTGTAACAAGTGTTCTTGGATAGCGATTATATTGCCTTGGGTACATAATTCGGCCAGACCAGTTCTATTAAACTGCACACCCTTAATATTATAAGTGATTATGTGCACATTTACTGGTGGCGCTCGTGCATCCCTTGCGGTGGTCATGTGCATCGTTTTGGGCATAGCCCTAAAAAAGAACACGAGCTTGGCATTAACTCTTGTAGTTTTGCATTGTCCTCATCAGATGAGTGGCCTGTTACAGCATCTTTTACGCTGCCTGTAGCCTCTGAATGACTAGCTATGCTTACATTGGGATGTACGCTCTGTATTTCGATGCTACGAGTGTTCTGCTCTGTGCAACTGCTGGTAGTTCCAACATAAGATACTGCCGTACCTTCACTCCATCTATCATCAGCTGAAATACATGCGTCTCTATTTGAGGGTTCTTGTGGAGTTAACGTACTAGCACATTGTGTTTGAACAATGGTTTCTGCAATCGGTGGTGGCTTCATTACCGGATACGTGGCCTGAGATGGTGCCTGGATCACTGCTGAACGTTGCCGATAAGTAGTAGGTCTGTACTTGATTTTACTGCGTTCATAGTTTAATGATCTATAGCTTATAGTATGCATGTGCCGAGTTGTCATACTTCCAATTCCAGTCCCTATATTATTGTATGGTAAATGTTGACTTTTCGTTGACCTACTGTCACTGCCCCTGCTCGGTCCATTGCCTCTGGCTGCTTCATTTGATGATGTCTTGGCTGAGTACATAGACTTCTTCCTTCTCATTAATGGATGCACATGCAAGCTGACGTCGTAATCAATTAAGCTATGAATGACATAATTAAGTCCATCATAAACGCTTAATAGAACGAAAACTTGTACGAACTGTATGTCTTTACTATTTAATAAACATTCTGTTGAGTATTTTGAAAGTAATTTGACTTGACGCTGTTGCTGCCCTAGGCAGTTTTCATCAACTGTTTCCAGCAGAGTAATTAAACTACTGGTCTAAGAACTGACCTGCTCTGAATTCACTGACACCCCTACCATTATACTCTGATAAATGTCATTGCAGTCAATCTCATGAAAGATCCTATGAAGACCTAAGAAAGCAAACTTGGCCACGGACATCAGTGTTGTGGAACGAGAATTCGGCTGCGCTAATATTCTGCGGTGCAGCTGGGCGTCGTTTGACAGCGCTACACACGTTGTGGGCGGGCATAGTGATGTGTCAAGCTAACTATTTAGAAATAAGTAATTATACGTTGCGCATCCTATTTGACAATAAACTGCCATCATTTAATTTACTAACTTACCAAATGTTATAGGTGTCATCGTCTCAGATGCTTTATTGTGTAAATGCGATGGCTTCATTTTGTGCAAATGCGTCATAGCTGGCAGCATACCTAGGCACGTAAAATATATAATGCTAGTACATAATTTGCCACCACCGTCGTCATCGTGGTCATATTTATTGTTGCTTTTATTTTATCACGATGTCTGTTTGGGACCAGTTTACTAAGTCGGCCTAAGAGAGAGGAGCATTCTTTTTCTCCGGAAGTTGAGTTGGACCACACCATTTTGTTGTCTTAATTGGCTTGTAGTTCTATAACATTGGCTCTACACTCGCAAGCACAAAAGCCTCGTTCCCTCCCTCCATGCCATCTTAAGCCACCCACCACCCCACCCACCGCCCTTTCCATTCCTCCAGTGTGCTGGATGCTAAGTTTCAATGGAGTTTAAAGAGCACTATTCAGTTGTTATGGCAAAAAGCAAGTAGTCACTCTGCAGACTGTCTATAGGCCGGATGAACATTGAGACGCATTGCCCTTCAGATTTGTGTCTCTAGTTAATTACCACTGTCGGGCTCTGTATTTGGTTTAGAGCATATACGTCGATGATCGGTCGATATAAGGCAAATAATTCTGAACAACACATCCTGGCTGTATGTGTTAAAGGTATTAATATGATTCCACTCTTGATGTGATTACCTTTGTTATTGAGCGCACCTAATTTTACAATAGCAAGATGCAGGTATTGCCTCTCTAGTTTACTATGCCGGTACATCAATTAGCCATAGTCCACACACTTTCCCCGGATACCCGCTCGTGAGCGTTCTATTGCGTACGATGCTTTTTGTTAGAAACCATTAGGCTTAGTTCCGTAAATTTTGCTGGTAAATATTCTACAATGAAAGATGGTCAAACATACGAGAAGGCGACCTTTAAGGCTAATGGAGCTTTCCATTGTTAGGTATGCCCCGCCCATTTTACCAATTATATGTCTTTGAGATGAATTTACAATGTAATAAATATTCTGCTGAATCGTCAGTCAAATTAGTTTCAAAGCATTCAACAACTTTCTTATATGGCTACCTTGAAATTGGGATTTTAGTGATTCCCGGTTCAAAGTATACAACTCTATTCCAACACACGCACACACGTGGGCTGATCGTAGTTAGAAAATAAGTAGAAATTGATGTATATAAGTTGCAAAACAAGAATTCCACGAAGATGAGGACAAGGGAGTCAAAATTCTAAAGATTCTATTTCCAGTTCTCTTTACCCAAAACGGTTAATATATATTCGCTTCTTTAAGAATCCCATGTTCGTGTCTGGATGTTTGCATGCGCAAACATCGATACCTTAATTGTTGAAATGGGGTCAGATTTAAAGTGATTTTTAGTGATTTTCAATCGATCTGCATCCGCGTTTATATAAAAACCACCCAGGTATGTTATACATCATTTTTATCGTGATTATGTGTAGACTACTGACAAATAGGCTTTATAAACACAAAACATAGTATATCGATACAAATAGCAAAGATCATGCTGGTACTTTGACACCATTGTGTAATTCCGTCACGATTTTGTCACGTGGTACACTCATGGGACGCTGGTTAAAATTTAAATCTTTATCCAAATTTCGTAGGAACCATATTATTTTCTTAGTGTGTACATTCTACGTCGGTAAAACTCTTTAGCAATTGATTTTACAGTGATGGATTATTGAAAAAGTGTGTGCAGGAATTACAAAATTACTGTGACGGAATTACTTGGCTTTGTAATTCCGTCACACTGTAATAAATAATTACTAAACAGATACAATAAAGCCACACACCTTCATTTAGCAAAGACCAGTGAACCTTATTACACGCGGATTGCTGCTGCTGCTGCTGCTGCTGCTTCTGCTGCTGCTGCTGCTGCTGCTGCTGCTGCTGCTGCTGCTGCTGCGACTACTACTACTACTACTACTACTACTACTACTACTACTACTACTACTACTACTACTACTACTACTACTATTACTGCCGCTGCTGTTGCTGCTGCTGCTGCTTGCTACTACTAGTACTGCTGCTGTTTGCTACTACCCCACCCCTCCTCCTCCTCCTCCTCCTCCTACTACTACTACTACTACTACTACTACTACTACTACTACTACTACTACTACTACTACTACTACTACTGTAATAAATAATAATTTGGTATTCTTTCATTGCAGTCTGTAAGATGGCAAAATCGGCAACAGAAAGACAGCGGGAACGAAGACTCCGGCTGAAGCAGAATGCAGAAGAATATGGCATTTACAAAGACAAAGATCGGGTTCGAAAGAGGAATGTTCGTGCCACAATGACGCCAATTGAACTGAAAGGACTTCGTGAAAAAAATCGTCTTTCTGTACACAAATTTCGCATGCCTGTCAATAGGAGTGACAATAGTGAATCGCTTACGTCAGACTACAGATATGGAAGTTCAGCAGCTTTCACGAAAGCAAAGAACAGAGCTATACGCGGTTTACCACACAGTCCAAGGAAACGGTCAACTATTCTAAAAGCACTAACGTGTGATATCTTGGATGCATATATTGTGACAACACCTAACCGGAAACTATCAGATGAGGTATCTAATAAAGTTACTGAATTCTATCAACACGACGATATATCTCGCATGATGCCTGGGAAAGCCGACTGCCTGTCAGTAAAAGACATGAACGAAAATAAAGTCACCAAACAGAAGCGACACATGGTCGTCACTGTTGCTGAAGCGTTTGGGTGTTTTAAAGAGACGAATGCAGATACTGAAATTGGTAAATCAAAATTCGCGTCGTTGCGTCCACAGTGGGTTTTGCTGTCATCCGAAACGCCACGAAATGCGTGCGGATGCAGATACCATGAAAACGTTTTCTTAATTCTCGAAGCACTGCACAGGAAATTCCCTCAAGTTGTTCCGCTATATTCCAAGCAAGACTTCAGTGCGAAATGTGTTTGTAATCTACAGAGCGAAACATGCATGTCTAACAACTGTGAGAAATGTATGGATGGCGTATTGTTTAACGAGCATTTCATGGATCATGTAGAAGAAGATGATATTTTCAAATGGTTTAAATGGACTGAGGAAAGCGGTTATCTCCAGAAAGTATCCATGAATGGTTCGACAACTGATGCGTTTAATGAACTTGCACAGCAGCTGCCGAAGTTCCTCTGGCATTCCTTCATAAAGGATAAACAAGCCAGTTAATACAATGAGTCAAAAGTGAATGTTATGTCTTCGGATAGTGAGACATGCATTCTCCAAATGGATTTTGCGGAGAATTTTACTTGTGTCTGGCAGGATGAGATCCAGTCAGCACATTGGAGGCAAAGGCAGGTAACTATTTATACAGTTATGATATATCATCGACAGCAGACCTATTCTTACGTAATTGTGAGCGACAACCGGGATCATGAAAAGCAGGCAGTGAGTGCATTCACAACGAAAATTCTGGATATCATTACGACTGATCTACCTAGTGTAAAGATTGTTGACATCTGGTCGGATGGGCCATCGAGTCAGTATAAGAACAAGTATATCTTTACACTTCTCTTTACGCTCCAGATGAAGCACGGTTTGAAGATAAACTGGAACTTTTTTGCCACTAGCCACGGCAAGGGGGCAAATGATGGACTAGGTGGCAATGTTAAAAGGATGGCCCATAGGTTGATCATGACAAGAACTGCTGTCATTAACAGTGCTGAAACCTTTGCTACTGCTGTCTCCTCGTGCAGAACAACCATTACGTTAATAGTCATGAATGATGAGGAAATCAGGAAGAAGAATGGTGAGGTTGGGTCAGAAGCACTATGGGATGGACTACAAACCTTCAAGGGTACTATAAATACCCACTTCATTAGACCGATCGACAAGCAGACCATTTGTCTGAGGTACTACACATGCGCAAATGAAAGCCGTAATGTTTCAATACGATATACTGCAGCAGCTACTGCCACATCTGCAAATGATGCAAGATCTACAAACCAGAGCAGTACACAGAGTACCAATTCTCAAGACTCTGGGAAGTATCCAGCAATTATTGAAGCTCAGGATGATTCAAAATGCAAGGTTTGCAAGCACATCTATGGGGACAAGAACGATCCCAAAATATATGATGCTTGGATACAATGCAATGTATGCAAGAAATGGTTCCATGAGACATGTGCAGAGGAATATGGTATTATTGGCGATGATGATGTCTTCACCTGCCGGGATTGCATATAGAGAGCTGTAATGATGATATAGCAAAGTATATTGCTTACCTGCTTTTGCCTCCAATGTGCTGAACGGGTCGCGTTCAAAGCCTATGCATAGTTTGAGCTGAATTATTATCCCCACGTTTTAAAAAACGTCGGGGATATTGTAATCACCTCCGTCCGTCCGTCCGTCTGTCCGTCACGCTATCTCCTCCTAAACGGCTGGACGGAATTTAACGAAATTTGGTATGTGGGTATCCCATGTGATTGCGGTGCGCGAGACGACATTTATATTTAGCTCCGCCCCCTGGGGTGGGGGGGGGGGGTCAGGGTCAAAAGGTCAAATATACTAAAAATTGTCTGTCTCCTAGACCATTGGCTGGAATTTAAAGAAACTTACTGTGTTGGTTAGCCACGTGATTGTGGTATGCATGACATAGAAAAATGTTGGGTATTGTAATCACCTCCATCTGTCTGTCCATCTATCCATCCATCCGTCGGTCTGTCACACTATCTCCTCACAAACTATTAGAGGGAATTCACCCAAATTTGGTATGTGCGTTAGCTGTGTGATTGTGGCTTGTGAAACGTGGGGATTTGCGATGGCGTGCCCGTCATCTGCGCCAGCTCTAGTTATAATGTTACAATGTTTAACATTCATAAACGTTAGAATTGGGTTATATTTCATTGTTCACATAAAGTTAAATAAAGTTGTTGTTCACGTTCAAACATGCTTAGTTATGATGGAATGTCAGTGTTTAAATAAGTGCATATGAATAAAAAATACTCAATAAGTAAAGTGTGCTGTGCTTTCATAAAGGAAATTTCTGTAATGTTCTGTGGTCAACGTGGTTAAAAGAGCTTCACATTCCTCTTGATAAAGCACCCATATATCCCTAAGTGGATGTATGAATATTGGTGCTTCTGCATCCATTTCTATTTAGGTAGGTTAGCTGGACTTGTAGGATTACTTTGTATTATCGTGATGGAATTTCTGCAAAGAAACTCAGTCACGTGACGGAATTACACATCCTACTAATCTAAGTCATACAGAACCTGCTGAAACTATTGGACATATTGGTTTAATTTGGATGTTTCTAAATACGCTCATACCTGTTCTTATATTTAGTACACAGTTAACTGAGTATGCATTAATAAGTTAGCAAAGATTTGAGTGGTCAATTAGGTTTGAAGAAAATCATGTCAAATCACGTAATTCCGTCACGATGACCCTTGACCTTCCCCAGTGTGTAATACCTGAGAGCTAGCCTTCGTGTACTTATATTTTCGCGAGGCAGCAACATTAAACGAACCTTTTTAAATGTCATTATGAAGTTCATATAAAACATAGATGAACGGTTGACAATGCTAAATAAACAGTTTGTGTAATATGTAATTCCATCACGATGGAATTCATGAAAAGATCTTTCTTGTTTGGTTATCACACACGATCTTTCAACCACCTCGCTATGGCCCCGGAAGCAGAAGAATGGTTGTATTTGTAATCATGCCAGGCGATAAAAGACTCCTAATAGTAGGCCTAATAATAGCAATAATAATAATAATAATAATAATAATAATAATAATAATAATAATAATAATAATAATAATAATAATAATAATAGTATTTGGTGATAATATTATAAATTTAACGCTGCCATTCCACCTTTGTCCTTTATAAGCAAAGATAGTGTACATATCCCACCTGATCCATTGTGTCGTATTGATGTAACTCCGCTAGCAGCGGTGTAAAGGTTGTATTCATTGCCCTGCTCACCTGCCACAGGTGGGACCTTCACACCTGACAAATATTACATATACAGCATATTAAATATTTTATTCTTAACGGATAACGTTCGAATATCCATAAAAAATAGAGGTTTTTATAGATGCGACGTGCGGCTCATATACGTCTGTCTGTCTGTCTATATATGTCTGCCCGCCTATCTGGTGGTCTGTGAGTCTCGGGCATTTCTCACAAAGCTTGTTATGTCACAACGCTATGACGTCGCGCATGTTACCAATTCTGGAAACAATTTGTCATTGAATTAAAGTGTCGATGTCTAAACTAAAAGGACACCACCTGATAATCTAAAGGAATCCCTTGGCAGGAAATAGGCCTAGAGGTAGACAGACATATGTAAGAACTGAAGCTTGAAACGACACGTTAGGCTTATGATTGCCTGTCTTAGATCCTATATAACCACTCCTTCCCTACAAGTCGGTAAACTGTTAAATAATATAAAAGTATTCTAGGCATTGTACCAGTACCGGGTGCCAAACAAGTATAAGGCACGCCGAGGATACCATTGCACCAACTTGCAATCAGACATAAAACAACCGTGATCGTAGACCACTAAAGACGAACATGAACCCAAATGAGCTTAGGATACGGCTTAGAAGGTGGAAGAAAACTGGATCACAGCTGAGGGAAGATACAATCACTCAAGATGATGGTGATGATGATGGTGGTGACGATGAAGATGATGATGATGATGATGATGATGATGATGATCGTCGTCAGCAGCAGCAGCAGCGGCGGCGGCGGCAGAGGCAGCAGCAGCGGAGGCAGCATGAGCAGCCAGCAGCAGCAGCAGCAGCAGCAGCAGCAACACCACAATCACGATACACTTATAACCTAAGCAGAACTGCTCGACCTACATTTCTCTTTGGCTGCTTTGAAGCATTCAGTGACCCATGGTCTGGAGTAGAGGTGGACACCACTTCGTCTAACTTCAACAACGAAGTAATACCAGGTGCAATCGCAAGGCCCGTGGTACGTCTTCAGGCTCCTAGATAAAAGTATATAAATATTGTGATTACGTCGTTTTACTCGAAAGGACAAAATCAATCAATCGATCGATCGATCAGGCAGGCAGGCAGGCAGGCAGGCAGGCAAGCAAGCAAGCAGGCAGGCAGGCAGGCAGGCAGGCAGGCAGGCAGGCAGGCAGGCAGGCAATCAAGCAATGGCAAGCATATGTATTGATGTTGAATCAGTCCGCCTGTCTGTCTGTACAGTGCATCGTCCATCCATCCATCCATTTGTCCGTCCGTCCGTTCGTCATCCCGCACACTCACCCACCCATCCATCATTTAATCGATCAGTCAATCGATGAGACCTTTAATGAATTAATCAGTCTAGATTTAATTTCCTTTAAACATCTTACAGTTTTGTGACGCCTGGATCTCGGCGTAGGTAATTCATGATGTGGCTGAGATCGGCTCTGGTTTCCACATGATGACATGTCAATGTACCAGAGGCGGTGTCCATGCTACAGCTGACGTTATTGACAGCGCCAGTTTCTGGCCAACACACCGCGAGCACCATGAGCAGAAGGCTGGCCGTCCACGCCCACATCACTTAAAATACAAAAAGACCAAAAAAATAATAAATATTTAGATGTTTACGATTCGATTCAAGTTACATAGTATAATTGGATTATGTTTTGTCTTTTACAAGTTTTTTGAATAATCACTCAGAGAATATGTCTTAAAGAATTCCATGCCTCTAACAACAACAACAACAACAACAACAACAACAACAACAACAACAACAACAACAACAACAACAACAACTACTACTACTACTACTACTACTACTACTACTACTGTGCAATATATCAATGTAAGTCACCAACCCGACCAACAGATTTCCTACTCTAACACTGCAATGTTGTTGTTGAGCCACCCCGTCCCTCCCAACAATCACCACCCAATCCCATCCACCCCCGTCGCATTTCCAATGTGCCATATTACAAAACCAATATAACAATGAATTACCTCAAAAGAAATCAAAATGCTAAGGGCTCCATTGACCTATATGGTATGCCTTTCATGGACTGACCACTTGCAATCTATGTATAGGAAATTAACCATTAAATAGCTAACTTTGAATCTTGAATCGTAAACTCGTTCTATCAATTTGGATAGTCCTGTGAATAGAGGTGCCCATACACAGCGCAGGGTTCCATAGTTGGCCAGATTGGCGTACCGGCCCGCTACACTGACGCCAGCACGCTACACTATATATAGTAGTAGTAGTAGTAGTAGTAGTAGTAGTAGTAGTAGTAGTAGTAGTAGTAGTAGTAGTAGTGTATATATATATATATATATATATATATATATATATATATATATATATATATATATATATATATATATATATATATATATATATATATATATATATTATATATATATATATATATATATATATATATATATATATATATATATATATATATATATATATATAAATATATATATATATATATATATATATATATATATATATATATATATATATATATATATATATATATATATATATATATATATATATATATAATATATATATATATATATATATATATATATATATATATATATATATATATATATATATATATATATATATATATATATATATAGTATAGCGTGCTGGCGTCAGTGTAGCGAGCCGGTACGCCAATCTGGCCCACTTTATGGAACCCTGTGGTACACAGTTGCATTATCCAAGGATACTATACGAAACCCAAGTTTACGAACTCTCAAAGGTTTTGCGAATGCTATCTTTTGAAAAATAATGATCTCACAATTACATAATATTGATTATTGAGTTTGACTTGTTTAATACATATGCCTGCAGCCCTTATTCGCACAGTTGGTTGGGCGTAGACCTGGTGATTGTTAACAAAATTAGTAAGTTTCCATTTAACCTTCTCATGACGAAGCCGACCAAAACCGGACCCTGCAGTGGGCTTGAGGAATGTCCATTTGCAGGCCAACAGAATACTATTTTTGAAAACTTACCACTGAAATGACTGGCTCGGTAACCGAGCCATTCATTTCAGCGGTAAGTTTAAAAACATAATATTCTCTATATATTTAGATTTTCTTGAGCAAATATAGCTATGTCGGAAACGGATTTCACATACGGGAAAAATTCAAAGAGAAAATGTCTTCAAGTTTAATAGGCCTACATTATACGGTAACTTAAATTTTTTCAGCGAAATTGATAATTTTAACATATGGAAATCTCATGCAATAAACAAACAGCCAATACACTTACCGTTACAGCATAATGGATGTTAGGACTTCTCTGTCGCTCTCAGATTTAAAAGTATAATTTGAAAATGCAAATGATTTAGATTCCGTAAACGATGTCAAGAAACATAATTGGCAGTCTGGTAAAATTACTTTATCTTCAAGTCGTGACAGGTTGCCAAGACAACATAACGATATGACGTCATTAGGGGCGGGGGGGGGGGGCGGGTTATGACGTCATAAACAAACATACGCTAAGTGATGACGTGCTTCCGGATTTATCTTGATTGCAAAGGTGTTGCCAGTCAGCAAAAAACGATGACGTCATAAACACACTTATAACGTAGGCCTAATGAAGCAAAATACACACTTCCGACTCAAGGAACAGACGCGTGGCGTCAGATTGAATAAAGCTGAGATTCCATTTGCGCGATAGGCGGTAAATCGCGTGTTGTGATTCCATATAAGCGTCACAAAGCGCGTTTTATTATTTCATTTCCCTGGCGACACCAAAGGGCCAACATGCCTACAACGGTGCCCAGGCTCTGCCAGTCTCCTCTTCAGAACGAAGAGATGTTATTTTAGAAGGATACAAACTAAACACATTCGAAAGAAACAGAGACTACAGAGTCACTGGTCATGGATGCACAACAGAAACCGATATCAGCCCGGTGGCTTTTACAACCTGCTACAAGTGCATTTGCATAGGGCCCCCACACATCTAGGGCACCCACCTCAAAACAAGTTTGTCTTAATTTTCGTGGTCCCTGTGCCACTTCAAGTTACACACAGAGAATATAATATTTTTTATTGTCGTAAACATTAACTAAAATGCATTTGACACAAATATTGTATGGTTACTGTATTCCGCGGCTGTAGTAGGGGAAACACCTTATAGCTGCAATCATTCCGTCTTCGCTTTTGCCCACTGTGTCTTGTCCTCAGCCGAAATTCTTAGCTTCCTCGGGTCCATTCCTGACTTGAGTGTACTGAGTCCTGCTTTCTTGATGTCACCTCGTAGCACGCTTAGTAGATTTATGCAATGACGCCCATCTGGTTTTGTATTTGCTGGATCCGATTAGGGCGAATTCCGAGGCTCTCCGTGCTGGTGTCTCTTCTGGCATCCTTAGCACTTGGCCAAACATGGACCATCTTTGCCGGGCGACTTTTACCGACAGCGGCGACGTATTACACTTCTTGTATAGTGCATTGTTGGAAATTATGGTGTCTGGCCATCGGTGTCCAGTGATGGTGCGTAGGTGTTTGTGGTGGCACGTATCGAGATTGTCTAGAGCTGCCTTTGGAGCTGCCCAGCCGTTACAGCTATACAGCATCAAGGATAGGCAGGCGCATTGTATAAACGTAGCCTCTTTATCAAGGGCCTCTTTGATCTACAAATCCATAACTTCCAGAAGGACTGGAAAGCTATATTCCCCATGATACAGTGTGCAGCAATGTCAGCAGTACTGCAAAGCAGTGAGCCCAGGATTGTACTTTTCCTCCATGGTTCGTCGCCACGAAGAGGGTCGGCATTTTCTTTAGTTTCATGCTTTGTAGATAGGTATATGAGGGTGAACTTTGTTTTGGATTCATTCATAAAGAGATTCTCAATTTTTAGTTTGCTTGCAGCTATTGGGAGAAGTTCGTCAATGGGGTTCTTTTCCTCGTCTATGAAGTCCAGTGATATTATTAGTGATATTAAATAATATAGCAGCAATATTTTTGTCATATAATGTTTAGAGAATATTGTGACGTAGTTGATTATGATGTCATATGATTGACTAAGAAACTGGATTCTTTCATTAGGCATGTACATATATAATGTAGATATCACCGTCTAAGGTCCGTGTCTGCCTGCCTGTCGCCCGTCCGTCCGCCCATCTGTCTGTCTGTCTCTGCCTTCCTGCATGCCTGCCTGCCTTTCAAATGTTTGCAGTTATAATGCATGCATGCTTGCATGTTTGTTTAAGTAAAGAGCGGATTCGGATGATTGTCTATTGTAAATGAAGCTAATAAATTGTTATGACTCTGATATCCGAAAATTAGGAAAGGTCCAGAGACGTGCCACAAAGTTACTTCCTGCATGTAGGCATTTGGCATGCAGGGACAGGCTTTTACACCATAATCAGGCTTACAAGCCAGCCTCAGCAAAAATGTAGGATGAAATTTGGAAAAATGTATGAGAAATAGGGCTATAGGAATTTCTGACAAAATATAGGAAAATAAAGGAATTTCCCCCCACCGATTAGTGCCGTAATTGTCTCTGGAATAGGCCTATATTGATGAGAGTTCTCGAGTAGCTTGGCTATAGGGCTAGGAGATAGCAGATTATTTTTTTGGTATATCCGGATCTGGAGCCATTATTACAACAAAATTGGCGAGACCGGAGCACTGCGTGGCCCAAAAATGTTTGTCTCAAATAACTGTAATCTTAATACAGATTATCAGTTTATGCTGTGCATCAAACGCGTACATATATGTACTTTTTATGATTACACAGAAACTTTTTTATTTTTGCTTTACACTATTCAGTTGTTTGTAGGTTCATTTGGGTTTGTTGGCTTGCCTCTCCCCCACCCCAGTCGTTGTTCCTAATCTAATTTTTGTTTTCCAAATGTATCACCTAAAACAACTACATGCTGCCTTTTCCTACCTCTAGGTGCTTTCTTACTTCTACGCTATGGTATGACCTATTAATTTCTGGGGGGAATTGATACAATATGTTTAGGATTAGATATGTTTATAGTTGCACATAAGTGGCCAGTGGGCATGGTGGGCGAGTTTTATTCAAATGCAGCTATGGGTATATGCATTATGTCCAGATATAACACTGGAAGATAGTACGAAATCTTATGTATTGACAGCAACTGGAATGGCCGTAGAAGAAGATGGTATGTCGGCAAATATATTAGATATGGGAGAACTTGCAGGAGAACACGATTCTTGAAATAGAGAAGAATTGAATTTTCAAGTATCTGCAGTTGCAATACTGGGACTTGTAATTAGCAGACTTGTAGCAAGTGTAGTGACATCTGTAGATATAATGCGCACTGCCATGCCACTTGTAATGACCATCTGGTAGTTGCAGTTCGAAGATTGTACTACTTGCACTTGTAGTTGGCAGAACTGCAGAACCTAGTGTGGCACTTGCTGTTGATACTGTTGCGGCGACTGGAGAGCTACCTGAAGTTGTCGGAGTTGAAGTGCCACTTATAGCTTGCATAGCTGTAATAACTGTTCTGGTAGGTGTAGTTGGCAGATTTGCATACATGGTAAAATTGTAATGATTTTATGCTTATTAGTACGAGCGGCTGGCACACAATATGTATACTGGAATGGGTTGGTCCGTAAAGGAGGGTAACAAGTAAATATATCTCTGTTGCAGGGAACAAGAAAAGAAACACGGAAACCAGACTGAATGTTTGATAGTCCGGTCCAACAAGCTTTACAATATTATAAATACTCACCGTCTTTCCTGGATTATTAATAAATAATTAAATTTATTAGCCATTATTGCTTCATTATGTATCTCAATATAATAATTCTTTCTATCCGGGGCATGATATGATGTGGCACCTACTACCTCATTACTGTGTGCCCCTGACATACATGTCCAGGAAAAATAACAGTCGTGACAAAAACATTTTAGACATGAAGAAGTCTTTACTAGCATGACACACAGTTGGTGTCTATAGTTTTCAACAGCATATGGAATCAATATTGCATATCGTCTCACGGGCGCAAATAATGAAATAATCAGGAACACTAAAATTTATTTACAGCATTTAAAAAATATTTTTCCAGTTAAAGGTTTCCGATGTCTTCTTCAAGCCAAATTTAAACAACATGCGAACGCTATGGAAGACCACTACCCTGTGTTGTAAGTTTGTAACAGCCAATTATAGGGTCAGTAACGGTTAACGTCACACTGTATCCCATGTCAAACCGTGCTCCGTTCTCCCCTATATTTAGAGTCAATAATTAGGGAATAAGCAGTAGTCCATTTGTTAGTATGAATATTTGGTATTGTCACTGGCAATAGTTCCAATAATGTTACTAAACTGTGATCATCAAGGAATGACCACATCCCAGAATGCCACAAGTCACACGACCTTCAATTGACAACATAGCACAGCGGACTGACGTTAATGCGCTAGGGCTACAGATGTTATCCCGTTAGTATTCGTAAGTGATGTACTGTCTTGGCAACACACATGTCGCCCGCTCGCCCTTATCTGGCGGTGGTAATTGTTCATGGTTCAAGCAGTACATATCATGTCTATACTTGTACGCATCGATGAGGTCACCGCGCAAACGTCTGTAGACTAGACATGGAAGTTTCAGTGTTCTGAGCCGCTCTTCATATGGTAGGTCTTTGAAGGCTGGTATCATTTTTGTGGCACGTCGTTGTGCCTTCTCAAGTGACCATACCACATTTCCGTATTGAGGACTAACCAAGCTTTTGAACAGCAGGACGAAAGTCGATGGATTCATGAAGTCAAAAGATCTTATCAATGCGACTAGTTTGTTGGCTTTGTTAGCCGCAATCTCAGAGTGTTTGTTGAACCTCAGGGCATTATCGACATGTATACCTAGGTCCTTTTCACAGAGGGTTTCTTGGAGCATTACAACTTTCTGTCCATCTTCAACGCTGTACTGGAGCTTGCTGTTGAATCTCCCCATGTGCATGGCTTTACATTTGGACACGTTGAAACATAGCTACCTATATCTGTCCAGTCTTTCAGATTCTTGAGATCTTTCTGTAGTAGATCTTGATATTTCGCGGAGGAAATTTTTGAGAAAAGATTAGTATCGTCAGTGAACAGCTTTATCATACTGGTTACTACTTCAGCCATGCCATTGATGTAGCAAGTGAACAATGCAGGGCCGAGAAAACTGCCTTGGGGAATTCCACTGAGGACTCGAGCCTAATTCGAAAAGGAGCCATTGGCAACCACCCTCTGTTTCATGTTGCTCAGAAAGTTCTGAATCCAGCCCATTCCAGCACGAACCAATCTACACCACAGCTGTCCAGTTTGCTTAGTAGTCGCTGGTGGGGCACTGTATCAAACGTTTTTTCAAGTCTAAATAAATAACAACAATTGGATCTCCCTTGTCAATTGCATCGGTACAGAAGTCTAGTGTGTCAGGTAACTGCATTATACAGGATCTATTGTTTAAGAAACGGTGTTGGCATTCTGAAATGGAGTCTGACATGTGCTTAATAAGCTCGTCTCTGATGAAGTGTTTGCAGACAACTGATGTTAAGCACACAGGTCTATGGTTACTAGTAAAAGATTTGCTTCCTTTCTTAAAGATCTGGCCAAATTACTACCAGTCACTTGACACAGTCAAGAATTATCATCAGCTAATCTCCGGACAATGACATGGATTTTGTCTTCCAAGTGTGAGCGTAGCTTCCAATTGACACCCCTTTCTGACAGATTACGAACAAGAACTCTATCGCCTGGCAACAGTGCGTGACTCCGGACCGCTTTGTCATAATTCAACTTTCCTCTGTAAGCAGCCTTTGAAGCATTCTTACTGGCCACCTCAAATGCCACGTGCATTCCCTGCTCCCACTGGCGCACACACTTTTTCCTTATCTGTGCCTTTTCATCTGGCAGATCAAATATTAAATCAACAGGAAAGCGATGGTGACGCCCAAACAAAAAGCATGGTGAAAAACCAGTGCTATCATGCCGAGTTGCATTTTATGCATCCATCATCTTGCTGACATGCTGGGTCCAGTCACTCTTCTGATGCTTTGGTAACGTATCTTAGCATACTCAACAGAGTTCTGTTCATTCTCCCCACCGCCCGTTTCCTTGGGCATGGTACGGGCTCGTTCTGGATTTGCTGACCAGTCAATCTGTGCAATTCTTCAAACAATTTATTTTCAAATTCCCTGCACTGATCGTGATGAATTTTATCTGCCAGAACTAACCACAGAGTAAAATAATGGAATCTTTTCGTTGTTGCGGTCTTTCCACACTGGTTTCCGGTAGAGTATACCTGGGCAAACTTCCTGAAATGATCAACTACAGGGAGAATATAATTATATCATTACTCCTCTCTAACTTCTAGTAGTCTATTCAACGCCTCATGAATAACATGATCATCCTGATGAGCATCTAACAGATCCTTCTTCGAAATTGAACACCCCCACACCCACTGGATAACTCACTAACTATGAACTCATCATCAGAGAATACAGCTTAACATGCTATCATTTTAAAATTTTAACTTCACTGTTTAAACTTTAATAGTTGCAGCTGATGGAAATGTCTCCGTACATTCTGATATATACTGGTTAATAACCAGTGGCCAGAGACAGGAAATCCGTATCAGTATATGTCTTCCCCACCTTATAGTGAATTGCAAAAGCAAAGTCGGCACGCTCAAATACCCAGTGATGTCTTGTGCTCTTTAGCCTTGCTCTCGTCCAGGTATATGCAACATGGTCATTGTAACTGAAAACTTCAAATGTAGGGTATAATATAAAGAGTATCTGAATCTTTCGCTCACTTAAATGCCAACAGGTCTAATTTTCCAGAGTGTTAATGGTAGTTCTTTTCAGCAGGTGTAAGTGTCCGTGACACATAGCCGATCACGCCCAGCCTTCCATAATCTGCAGGTATAAAACAGTTACGCGTCACAGGCTTCTCATCTTTATCTAATTTCAAGAGGTGACAAGGCAAATCAATAAATTGATGTATGCTCCCCGGAAGGCATACTCTGCAGAGAAACTAAATGGATAAAAGCAAAATCTAAGTTTCTCTATATAAACACACTTAGACTTTGCTTGGCACGATAGGAAAAATACAAATAAAAACTATGTTCAAAACGAACAGAGATATTTTCTGCAATAATCAATACCAAGTTTGGTGACCATATGTGAAAAAGTCTTGAAACTATGGCCCAGAGAAACATTTTCTGTGATATTTAGTCGATCATGAAAAGTAGGTCAGCATGACCTACTTTTCATACTGTGCACACCTTCTCCCTAAGAAGATGCAAACTTATATATGGTGGACGAACGTATGAACGGACGGGTGGACGGACAAAGCGGCGATTATATGCTCCCGCGAAATTTCTTTCGGTGAGCGTAAAAATTGGCTTAACTCATCTGGGAAAACGAGGTATGCACTTCAGGTAAACTCCAATAAACCCAATCATCTGCCACACCTAAGCAACTGTTTCAGGTGCCTTGTCTTTCAGTGCTAACACCAGTGTACTATCAACGGGATCCATGCGATACCCACGCACCACGCACAGATGGCCAAGATATATAATCTCAAGCCTGAACAACTTATAATTCGAGGCTTTCAGCTCGATACCGGTGGATTTGAGTTTTTGAAGAACCTTGCGCATGTGTCCAAGTTGTCGGTGAAAGATATCACTATACACCAGTACATCACATTAAGTTATGGTAAACATGTCATCTCTGCGACCCTCTAAACTCTCCATAACACGCTGGAATGCCCTTGATGCTCTAGTTAACTGAAATTGAATTCTGACACACTCCAGCAAACCCCATGGAGTACTGAAAGCTGTTGATCTCTGTAATTCTTTGGCAACAAACCATTGGTGGAAAACTTTGTGCTGGTCAAGCTGTGAGAACCATGGCTTTCCTCTGCGAGAATTCAAGTAGTCGTGAATACATGAGAACAGCTGTTTTTCGAGCAATGTTCTTAAGTTAAACTGACAATAATAGTCTTTTACTTATTGCCGGTGCTGGAATAGACACATAGTTGCGCTGAACATGCATTTTATCATTAAGGTTAATGTGCAGCACCAAATCTGGAACACAACCAAGCTCGTCATCCCTGGCAAGCGCATCATATTCATCATGCAGCATGGCCTTCACTTCTATTCACTTGTCATATCGGTGTTTTCTATATCACCGGGTGGATTCCAACTAGAAGTGGTACTGTTTTCCTTGTAGACAGTCTTGACTGGCTTATGCTCTGATAGTGCATCTCACTTGCCAATTGGAACCGGAATTGCGGACTTCTCTTGTTGCATAATGCCGACTAGTATGACAGGGGAAGTCACACCATGTGCTGTGTCCGCTACTGCTACTCTAATAAGGCATGTTTAATCTTTTGGAACTGCAACCAGGCTCTCTCGAATTGTTATTCGTTCTGGCCATCCTGCTTTTTTCATCAGGTACCACAAAGGGCGACTAACATTTTGCTCCATACAGATGAGCTTTGCACTTCAGAGGAACAACCTCACTACTTGGTACGATGCTATCTTGTCTGCCATTTTCAAAGCCACCCCCCCCACCCCCCCCCCCCCCAATTATCTTGTCTATACTGGATACGGTTAACAACTGCTTTTATTTTTCTGGACTGTGCTCTTGGAATTGCAAAGATCATATTCTAGTCTCGCTGTACTAATGCTGAATAACATTATACCCGATGATAGGCTGTCTGACTTCAGAATGATCACACGACAAGAATGGAACCAAAAAGATGTTATTTATTGGCACTCATTGTAAATCTCGGGCCAACACACCGAGAGAATGGTATATCATGGCCATTTGCTAACTGTATATGTACCTCACCATCCATTCATCATCATCCGGTACGGCACCTTTAGCATACAATGCATCCATACATCATTAACTCATCGGCTGGCTTAACCCTGTGACTTCTGAATTTACTGCACAGTAAGGCCTCTGGAATCATCAAAATATGGACACCAGTATCTCAAAAGGTCTGCACTGGTACTCCAGTCAGCGAACAGTTCAGTACACACGTTTCACTTAATAATTTGACCACCTGACGGTTCTGCTTGGATGACAGCTGGTACACCATATCTCATAACTCTTCCAAAGTTACACTGGTTTGAGCTCTTTGTCGGCTTGAAATGCTCACTACTGCCACAAATACAACATTGATGTGATGTGCCCTTTTCTTGCAAGCGTGACAACCTGGATTTGGTCGCTGTGGATTTGATCGAAGTGACTGCTGTCTTCTTGTCTCAGTTTCAGGGCGAGGAACAGATCCTGAAACTGAGAATTCCAACTCACAAACCTCTCTCCTGTTCATTCTTTTGGCGTGAAATTGTATTGCTATTTTGAAGCGACTGCTCATCAGTGATGCTCTCATTTTGCAGATGACCTCATCTGCTGCCTTATACTCTCATTCATGAACCCGGTATAGACTGAATGCAAAAACATCAATGAACCAATTCTGGACTGTAACGCTGTGCATGCTCAGTCTCATTTGAAGTTGCCAAAAACCTGCTGCCACAAACTTAGCGCACGAATCAAAAAGGTCTGACAATCCTCTCTTGGCCACTGACTTACAGAGATCAGTGCAAAGTTCAGTTGCAGTCTTTTGCTTATAATAGGAACGGATAAGTCCCATTAAGTACAGGAAGGGTTAGATCGTCATGGCTTTCTAAGTATGTCCATAATCCTGTGCCTACTTGAACCGTGCAAATTACGGCTTCAGCAATTTCAGTTCTCGAATAACCTTAGTTATTGCATTTTCGATTTGGCACGATAACTCATAAACACTTGCCGCTGCCAACCTGTCTGACTATTGAGAGTTCCAGCCTGAAGATCGAATAGATTACCATCACTTCGACCAGATTCTGAGTGGGATCATCTGATAATCGCACATCCCCACCTTTTACTCTGCATTGTTTCATGCTCATGTGGACAGCAGCTGTAGATCAGCAAGGGACAACTCCGGGATGAGCACCAAAATCTCACCCCCACCCCACGATGCTGCCCTTGACAGAGGCCTAAAACAAACTAAATTGGTGAAAAACAGACTTTAAATTAATGTTTTCGCAGAAATGGAAACTGGCTCGCAGCTAAGAGTACTTACAACATACATTAAAAAAAATATTACATGCAAGTCATTCCATACACAGGTGTAGTTACTGCATACAAAAAACTCAACTGCAGCCGAGAAAGTTTTCCATGATATTCAGTGAATCATGAAAAGTAGGTCACAATGACCTACTTTTGGTATGTAACACGCCTTTAGCATACAATGAATCCATACATCAATGGAGGATTCCAAAACCTCTAGCATCCATACATCAATGCCATTGATGTATGGATGCAATGGAGGATTCCGATTTCTCAGTCAATCATATGATGTCATAATCAACTATGTGATGTGTTGGATGATGTCATAATCAATTATGTCATGAATAGAGTAGCTAAGCTCATCACAAATGCCTAATTAATGCCGGACTAAGCGTTGTTGTACGAATTGTATGGCTTTACTATTTAATAAACATGCTGCTGAATGTTTTGAAACTAATTAGACTGTTTCTGCCAACAACCAGTTATAGTTTCAAAATATTCAACAGCTTACCTAGATTGTTTCCTGGAAATTGATAGTCAGCGAGTTCAGGGATCGATCGATATTAGCACAGGCAAAACGTGGGTGAAGCTTAGCTAGAGATTGTCGGGCAATACAGTAACTAAAACTGGATTCCTTCATTGTGTTATACATAAAATTGTTGAAACTAGTGATGATAGGAAATTTCTATGATTGTCAGTGAACTGTGAAAATGAGGTCACCCTGCATAACTTTTGATACAAGAAGACCATTAAGCTACAAAGTATCCCTGTGATTATTGAAGACTTGGGATGTTTTTTTAATCCCAATTCTTTTTACAAGTTTTACCTAAATCTGTCCAGAAATAACGAAAATGTGCTATCACTGTAGACAACAAATCATCATCATCATCATTTTACGAGGCATAAGCCATTGGCTTGTTATAGCCTCAATGCTTTTGGTATAGTATGGTTTACTCAGTCCCATTCAAAAGTTCTTTCTTTGAAGTTGATATCTGGTTTGTTCTTGAATGATATGGCGCTTATCGCGTAAAACCGTAGCTCTGTTTTGTGGAAATGCTGTGGTGCAGATGGGTGTTCCCCGTGTTAGCTGCAGTGTACCAGCTGCACCTAGCATATGGCTATATGTTAACTTGTGGCGGCTATAGTTGGTCTTATTGCTGTTGTTGTCTTTTTCTGTGTTTATATGGATGGAGAGATGGAGGGAGGGGGTGTGGTGGTGGTGGTAAAAAATACACCCTGTACAGAAAACAAGAGAAGCACAAAAATGAAAAAATTAAGAGACGGTTTATTCATATCAAGCACTGTTAGATAACAGTTCTATATAACAACATATAATTTGGAAAAAACTACATGTACAATCACAATACTGAATTAATGAACCATGTTCAACTTGTTTCTCATTATAATCAGTCTTTATATACATAAGATTTCAAGGTACTGCTGCCATAAGCTTTAGTTTTCTGGTCACGTTGACCAAGGGAGATAACTCACGTGATCTATAAATACTCAGTTATAGTATGGGAAAGGAACCTTTGACAAGTTGTCACAGTCTATATGACTAGTTTTATGCTCACGAACAGTGAAATTACATCCTAATGCATTTCATATGTTAACTGATGTTCATTTAGAAACAATGTTGCAGTAAGCTGTTTACTGTCTAAGACAACACCAGTTTACTGTAATATCTTTTCCAAAATACACACCATTTTTTCTTCTATACTCTGTGACAAATAACTAATACTTTGACATCATGGTGTCAAGGGTTGAAGAAAATTTCACTTTTTTTCATAGAAAATGTTATCGAGCTAGTCATTCAAGTGGTAAATTTTCAGAAACGGTCTCTTGGTTTGCAAATGGGCATTTCTCAAAACCACTGCAGAAGTTATTTTTGGCCGGCGTGAGTGTAATAACTAATAATTACTAAGTAATAACTTCATATATAACAATTCTAACATTACAGAGTCACATTATATCACATCAAATGGTTTATTATCATCATCATCTTAAAAGGATTTGTTAGAGGTAATTTGGCAAAGTAAAATTTTTTATTAATAAAACTAGTAACCGGCGAGAGCACCTAGCATCATTGCCTACAAACGCTTCCATCACACCAACGCCGCAAGACTGTCTTGCGGCGTTGGTGTGGTGGAAGCGTTTGTGCGCTATGATGCTAGGCGCTTTCGTCGGTTGCGGGTTTGATTCCCTGTCAATGCCAAAATACTGTAATGCCACGACTACTTGTATAAGTAGTTATTCTAATAGACTTTGTTCTCCAACACGTTCATATGCCAGCATAGATAAATCTTTGTCTGACACTTATATCACGTTAGATTGAACTAAACAAATCAATAGATCATGTTCACCAACACCGCATTGACTAAATTTGGTCAAGAAAATTAAAAACTGTTGCCATTGAATGTCTATTTGCCGGCCAAGAGAAGACAGGATTTTGATAAATGTTGATTTTCAGGCCAAACTATCATTTTTGAAAACTTAGCGCTTGAATGTCTGGCTCAAGAACCCAGGAAGTCATTTCAGTGTAAATTAAAAAAAAAAGTTTTTCTCTCTACCTGCAAGTGGACATTTAAAAAACAGGAATTTAGATTATCTTTACCAATGGATAGATCTGATGTCACTCATCAATTATGTCACCTGCAGGCTGGTGACATCAAAATGTGTAATGAGACACGTAGCTAGCTTTATCAGGAGAATTGAATTATCTGTCTAATATACGAATTGTATGTCTTTAATATTTAATAGTTTGATGAATAGTTTTCTGTGGTGCTGCCCCAGTCAAATTAGTTGAAAAATATTAAACAGCTTACCTGTATAGTTACCTTGATATTGGGATTTTGGGATTCAAGCGTTTGATCGCTCCAAACACAGACAAAGCGTGGGTGGTGATTGGCTAGATATGGGTGGGACATAGCTCGAAATGGATTCCTTAATTTTGACCACTCAATTGTTAGAAGTTTGGTATATTTGTCAAATATCATGGGTTGACTTACATCTGGGTGTAGCTCAATGTGTAACCATCAAGCCATGCAAAACATGCATCATAGTACAATGTTACAGACAGTACAGTGCTAATCATTGTCTGGAGTACTATGTGTATTCACAAGTAGGAAATACATTCATGCATGACCGAGAAATGCCAAGAGCATCCATTCTCACAATAACAGTTTGGCCAGGCTATCAGAAAATTCCATGATAACGCAGATTACTGGACCGCCACTGGGCCAATGCGGCCGGGAATTGGCCCAGTAACTTGTGTTAGCAGGGTTATGTTATTTGCATGATATTCTATAAGGTGTTCCAAACAGATGTACAAAACTGATGATTGATTTATGAAAATGTTCCAAAAAAGGTGCTATGAAATCATAGAAAATTGACATAGGCATAGTGAGTAGGTAACTGTTTAACTTGAGATGTGGTTACTGGATAAAAATGAGACTATATAATCAGATATTGATAAAAACAATTCACAAAATTTAAGCTGTTTAATAAAATATCAGTACTATTCAGAAGTTACCAGATTACAACGAAGGGTATTAAAGTTGCCTAATGGACACCTGACTTTGGAATACTTCTAGCTCGTTCAGAGGTGATAACTGGTGGATATGAACGGATTCAGTGGAAACACAGTCTTAAAGGAAACTAATACAGAAACACAGGGCTTAATGGAGGGATCTGTCAAGCAAGTATCTGATGTCATAATTAATGACATCACTATTTTATTGACGTCACAATGAAAATGACCTAATTCCATCATGTTTGAAGTATTTGTTGCTAAAGTGTATGAATTGTATATCTTTGTAGAAGCTGAATTTAATAAATATATTGTTAAATATTTTGAAACTAATTTGACTGGGACCTGTTGCTGCCATCAGCAGTTAAATTAGTTTCAAAATATTCAACAGCTTACTTGCAGAATGGACCTTTCCATTTTTAGCTTTGCCCCGCCCATCACTAGCTAAACTCCACCCACACCTCGCCGTGTTGGGATTGATCGATCCCCAAATGCCCTAGCTTTCAATTTCCTGAAAACTATACAGGGAAGCTGTTGAACATTTTGTAACTAATTTGACTGGGTGGTGTTGCTGCCTATGGCAGCAACAGCGCCCAGTCAAATTAGTTTCAAAATAATCAACAGAATATTTATTAAATAGTAAAAGCAAACAATTTGTACAACAAAGAACAGACCGTCTTCAAATATGGGATCGTGATGTACTTATCGACGTCATTCATTATGATGTCATTGTAAATATCACGCAGTTCCTTATGACGTCATATGATGGGTGGGTACTCTGGAAAGGTGAATCACACCACTTGATGGCTGTAAAAATTGAAGCATCAATAAATGGTATAGATTGATGAACAGGAGGGCCTAATTCTTAGTCTACCACACTGCAAGAAGGGTATAAAAACAGGACAGTTAATAAATGATTTAAATCGATGATTAAACTATAATGTTCTAAGAATTTAAGCTTTACAATTTAGTAGTGAAATACAATGTCATGTATGGCTTTCCTGCTGGCCAGTTGAGAGAGCATTTGCGAGTAAACATCATTCACTCTGGGCAGTTACATATCAGTATCGGCTTAATAGCAATCCCACCCATTCATCGAATATGTTGAGCATTTATCCCTAAAACTATAACTACAGTAACGTGAATAAATCTTTCTTCACACAACCTCGGTTAGGCGAAGCACCTGAAATCATCAGATATTTACAATAACAATAACAAGCGAAATACCACAGACGTTAGTCACAACTCAAGGAATACAAACAATCTAACATGTCTAGATGAAGCACCCGTATCGCGGAGACAGGTGGTCCTATAGGGACCTGTGGCCGTATTCACGAAGCGTGCCTAACTTATGTACCTGCCTCACATACCTATATAGAAGATCTGACAACCTCAGATTTGCGAAGAGGCAGGTAAATATTCAGCTAATCTATGCCACTACACATTTACATGTTTTTAGGACTTACACTCTATTTAGGCAATTCTGCTTAATTAACCCTTTAACTACGAATTTGCTCCAAATTTTTTTACATTTTCTCTAAAAAAATGTTCATTTCCAGACGAAGAGAATATTTTTGAAAATTTATCGCTGGAATGACTGGCTCGGTTATCGAGCCAGTCATTTCAGCAGTAAATTTTCAAAATATTCTTCACTTGGTCTGCAAATGGACATTTCTCAAGACCAGGTTTTGGCTGATACGAGTGTTAGAGGGTTAAATGTCCTTCGTGAATACAGCCGGTGGTATGTCAACCACCTGTCACCCTAAGGAACCACTATCTTTTGCCACTAAAGACATGTGGTCACTTAAGACAGGGTTGACTGTCGCATCAAACCAGTTTAAGTGACAACCTGTCTTTCTGAATCAAAATACTGTGGTTCTTTAACACTGATGTCAATATTCTATCTTTTACAGTATCAATAGCAAAGAAACTGGTGTACATAATTAAACACCTTTGCTGAAAAATGAACACCAGTTCCTCTTTAAATTTAATTTCAAAGTTAAGAAATTTGACATTAGAGTGGTAAGGGTTAAGACAGGTGGTCTGAAGACCATTCATTTGATCATCTGTCTTAAAGAACCACAATCTTATACTCTACATAGCGTATACTTACTACAACAGGTTACCTGTAAGAAAAAACTAACTGTCCATCGCGACTCATTGCTAGTGTTCAAGGTCACTCAAGGTTTTTTGTATATGCTACGGGTAGTACATGAATCACCAGAGACCTTAAAAAACCTCCCACATTGACTACGACTCTATTGTCATCTACACATCAGTGCTTAGCTAAATAAAACTATTAATATCCCATTATAGTAAAAGTAAAAAAAAGGTGATAAGAAAAGAATTGACGCTTGTGCAGATAAAAAGCAATTGCATATTCTACTTTGAGGCAGTTAAGTTTTGACAATAAAAAAGTATCTCAGAAAATAGAATACAAAATTGTATGCTTTAAGCCATTTACTGGTCAAGATTGGTCGAGAAAATCAAAATATTTGCTTAGAAAATGTACATTTACTGGCCAAGTGAAGAGTATTTTTGAAAAATCTATCACTGGAATGACTGGCTCAATTATTGAGCCAGCTTTTCCCTAGGTATGTCTCAACTTTAAAAATACACTTCACTTGGCCTGCAAATGAACATTTCCCAACGCTACTCCAGAGGGTATGGCTGCTTGACAATTAAAGGGCTAAATCTGTCAAAGATTTGCTAAGTAGTTTAAATGATGCAGGCCATTAGGAAAGAAATACCACTCAAATGGAACAGTTTCCCTTAAATTTTGACTGAAACATGAAAGGGACATTCAGATCTGTCTATAAGGGACATTCACTTACAGTGGGTGGTTGCTTAAATGTGTGCCTGTTTAATTTCTGCAGACTAAATTCTCCATGTGAATATTTTGAAAACAATCTGACTGCAAGTCGTTGGTGGTTAAGTCACCAACAACTTTCAGTCAAATTGTTTTCAACATACTCTTCAGGTCCAGAGTTAATGCCAGCTGAATTCAATATCTGCTGACTTAAGCAGTTACAGGGCTAACACTTTAGCCATAGAATTTGTTCATGAAAATTTCAATTTTCTCATAGAAAATGTAAATTTGCAAACCAAGAGAAGACTATTTTTGAAAATGTACCACTGAAGTGACTGGCTCAGTTATCAAGCCAGTCATTCCAGTAGTAAATTTTCAAAAATAGTCTTATAGGTCTGCAATTGGACATTTTTAGGCCACCACAAAGCTTTTTCTGCTGATATGCATGTTATAGGGTTACGATGGGTACTCAGAAGACAGACCATTTCACTGAACCACTATCATTTGTCACCACGAGCTATACACCATAGCACGAATAGAGGGGTCTATTTCTAGAAATACACCGCCCATTTTTAGCTAAGCTTACCCGACTTATTATACATGTTGGAATCAATTTATATAATTTGAATCACCAGTCCCCAGAAACCCAGTTTTAAGGTAACTATGGCAGCAACCGTTCCCAGTCAGATTAGTTTCAAAATATTTTACAGAATGTTATGTTTTGATTGTAAATCTATAAAAGACAAATAATTCATACACTTGAAAAACTTCTATGTTCATGGCGGAGCTAGAAACATCATTATGATTATGACGGTGGCTACCTAGTGACGTAATTTATTATGACATTAGATAGCTGAATTAGATTGGATGGATGGATCCCTTAATTGCGCTAAGCGACCTCTTGCACTTAGTGGCCACTTGTGGGTGGTCCATCCAGGCAGTGTCCTTCATAGACAGGCTTGACAGTTGGTTACTTTTGGTCTAACTCATTGCTTTCGTCTAAGATGCACCTATATTTCAAGTGTGGCACCTAACATAATATACATGGACATATAGTTTTCTGTTAATATTCAGTGAATCATGATAATTAGGTCAGATTGACCTACTTTTAATATGTAATATATCAGCACTGCAACCCTTTATCCATCAAATTTGTTTTTAAAAAACTCAATTTTCTCATAGAAAATGTCCATTTGTAGACCAAGAAGGTTATTGAGCCAGTAATTCTACGGGTAAACTTTCCTGATAAAATTTCCTTTAATTTTCAATGAATAATGAAAAGTATTTCATTAGGTGACCTAATTTTTCTACATGAAATGTGTAGACTACGAGGCATCTACACACAGTTTGTTGACTCTGCGAATAAGAATCAAAATTACAGCCCGGATGATATTAGATATGGACGGACAGACAATGTATTTGCTATAAATCTGTTTTCACAAGGGTACAATTCAACTTTAACGATCAGAATTCAAATATTAATTCATGCTGTCCACTACATATTATTATCTTAAACTTAAATATTTGAAACTTTAAAAAATTAATAAATTTCAAGAAGTATTTTGATAAAAAACCTAAATATAGAAAATAGTTTATAGTTGTCTAATTAAGCTACAAGTACAAACAGTCAAATACTAATGAAACTACAGTTCTACAGAATAGTCGAGAAAAATAACTTTTTAATATATTTTTCTAAAATAAAATGTCATGTTATTCAAACTAACATTTATTTGTTAAATATATAAACTTATAAAATATTAGCTTTAGCTATTTTTGCCAAAAAAGAAATGACCTATTCATACATATATATAAGTATCAGCGATTGATGGTGATTGTAGATTTGGCAAGGATAAACAAAACACACACTATTTACAGCAAACCGTTAATGGTTCAATTTTTATCAAGAAAATAAAAATATTTGCTTATTGAATATCATTTGCAGGCTAAGAAGATATCTTTTAAAATTTACCACTGGAACGAATGGCTCACTTATCGAGCCAGTCTTTTCAGTGGTAAATTTTCAAAAATTATTCTTCTCTTGCCCAGCAAATGGACAATTCCTCAAGAACACTATAGAGGCCAGTTTTGGCCGGCTTCGCCATGAAAGGGTTAAATAAGCATTCTTTTGATCGTCTTATCTGAGAATAATCACACATCATTTGTCAATTCTTGACCAATGAAAGCGCACGAAACTTGTCCCATAAATAAATTTTATGTGAGATCTAATTATATATTTTACAAAGAAAACAATGGCACAAGCATATAGTTATTGTATTGACAGGGAATCAAACCCGCAACCAGGAGAACGCCTAGTATCATAGCCCACAAATGCTTCCACCACACCAATGACTAGACTTGCGGCATTGGTGTGGTGGAAGCATTTGTGGGCTATGATGCCAGGCGCTCTCGTCGGTTGTCGGTTCGATTCCCTGTCAATGCCAAAATACTGTATTGCCATGACTACATCTATAAAACAGTCATTGTACGTAGTCATTCTAAACTACATGGCTTACACAGTTTACATGACAAAATAGGAGGCATTTAGCTAACGATGAAACACCTAGTTAGACTGGAACCGTCATGGTCGTATTTAGTATTGAAGAGTAGAAATTAATGGCTTCTATCAATATATACACATAGTATACACTCACCATGTTAGTAAAATCCTGGTGAGTAAAATGGAATTTATTTGATGAAATTTTATTTGTTTTTGCACAAGATAGCTACTATTTTCAGAAGTGTCTTGAAAATATCCAATAGGCTTTGAAGTTAGTAATTTTCAAGCCACGTTTCATGGATTCAGATTTCAAATGAGTGAAAACTACTTAATCCTTCAATGAAAACTACTTAATCCTTCAATGAAAACTACTTAATCCTTCAATGAAAACTACTTAATCCTTCAATGAAAACTACTTAATCCTTCAATGAAAACTACTTAATCCTTCAATGAAAACTACTTAATCCTTCAATGAAAACCTACTTAATCCTTCAATGAAAACCTACTTAATCCTTCAATGAAAACTACTTAATCTTTCAATGAAAACTACTTAACCCTTCAATGAAAACTACTTAATCCTTCAATGAAAACTACATAATCATTCAATGAAAACTACTTAATCCTTCAATGAAAACTACTTAATCCTTCAATGAAAACTACTTAATCCTTCAATGAAAACTACTTAATCATTCAATGAAAACTACTTAATCCTTCAATGAAAACTACTTAATCCTTCAATGGTCAAGCCGACAAAGAGCAGCCCCCACTGCAAAGGAGTTACAGGCCAAGAAAGGACCATTTTTGAAGAGTTACGACTGGAATAACTGGCTCGATAATCAATTTAAATGGGCAAAATTTTCAAAATAGTCTTCTCTTGGCCAGCAAATGGACATTCACTAAGCGAAAACTCTGATTTTCTTGACCAACCTTGACTATTAAAGGGTTACAATGACTGTTTAATAGGTTGATCAAGGTTATGAAGGGTCATCATTATATGCTGTTATATGTGTATCATGTTATATGCTAATATGATAATTATGGAGCAGCATCAATGTATTTGGTATCATAACTCGGTACATGCCCTCTGTTGTCCTCCACAATGCAAATTTTACACTACCATATAATACACAGATCATTTTTCTACAGATTTATACGAAATAATTTTAATTCTTCAAAATTCAGATCTTTGCTACATTTAAAAGTTTATGTTTCGGATTAATTTTTGTGCATCATGTAGATAAACACTTTCTGTAATCGATACGCTAAGGATATGTTTCTTTCGCACAATAGAATTTTAATTGCCAAATACTTAGATTTCCGAATACAATTATAGGTCACTCCTTAACCGCCTCGATGCTGCAAGCCACCAGACAATAATTTCAATTAGCAATAACTCTGGACCTGCTTAATATTTTGAAAACAATTTGACTGAAAGTTGTTGGTGGCTGAGCCACCAAAAACTTTCAGTCAAATTGTTTTCAAAATATTTAGCAGGTCCAGAGATACAGCCTCTGGAATATGACATCTGCAAAAACTCAGCAGCCAGACAGTTAACTCAATGGTAGTAATTCAGCAAGTTTTGCTTCAAACATTTGTTTTCTGTGATCAGTGTCAAACAGTTATACGAAGTACATCCAGTCAACTTTGATAAGACAGCAATGGAAAATTTTCGTCAGGATATGTCCAAAAATATATTACTATGATCATACGATCCCATTTGATTATGCTAAGTGATGTGAAAATCTTAAGTGTAGAGTCTGATTTTCCCATTGCCTAAAACATGACAGACGATGACAATATTAAAACAGGGACATAGCATCACTGCTAAAAATATAACACTTAGGCGGATGGTCTCAACGAACTCCAAGTTTTGTTCAATTTTTTCTGAACTGTGTTGCATAGATTTTATTTGTGATCAATTTATTTACCTGGCAAAATATGCATGGTCACAGCATTGAAAAGAGTCCTGCTTTCCATGACTTGATTACTCATGACCAGTAGCGTGTTCTTATCATTTGATTTCCATATAATATTGACTGCATGTGCGTCTGAGCATCTGGGACAACACCATAAACCTAGCGTCACAACCGTGGCACAAACAAATGGGATCATGGAATTGTCAGTATAAGTGTCCATGTACAGGTAACAATCAGTCAAATATATGTGTGTATTCATAAGGCTATAGGTAGATTTGACTTATTATTTAACCCTATGATTGCCAAGACTTGTCAAGAAAATTGAAATCGTTGATTAGTGAATGTCCATTTCCAGGCCAAGAAAAATACCTTTTGAAAATTTACCACTGGAATGATCATGTGGTAAATTTTTAAAAATCGTCTACTTTTGCCCAAAAATCAACATTTCTCAAAACGACTGCAAAGTATGTTTTTGGCTGTCTTAACCATTAAAGGGTTAATATAATTATATATACATAACTGTATACATTGAGTATAGATAAAGTTCATGAAAATAAAATCTAGACACACTGTCCTATTGAAATATATTATTGAACTATATTATCTTATTACTATTAAAATAATAATTATTATAAAACAAGGTTACTGTAAATCATTATTATTATTTTTATTATTATTATTATGGCAATGGAAATATTGAGCACCAGCAATAGCGCTAGTTATACTTATAGATAGCCGCATACATGTAGTGAGGAATAGTCACCCATTTAAACCCAAAATTCCTAGAATCACAACAAAAGGGTAATTATACAGGTGTGCTGAATATTTTCAAACTAAATCGAATTCAACGCAACCTGCAGCTGATAAAATTAGTTTTGAAATATTCACAGAATATTTATTAACCATTTAGCCCTTGGATTTGTTGAAGAAAATTTCTATTTTCTCAGAAAATGTCCATTTGTAGACCATAAAAAGAAATTTTTTGAAAATTTTGATTGAGCCAGTCAGTCAGTTCAGTGATAAATTTTCAAAAATAGTCTTCGCTTGGTCTGCAAATGGATATGTCTCAAGATGACTGCAGACACCGTTTTTGGCTGACATGAGTGTTAAAGGGTTAATTTCTAAATGCCCATTTTTAATTCAGACTTTTGGGCTCAAAAGGTTAAAACACGTTATAGAGTTAAACATGTTTATAAAACACACTGTATTGTCACTCAAAGCGGTCACCAAACAGGCAATTCGATTCAGCACCAGCATCTGGAGTATGGTTAAGTTTCTGAATAGGATAGCAGAGGGATTCATTTCTAGCCATGCCTTGCCCATTTCTAGATAAGCTACACACATGTGTGTTTGTATCGATTTTAACACCACTTATCAAATTTGATCAAGAAAATTTTGATATTTTCTTATTGAATGTCCATTTACAGCCAAGAGAATACAATTTTTGAAAATTTATCACTGGAATGACTGGCTCAGATATTAAGCCAGTCATTCTAGTGGTAAAATTTCAAAAATTGTATTCTCTTAACCTGTAAATGGGCATTCCATAAGACCATAGCAGAGGCCGGTATGATCATTAAAGGGTTAACGCATTGAACTAGGAATTTACAGAATCTCAATTTCAAGGTAACTATACAGGTAAGTTGGTGAAACTAATTTCACTGGGAAGCAACAGCTCCGGATCAAAATCGTTTCAAAATATTAAAGAAAATGTTTATTAAATTGTAAAGTCAACAATAACCCGCAATTCAAACAACTACTATTGCTTTTTTCCTCTTTCATGACAAACTTACTCTATAATTTGATTTTGACATCGGCTAAAAAGTGATATTTTCATTGAGATATTAGTTACTCGAGTGGCAGACTGGATACCTCCATTAAAATACCACACTGGACGGTCTATCATGGATTCTGATGCTGTATTCGCTTTGCCCCATTAGTAACGTCAACTTTATTCTAGTCATGGATTAAAGCATACAGTACACACCTGAAAAATAAGTTATCACGTTTACAAAACAAAAACATGTTGAATATTTTTAACAAAAATTGGATCGAACGACATTGCTGCCAATCCAATCATATTGAAAACATTCAAATGTTTTATTTTGATCTGAAAACATGATAAGTTATTTCTGAGCTGTACTGTATCAGTTCAGACAGAAGATCGCTTAATGCAACTCTTAGTAAACAATTTTTGGCTTAAAATGATCTGGTTGCTTAACCGTTATGTGGTCAAGATTATCAAGAAAATCAAACAAATTTTACTTAATGAATGCCCATTTGCAGACCGAGAGAAGACTATTGTTGAAAATTTACCACTGGAATGACTGGCTCGATTATCGAGCCAATCATTCTAGTGGAAAAATTTCAAAAATCGTCCTCCTTAGGCCTGAAAATAGGCAAAAAGAGCACTGCAAAGGTAGCTTTGATTAGCTTGACTTTTACAGGGTTTAAAATGGATGGTCTTATGACCACCTGCCTTAACAGGTAACCTAATTTATTCAAGAAAATATAAATTTTCACATAAAGTGTCCATTTGCAGTTCAAGAGATTATTTTAGAAAATTTATCACTGGAATGACTGGCTCGGTTATCGAGTAAGTCATTCTAGTGAAAAAATGTCAAAAATAAACCTTATCTTGGTCTACAAAATGGACATTTCTCAAGACCACAGCAGAAGCTGTATTCTGCAAACTTGTGTGCTACGGCATTAAAACAGTTGTACACAAAAGCCGGTGTATGACATATGCACGCACGCACGCACGCACACACACACACACGTATTAGACAGGCCTCTAATTTGAACAAATACAAAAATAGTTGACATGTGACTAAAACTAACTTCATTAATTATCCATGTACTACCAAAATATCAGCTGCCATTCCACATCTTCGTTTTACATATTACTGTAGTGTTAATTTTGAAAATAGTGTTACTGTAAGCTACTTAACCATTAAATTTTTCAAGAAAATTTTAATTTTCTAATAGAAAATTAAAATTTGCAGACCAAGAAGATTATTTTTGAAGGTTTATCACTCAAATGACTGGCTCGGTTATCGAGCCAGTCATTCAAGTGGTAAATTTCCAAAAAATAGTCTTGTCTTGGTCTGCAAATGGACATTTCTCAAGACCACAGCTGATATGAGTGTTAAACGGTTAAGACACCACAAGCCTTCAGTGTAAGTATTCAAAATGGACATTCTGATAAATCACAACATCTGCAGCAATAACAGTGTTAAATAAAATATATATTTGTCAGAATAACGATAATAGCAACAATAATAATATCCTTTTAATCTTTATACAAAATTTATACATTCAAAATATGTTTGAACAATGAGCTGAGCGCGAGAAAAGCGCCATCAAAGATATATTCTTGTACGCTTAAACCCAGACATCAGCTTAACGGGGAAAACAGAAGGTTAAATTATTATTATTATTAATTATTATTATCACTATAATAAATGTTGAAATATATTCAATTTATCAAACAGGTTCGGCTGCATAATTTAAAACAGAATAAATATGTGTATTATAATTTTTATTATTTAAATTTAAAATTAATTAACTAATTAACTAAATTACTATAGACTAAATAAATATAACTGGTATTTATAAGCACATAAATCGCTTTCCAGCACCTTATCCTGTGCACCAAACTGAGACAACACAGTTGATACTTAAATGATTCATATGTAAAACTAGTTTATATGCCAATGAATCTGATTACTCTAGTAGTGACAAGTAACCATTCTCAATCACAGGAACTGTGTATAATGTGATAAATAATTACATGTAGATATAAACATAGCTTAGATATAACACATTCCACACGCATACACGCCTCTATACAGAGAATATCTAAATATACTATGCTATCATTCTAATGACGTCTAAGCGGTTGTAAATACTATAGTTCATTTAGTGTATGTTTGAGTGCATGCGTGCGTGCTTGCTTGCTTGAGTGTGTGCGTCATAGACAGAAACATCGTCCATCAAAATTGTTGAAAAATGTACACCAGTTTCTTTGCTATTGAGATACCAAAAGATAGAATGTTGACATCCGCGTGCTAAGGATTTATAAGATCTCATTTGGAAAGAGCATTAGCGAGTCTTACTTAGGCCTTACGAAATGAGCGTGATAGAAATGACATGAAATGGTAATGACGGAGATTTTATTCATCACATTATAAGCTATTATTTGGCATTTTCCTAAAATGTTCTATTATGTCTGTTTATCATTTTAACGCTTTACTGTTGAGCATGCAGACTAATGCATATATAGGTGTGAGTACACGTAGTGCCTTCTTGACTTGTACAATATTTTGAGGGAATGATCTGCAGCTAAAATGAAAATATGGCAAATATGGGAAATGGCTGTAAATACTCAGAAAAGCGCGAGACATGCTACCAAGAGAATATTCTTTGAAAACTTAGCACTGCACCGACTTACTCTGATACTGAGCCAGGAAGTGCCATGATAAATGAAAAAAATATTGTATTCGCCTGCCAATTGCCATTTCTCCGGACTAATGTAAAACCTGCAGAGAATGTCAGATACAGAACAGTAGCTGGATGTAGTTATTTCTGTGAAACATTAGAAAATGCATAGACGTAGCTGCGATAGTGATGTGAACACTCACAAAAGAAGAAACATATACAAACACAAAAATAGCGACGTCATTATGAAAATCATACCAGTCAAAGGTTATAAATAAATCAAGATATAGGAAAATATTTTCTAAAGATAAACTATATATTTTTAACATAATTTACTATAACCCGTAAAATATGACATTCAAAACTATCTATAGAGACCACATTATTGTTGCGGACAACACATTTTTTCATAAAGAGAGCTGGTCATAAGACATTTCTGTAACAATTAATGTGTAAACGAACCATCTGTCTTTAATAACTGTATCTTGGCGCTCGTTAAGGTGGCTGATAGAGACAGATTTGAATGCAACTAATTATGTTATAGAAGAGAAAATACAAGAGGTAATATATATATATATATATAATACATTTAAACATATATGATTAAACAAGGCATGTATATGAGAATAACTTCCGATTGCTTGCTTGAATTATGATACTGTAGAGTCAGTACACACACACACACACACACTCTCTGATCATTAGCAATATATGTGTATATAGGTAAAAATAACATAGATGTACACCTTGAAGTGTACAGGAGGAATAAAACACCTTTTGGAGCGAATATTTTGTTATAGAAAATGTCCATTTGCAGACTAGAAGATTATTTGTGAAAATTTACTGCTGGAATGACTGGCTGGCTCGGTAACGAGCCAATTATTCTAGTTGTGAATTTTCACAAATAGTCTATTGTTCTGCAAACATTTGTGAGGACCACTGCATTAGTCAGTTTTGGTCAGCTGGAGTGTTAAAGCCTGGAGACAAGTGGTCGAAAGGTCAATGGTCTTATAGAAGCACCATTTTATGGCTGTAAAAGACCACATGTTAATCGGGACCAGCTGCAGTGGTGCTTGTCAATGTGGCTTGAAGATAGGTTTCACTCAACATGCATTCTATAAAGAGCACATTGATGATCAACTCAATGGTCTTTATAGACAGGTAGAGGCAGCCTTCCTAATACAGATCAAGTGCATTGGCTCCTGTGTGCGATACAGCGTACTTTATACACAAAGTACTCAGCATACAGAGTTGGGCATAACACAGGTGTTTTGATAAATAGGCTTGGCGATACATTATCAGAAATGAGTTAATTTGGAATGAAGTAAAGTATTAGTTTCTGGAGTTATGTTCAAAAAATTTGCACTGCTTGAAACAGGATAAAGTAAACTCGCGTTGGCTGTGTAATTATATACATCTAGAAGAAACTATTTAATATTTGGAGAAAAGAGCTGCAATGGACCTTCCAGAGTAATGACGTCGTAATCATTATGTAATAAATGATTCTATATGACCTGTCTTTAACTCTTAATAGTCCGACACATTGTACAAATTGCATGTCTCTACTATTTAATTAACATGCTGTTGAATATTTTGAAACTAATTTGACTGGGTGCTTTTGCTGCCATAGGCAGCAAAAGCACCCAGTCAAATTAGTTTCAAAATATTCAACCGCCTACATGTATAGTTTTCAGGAAATTGATAGTGAGGAAGTTCAGAGATCGATCGTTCCCAACACGATCGAGGTGCGGGTGGAGATTAGCTAGAGATGGGCGCGGCGTAGATAAAAATGGAAAGGCTCATTGTGCCGAGAGATTGACTGCTGCATTAGGCAGTACTGAATGACTGCCTTCAAACAGTTTCAAAATTTTTAAAGATGTTTCATTTTATTTAGGATACCTGGAAAGCAGGTTCTGGGATTAAAAAAAAGAAGCGATCAAAGGAAATTAAAATGTTTATTTCAGCTAAGCTAGTATAAAAATCATCATTAACTCTGAATCATAAATTCCCAGAATCTCAATATCAAGATAACTATTTAGGCAAGCTGTTGAATATAATTTGACAAGAAACTGTTAGGAGCTCTAAATGAGTTTTTGAAGTCAGACTATCATGTTCATAGGATTAATCTTTTAACCCCCGAGTTTGTTATACAAATTTTAATTATCTTATAGAAAATGTCCATTTGCAGACGAAAAGGAGGCTATTTTTTAAAACTTATCAATGGAATGACTCGCTCGGTTTTTGAGCCAGTCATTCCCATGATAAATTTTCAAAAATAGTCTTCTCTTGGTCTGCAAATGGACATTTCTCAAGACTACTGCAAAAGCTGTTTTTAGCTGATATGAGTGTTAAAGGATTAAATCATGTTACAGCTCCATGTAGATTGACAGCTTTCAGCAGCAGAAAATTATTTCACACTTACCATGTATTTGTACTAAATGTCTACACAGCAGCGCCGTTTTGCCGCAGCGTCCTAAAGTCAACCGGTCATCATCACTATTATTATTATTATTATTATTAAATATGACGACCCACGGGCACACATCACAATCACCCACAGGTTTAAATTACCAAAATATTTCTAAAACAGTTCGAAAATACAATAAATTGATTGACTGATTGTCTCAGAGATGTGTGTGTTATCAGAACATGATGGGCTTACTCGCGGTTATGTCCTTAACATACGTCGCAAACCGCTTCAAGAAGCGTGGATATTCCCGTTTATAGACTTGTCGGAGTACCGATGCTGGTGCCCAGCCTCCAGGGTTAACTGGTAAAAATAATATAATTATAAGTCATTGAGAATAACGAAAGGATACATGTATATAGGTAAAACTCAACCAACCTGCATTTTGTAGACAAAACATGCAAAACAACAGGAAGTATAACTCAAGTGAGGTAATCCTGTATGGGGATTTTTTGTGTGGGAAGAGTAGCTGCCACCCAATACAGAAGTTAACAAAGTTAAACATGAATGATAATTTGAGATTGCTGAATCCATGCCATCCCACTGAGATTGCTGAATCCATGACATCCCAACCCCACCATCATGCATTTGGATCAATGTAGTATGAAGACTACCTAGTAGTGCACTGTCAAAGGAAATTACACAGCAAATTATGTTCATGCCTATTCATGTATGTAAATAGGTACAGTACTGATGCCATTCACTCAGTCATAATGGACACATTATTAGAACTAAAAGTAAGCACAATTCCCTTAATTTGGTAACAGTGACCTTTTTGGCTAAATGAGAATGAACACAATATGCTGTGTAAATCTCCTTTGATACAGCACGGTGTCTTTGACACCAAATTAATTGGGTTAGAACCTATAACTCCAATTGAAACACACTGGCCAAATTTAGTGAAGATACCTTCCGTAGAACTTGGTTATCATCTTGAAACAGTATCCAAATTCCTTAATAGGGTCAGTGATCTTGACCGCAAGATTAATAAACTTTTCGGAAATAAGTCCACAAGTGCAACACATACGCCAAATTACAAACCTAATCATCAGGAACCGAAATCTAATTTCATCAATTTGGTAACCATGACCTTTGACCTTTTGACCTCAAACTTAATAGTCATAATGGACACATTATTAGAACTAAAAGTAAGCACAATTCCCTTAATTTGGTAACAGTGATGTTTTTGGCTAAATAAGAATGAACACAATATGCTGTGTAAATCTCCTTTGACACAGCACAGTGTCTTTGACACCAAATTAATTGGGTTAGAACCTATAACTCCAATTGAAACACACTGGCCAAATTTAGTGAAGATACCTTCCGTAGAACTTGGTTATCATCTTGAAACAGTATCCAAATTCCTTAATAGGGTCAGTGATCTTGACCGCAAGATTAATAAACTTTTCGGAAATAAGTCCACAAGTGCAACACATACGCCAAATTACAAACCTAATCATCAGGAACCGAAATCTAATTTCATCAATTTGGTAACCATGACCTTTGACCTTTTGACCTCAAACTTAATAGTCATAATGGACACATTATTAGAACTAAAAGTAAGCACAATTCCCTTAATTTGGTAACAGTGACCTTTTTGGCTAAATAAGAATGAACACAATATGCTGTGTAAATTTCCTTTGACACCAAATTAATTGGGTTAGAACCTATAACTCCAAGGGAAACACACTGGCCATATTTAGTGAAGATACCTTCCGTAGAACTTGGTTATCATCTTGAAACAGTATCCAAATTCCGTAATAGGCTCAGTGATCTTGACCGCAAGATTAATACATTTTTCGGAAACAAGATTAATAAAGTTTTAAGGATCCACAAGTGCAACACACACGCCAAATTACAAACTTAATCATCAGGAACCGAAATCTAATTTCATCAATTTGGTAACCATGACCTTTGACCTTTTGTCCTCAAACTTAATAGGTTTCTTCTGAGCCCAAGGCAAAACACTGATCCCCTCAGTAGTTATCATACAGAAATGACACAGCACAGTGTCTTTGACACCAAATTAATTGGGTTAGAACCTATAACTCCAATTGAAACACACTGGCCAAATTTAGTGAAGATACCTTCCGTAGAACTTGGTTATCATCTTGAAACAGTATCCAAATTCCTTAATAGGGTCAGTGATCTTGACCGCAAGATTAATAAACTTTTCGGAAATAAGTCCACAAGTGCAACACATACGCCAAATTACAAACCTAATCATCAGGAACCGAAATCTAATTTCATCAATTTGGTAACCATGACCTTTGACCTTTTGACCTCAAACTTAATAGTCATAATGGACACATTATTAGAACTAAAAGTAAGCACAATTCCCTTAATTTGGTAACAGTGACGTTTTTGGCTAAATAAGAATGAACACAATATGCTGTGTAAATCTCCTTTGACACAGCACAGTGTCTTTGACACCAAATTAATTGGGTTAGAACCTATAACTCCAATTGAAACACACTGGCCAAATTTAGTGAAGATACCTTCCGTAGAACTTGGTTATCATCTTGAAACAGTATCCAAATTCCTTAATAGGGTCAGTGATCTTGACCGCAAGATTAATAAACTTTTCGGAAATAAGTCCACAAGTGCAACACATACGCCAAATTACAAACCTAATCATCAGGAACCGAAATCTAATTTCATCAATTTGGTAACCATGACCTTTGACCTTTTGACCTCAAACTTAATAGTCATAATGGACACATTATTAGAACTAAAAGTAAGCACAATTCCCTTAATTTGGTAACAGTGACCTTTTTGGCTAAATAAGAATGAACACAATATGCTGTGTAAATTTCCTTTGACACCAAATTAATTGGGTTAGAACCTATAACTCCAAGGGAAACACACTGGCCATATTTAGTGAAGATACCTTCCGTAGAACTTGGTTATCATCTTGAAACAGTATCCAAATTCCGTAATAGGCTCAGTGATCTTGACCGCAAGATTAATACATTTTTCGGAAACAAGATTAATAAAGTTTTAAGGATCCACAAGTGCAACACACACGCCAAATTACAAACTTAATCATCAGGAACCGAAATCTAATTTCATCAATTTGGTAACCATGACCTTTGACCTTTTGTCCTCAAACTTAATAGGTTTCTTCTGAGCCCAAGGCAAAACACTGATCCCCTCAGTAGTTATCATACAGAAATGACACAGCACAGTGTCTTTGACACCAAATTAATTGGGTTAGAACCTATAACTCCAATTGAAACACACTGGCCAAATTTAGTGAAGATACCTTCCGTAGAACTTGGTTATCATCTTGAAACAGTATCCAAATTCCTTAATAGGGTCAGTGATCTTGACCGCAAGATTAATAAACTTTTCGGAAATAAGTCCACAAGTGCAACACATACGCCAAATTACAAACCTAATCATCAGGAACCGAAATCTAATTTCATCAATTTGGTAACCATGACCTTTGACCTTTTGACCTCAAACTTAATAGTCATAATGGACACATTATTAGAACTAAAAGTAAGCACAATTCCCTTAATTTGGTAACAGTGACGTTTTTGGCTAAATAAGAATGAACACAATATGCTGTGTAAATCTCCTTTGACACAGCACAGTGTCTTTGACACCAAATTAATTGGGTTAGAACCTATAACTCCAATTGAAACACACTGGCCAAATTTAGTGAAGATACCTTCCGTAGAACTTGGTTATCATCTTGAAACAGTATCCAAATTCCTTAATAGGGTCAGTGATCTTGACCGCAAGATTAATAAACTTTTCGGAAATAAGTCCACAAGTGCAACACATACGCCAAATTACAAACCTAATCATCAGGAACCGAAATCTAATTTCATCAATTTGGTAACCATGACCTTTGACCTTTTGACCTCAAACTTAATAGTCATAATGGACACATTATTAGAACTAAAAGTAAGCACAATTCCCTTAATTTGGTAACAGTGACCTTTTTGGCTAAATAAGAATGAACACAATATGCTGTGTAAATTTCCTTTGACACCAAATTAATTGGGTTAGAACCTATAACTCCAAGGGAAACACACTGGCCATATTTAGTGAAGATACCTTCCGTAGAACTTGGTTATCATCTTGAAACAGTATCCAAATTCCGTAATAGGCTCAGTGATCTTGACCGCAAGATTAATACATTTTTCGGAAACAAGATTAATAAAGTTTTAAGGATCCACAAGTGCAACACACACGCCAAATTACAAACTTAATCATCAGGAACCGAAATCTAATTTCATCAATTTGGTAACCATGACCTTTGACCTTTTGTCCTCAAACTTAATAGGTTTCTTCTGAGCCCAAGGCAAAACACTGATCCCCTCAGTAGTTATCATACAGAAATGCACCTAATTTCCTTAATTTTTTCATAATGACTTTAACATTGTGTTACCAAAACTAATTAGTTTTTTGGGACCACAGGGCACCATAGCGCCCAAGGTTCTTGATGATAGCGCTGGCAGAACTTATTTATCGCACAAAAATGAAAGCATGCATGGGCAATTGGACACACAGACACGAAAAGCAAATGCTTAAAATCTTTAAATGGGGGGGGGGAGAGGGGGGAGAGAGGAGGGGACATAACAACTGGTTAATTCAACCCTTTAACACTCATATTAGACAAAAATGGCTTCTGTGGTGGTCATGAGAAATGTCAATTTGCAGCCCAAGAGAACGGTTTTTGAAAATTTACCACTGGAATGACTGGCTCAATAAGCAAGCCAATCATTGCAGTAGTAAATTTTCAAAAATAGTCTTCTCTTGGTCTGTAAATCGACATTTTCTATGAGAAAATTGGAATTTTCTTGAACAAATTCAAGTGTTAAAGGAACAGTTAGTTATGCACGAAATACACCACACGGTCTAACTGAAATGAGAGTGCATTTGATTTGTACAAGAGATACATGTATTAGTGAAAACTGACAAATGGAATGAATGCCTGGCTCAGTCACAAACTAGTCATTCCAGTGGTACATGTACGTTTTCAGTCATTCAAGTGGTAACTCTCTCAAAATATCTTTCCCTGGGTCTCTAAATGGACAATGCCACTGCATTATCATATAATTAACGTCTATGGCCTGACTGTACTGTCAGATAAGATCTCTAGAGATAATCTGCTAATGATCAAGCCAGCCAAAACTGGCCTCTGCAGTTGACTTGAAAAATGTCATTTTGCAGGCTAAGAGGACCATTTTGCAAATTTACCAATGGAATAACTGGCTCAATAAATGAGTCAGTCTTTCCACTGGCAAATTTGCAAAAAATACTTTTGGCCTGCAGATCGATAATCACTAAGCAAAACTCTAGATTTTTCTGACCAATACTGACGATGAAATGTAAACTAATCGGTACTCACTATCGGCTGTATAGCTAATGTTACACGTGATGTTATCTCTTGTGATTTCGCCTGTGTCGGGTGGGTCAATCACAGTCTCACAAATCATAGACACATTCATCTTAAGGCGCACATATTTTGTAACCTAGAAAATAGAATAGAGGATAAACTAGAACAAATGACAATAATGGGAGGACAAGTGCTTTCTAGCTTAACCGAAAACACTTCTCAAACTTCAATGGTGATGCTTCTTTAAGAGTTAAACTGTCTAATCTAGACAGCATTGCTGATGCTTCATAAAATATGGATTCCAAATAGGCAGATGTATATATGGCATAAGAGCAGGTATAATGTAGAGATCTGATCTGTTACTCATGTATCTGACGCCAAAACCAAATGCATCACATGTTAGCTGACTTTCCAGATCCCGCAAGATCGTGACGAGTCTCAAAACGAACAAGACCCACCAGAGATCAGTGTGACTAATGAAGCTTTGATGTTCTGAGTGAAATATTTTAAGTTAGTTAATTAGGTAAATTAGCTTTGAGTTGCTTAAAATGTCTAATTACCAAATTTCAACTTATCCATTCATCAAATTTCTTCTTTTCTAATATAACACTCGTCTCTTTTGACGTCTACTTAGATAAAACATAACCTCGTCTGTGATGATATAATATTTCACTTCTGTTGAATACTTTGAGACTAATTTGACTGGGTGAGTCGCTGAATATGGCAGCAAATGCAACCTGTTAAATTAGTTTCAAAATATTCAAGAGGATCTTTATTAAATAGTCAAATCCATCAAACATACAATTCATAGACTTGACAGACTTTTCAATGTTCAAGAGTCATGACGGAGGTAGATACATCACTATCTATTGTAACATCAGCCTACATGTGACATGATTGATTATGACAATACATCATATACTTGAGTGGCAGATCAGATCCCTCCATTACTCAATCAATGTTGAGGCAGAATTCAATCATATGACAAAATAGCCTGAATGTTTCTTGTATATAAAATATCTTACCGGCCTCTCGGCGGATTCACACGAATAATTAACGACCATCCATCTATCGGGTCCTTCATCACTCTCGGAAGTAACATGGCTGAGATGTGACCAAAATAAAGCGTCTCGTTGCGTAGCTGGCCATAGGCGCTTAAGAACATTATGGCTAATAAATGTGTCCTCAGATAGCCATTCAACGGCCTCACTGGCATCTAATGTTGCTGAAATTAGAATCATAATGTACATGGTTAAATGATATGATTGAAGAAGTATATTCACATATCTGTCTTAGAAAGCTAATTGAATGCAGGAAATGTAGCGACAGAAATATAATACCGATTACATGAATTCTAACCGAGGCTTCAGTGATTTGGTTGTACAGCACATTGAAACCTTTCACTGATAAATTACCTGTATCCCAATTATAAGGAAAACTTACACTGTCTTACCTTTTGAGAGTAATTTGTCTGGAAGCTGTTGCTGCCTTATGCAAAATCACCTACCAGCCATATTAGTCTCAAAATATTTAACAGAATATGCTTTACATAAAAATGTATTTTATTAGGGATTTGCTGTTGAAACGGTTAAATACTTTACGGCTCAAAGTGAACATAGTTACAGAAAAGAGACTGAGTGCACCCGTTGATAATTGCAGTATATGTGTGAACATGAATGTCACTGGATCTATTTCCAATCGACCCAATTGGCATCATCCATGCTAACTGGTAATCCTCCAGCACCACACCTCCCCACACCTGCATTACTGCAAGTCGCAGAATAATGTGATCTGCCATCTACAAAATTAATAGAAAGTCTTGTTTCATCCAAATTTAATTAGCTAAGAAAAAAAGATAAGTTATCGAATACTATTATTACACCAAGTAGATGACATACAGTTCAAATATTTAAGTCATCCAAAACCGGCCTCTGCAATAGTCTTGAGGGATTTTCCATTTGCAGGACAAGAGAAAAATATTTTTGAAAATTTACCACTAGAATTATTGGCCCGATAACCAACTCAGCCATTCAAGCGATAAATAAAAAAAAAAATCCTCTCTTGGCCTGTAAAGTTGACCAACTCTATCCATTAAAGGGTTAAATGACAGATATTACTTACCATCCCAGCCCATTCTGTAATCTACATCCCAAAATATATGGCATACTTCATGTCCAGTTATACCCTAAAAACAAAGAAACAATCCATGAGTTTTAATGTTACATGCATCAAGAGGTCAGTTCTTTAATAAGATGAAGGTGTTGAGGAGACATAACTGCACTGAACATTTAGAAACAAAATTTTAAGGGCGACCTCACGATATAGCCAGTAACCTCCAACCAAATTTAGTTTGATTATATACGTGTATGAAGGCGGTAGTCGCGATGGACAGCTAGTATTTCTAACTTTGCTTGTAAAATGTTGGACCAAGCCACATGTCACGGTTATATTGCATGTCCACACCCGTTTTACAAATCTGAGGTTTTTCAAAGGAGATATGGCTGGCGGAAGTGGACATGTCGCAAAACCAAACGAGGTCTTGTCGTAAGATCTGGACTCGTGTAGGTCAGGTGATGCCACAAATTATAAAAGAAACAAACAAGTCATATTCACCAGAAGCTAATAATTGAAATTTTGAAAACACTGATGCTGAATGTTTAGAGCACTACTGTTTTCAAAATTACCCTGGGAGTGTTCCACAAAGGGTACAGGGTCATTCCATATGAACTCAACCAAAGATCAGAAATCTTCCATGGGCACCGACTCAGATTTGGGTAAAACAATTTCTAAAATTACCTTATATATATTATGAGCACATGCACATTTTTAGGCCCCGGCTCCAAAGGGTTTCTGAGATATGAGGGGTCAATAACTCCAAAAGGATAACAGACAGGCCAATTTTGATGATCTATTCTGAAAGCCTGGTACAGAATTACCCTGTGTAGCAATTTTCAACAGAGAGGTGCGATTCATTTTCAAGATATTGACATTAAAAAAACCCTAAAAATTAACACAACTGCAAAAATGGGTGGGGCAATGAATGTTCGGTGGGCCATATCTCAGAAACCCTTTGGAGTTGGGGCCTAAAATTTTGCATGTGCTCATAATATATATAAACGTAATTTAAGGGGAAAAATTCAGCCAAATCCGAGTCGGTGTCCATGGGACGGACCTCTGGTTGAGTTCATATGGAATGACCCTACAGTACCCTAGTGCACTTAAGTAAGGTCTAAATGTCAAATGCAGAATTCAAATTGGTATAACCAGGGTGTAACTTACACAGCTTTGTGAAACTGGCCACAAGTATCAAACGACATGGAGCTGAATGTTAATTATGCTCATCATTATGTGTATGAGTTCTACATGGTAATGAGATCTATCAAACACTTGACATTAGATAAGCATTAGATAGATGATAACAACAACGTAGTCAGCTACTCGTCGAAGGTTGTTAAGCCTGACGCTTGGTCTCACATACACTTGGTCTCGATGCGAGACCAAAAGTCTGAATGATCTGGACTGGAATTTTCTTCCCTTTTATACCCTTCCTTGCCGAGCCTGTGGATTGAGTCGATCTTGACTAAATATGGGCAGAAAAAAAATCAGATTGGCGGTTCCCCCCCGTTTGGAATTTTTGGGGGATTGGCGACCTGGTCAAACATTTTACTGGCTGACCTGTGACCGTTTTTTGGCGGTTGTGACTTTTTTAACGCTTGTGCAAGTTTTGGCGGCTTGTGACCGTTTTTTTTGCGGTTGTGATAATTTTTACCGGTTGGAAGTTTTTTGCCTGTTCTGCCATTTTTGGCGGTTGAGCAACTTTTTTGGTGGTTGTGGTCATTTTATTGGTTGTGAGCTTTTTACCAGTTGTGTCCATTTTGACGGGTGAAATTTTTTTTTGCAGGTTCAGGATTATTTACCGGTTGTAGGTCATTTTAGTAAAAAAAATGTTTCAAGGGTTTCTGAAGGTCAAGATCGTAGAGGTATTGCTCCTTTAGTGGAGATTTTTTGCCTGCTTGTATGGGTAATGATCATGAGTGGTCATCACTGTTTTTGATTCAGACTTCATGGCGTTTCGTTCCTTGAGCGGAACTCATCAGAGGCGAAGTTTTGTCAACTAGGAGTGGGTATTCTTGAGTTCCACTTTGTTCTGATATGGCAACTATGGTGTGGGTGTTTGGACTGATAGACAAGGTGTGAGTGGGACATCTTTGCCCAGTCTAGATGGTTTGGTGTATTCAATGGTGCATCAAAAAAGCATCCGCTTTTGTTTCTACGAGAATTCTTAATACTTACCAGATGTACTATTATGATAATATCTATTATCTAGTCTAGCCCAAAATAAACAATTAAAACTCCGCACTCTCCTGGTCCTGCCCATACTGTGTCCGGGAATACCATAGCCGCAGGTACCGAGTCAATTCCCAATCACAGTCAGATTCGTCTTATGTTCGCCTTGGCAAACTGCGAAAGCAGCTCAGCCTCACCTCAGCGGGGCGGCTGAGGCAGGGCCATAGTACATCTGGTAAGTATTAAGAATTTCCGTAGAAACAAAAGCGGATGCTTTTTTGATTCTACTTCGAATAATACTTACCAGATGTACTATTATGATAAACTCCGGATTTTGACAGCCAGAAAATGCCGGTGGGAGGAGGTGAGGCTCGAACCAGCACTCAACTACCATCCAATAGAGAAGGTTGTGAAGAGACTAGAACCCTGGCATACGCTTGGGTTCTGCTATCTGACTCATAGAGTGCTAAACTTCCATGGTCTAGACCGCGCTCCCCCCCCCCCCCCCCCCCTCTTTTGTCCACACAAAATTCAGAGGGCTGTCACTGGGGATGCAACACCCACCAGACCCGTGTCAGCCCCAAGCCTCAGCTAGGGCAGTCCAGTAGAGTGCAAAGAAGCTACTACAACTTCTAAGTTTGAAAAAATATCAGTATATTGACTAGATTTTCAAATTGAGTCTAATGTCTGGTTGCTAGGATAAGAATACTCTTGTACCAGACTATTTACCTAAGCAGTCTGGTATTTCGACTGTAAGTAAACATATTTATAGTCACTTAATTAATGTAAACACTCACCATTTTGAGTGCTTGATCTTTTCTTGATCATCACAGGAGCTCGGCCCAATCCACGGTCGTACTCAGTCATGTGCATAGCGTTTGTTCAGTGTAGGCAGAAGACTTTAGTGATGTGTGCGAAGTAGTGGTCGGAAGTGGCTTAGTTTAGATTTGACAGATTGGCGACGGCTACCGGATTAAGTGAGCTGGAGATGTCGCGAAGGTAGAAATCAGTGAATGACGACTCGGCATGCCATTGTGCTACAGACATCACCTCCTCTAATGAGACACCCTTATAAAGGGCCGATGATGCTGCTAGTGCTCGGACCTGATGGGCATTCGCATGATCAATTTGCTTTCCTGTAGCGATTTTGTGTGACATCTTAATAGCGTCAACTATCCAACGAGAAATAGTATCTTTCGAGGCACGTAAATGGGGAGCTTTGAGACATAACCACAGAGATTTTGGGTCGGCTCTCCACTCATTAGTACGTTTCTTATACATTTTAAGACATCTGACAGGACACCAAACAGAAGAGTTTGGGTCATGTCTAGTTAAACTTGGCAAATTGATCGGCTGTCCTGGATATTTAAGTGTGATTCTTTGCCAGGAAACAAAGACGCGGAAGTAGTCTTAAACCTTCACCCGTGACGACAAAACGGTCTTGTTCGGCAGAAAGCGCATGGATTTCGCTTCTCCTTCTCGCCGACGCTGCAGCAACCAAGAAAACTGATTTAATAGTTAACAGTTTAATATCAATAGATCTAATCGGTTCAAAAGGAGCCTGTCCTAAAACCTGTAGAACAAGATATAGATTCCATGATGGGATAGGAATTGGCTGTCTAGGTCGCAGATTGCTCATTCCTTTGATAACTTCATTCAAGGTGTCATTCTCCACTCCTTCAATAGTGAGACTGGGAATGACTGAAGCTAATGCAGACTTATATGCTGCTAGGGTAGAAGGTACAAGTTTGTCAACTTCGTATAAATGAGATAAAATCTGCTACGTGTTGAACAGATGCAGAAAAGGGATCAATATCTCCTCTCTCACACCACTGTGCAAATTTGCTGATTCTATAATTATCTGTCTTTGTGGTTGAAACTCTTCTGGCTGAAGCAACAAACTTCGCTGCTTGCTCAGAAAAGCCACCCTCAATTGCACGCTGCTTGACAACATCCATGCAGTCAATCTGAACATTTCTGGTCTGTCGTGAAGGTACAGACCTTTGTTCTGAGAGATTAGATCTCTTGCGTCTGGCAGAGAGATTGGATTGCAGACCAGAAGGTCCAGCAGATCCGTAAACCATGATCGGCCTGGCCAATACGGGGCGATCAGTAGTACTTGGCACATCCCCTCTCTTATCTTTGCCAGAACTTTCGGGATGAGAATTGTTGGAGGGTACGCATACGCGTACATTCCCTCCCAACTTATCGCCAGCGCGTCTACTGCTAAGGCTAGCGGGTCCGGGATCGGTGACACGTAAGTGACCATCTTTGCATTTTGATTCGTAGCAAACAGGTCGACATTTGGCTTGCCCCAGTGTTTGAATAGAACCTCCGCTACCGATTGGTTGAGCTGCTATTCCGTCGGATGACAAACCGTCCTTCGACTGCGAGCATCCGCTAGGATGTTCAATCTTCCTGGAATGTGTGCTGCCCGAAGAATAATATTCCTCTCTTGGCACCACAGCAGAAGGTTCCAAACCATCATACACAACTCTGGTGATCTCGTCCCGCCCTGGCGGTTCAAATAAGACACCACTGTTGAGTTGTCTGTCCTTATTAGGACAACTTTGTCTTGAATTAGACTCTCGAACTTTCGCAGTGCAAATACCACTGCTAATAGTTCGAGCACATTGATATGTTTCTGCGCATTGGTCCGATCCCATTCCCCGGACACTGACTGACTGTCCAATACCGCTCCCCAACCCGTCAACGATGCATCCGTGAAGATGGACATCTGAGGTTGAGGAGGTTGTAGAGGAACACCTCGCAGGAGATTCTGTTCGGATAACCACCACTGAAGGTGGAATATCAATGGTTCTTTGACTGGTATCCTCAGAGATAACGGATACGTTTTCTGAGACCAGAATGACATTAGATACATCTGAATTGGCCTGCGCCTGAGTGCCGCATATGGAACCACCTTCTCTAAAGATACTAGTAACCCCAGTATCCTGAGAAACTGGCGCGCCGTCAGATAGGCTCCTAGAGAAACCGACTCCAAAACTGCAATCAGGCTTTTGACTCTGCTCTCCGCCGGAAAAGCTACGCCGTCCCCGAGATTGAAAAAGATTCCCAGATAAACAAACTCCTGGGATGGAGTCAGTTCTGATTTCTCTAGATTCACAATCCACCATAGATCCTTTAATAAGGCTAGGACTACCTGCAGATTGCTGCGCAGAGTGACTGGATTCCCTGCCTTTAGCAGCCAGTCGTCTATGTACGTGTGAACAGCTATGTTTCTCCGGCGAAGTAAAGAAGTCATGGCGAGAACCACCTTGGTGAAGACCCTCGGAGCTGTGGTCAGGCCGAACAGGAGAGCATTGAATTCCCAAACATTGTCTTGGAATGCAAAGCGAAGGTACTTCTGAAAAGGAATTGACATTGGAATATGAAAATATGCATCCTTCAGATCTATCGACACTCCCCACATGCCTTTCCTCAGCCCTGTCATTACTGCTGCTACCGTCTCCATCTGAAATTTGGGAGAAAGAATAAACTTGTTCAACGGTTTGAGATTGAGAATTGGTCTCCATCCTCCGGTACGCTTTGGAACGAGGAACATGATCGAATAGAAGCCCAGTGAAGACTGATCTTTGACTACATGAATCGCCTATTCTGATGAAGAGATTCTATTTCTGACCGAATGGCGTCTAGACGATCTGATTCCCTTGGAACAGGAGTCCATATTGGAGTCGAGGTTAACGGAACTAACGATTGATGGATGAGCCAGTCCGGATCGTAGCCGTTTCTTATCCACTGACAAACTAAACAGTCGCGCACGACCTGTTCCCATTGGTTTAGGAATAATTGAAGTCTGCCTCCGACGGAAGGAATCTGCACACAGCTGTCGGTCAAGATTGGCCGATAAGACGTTAAGTCGCTTGGGTGAAGATTCTCGACTCCATTCGCCTCCAAAGCCACCGGTACTGGTTCCGCCGGAAACCCATCAGGAATGAGCCCCACGGCCGCCCCTCGGTTTCTTGTAGTACGACGGTCCGGAACCGCCGCCACGGCTATCCTTACGGTAGCCGCCGCAGCCCGAACCGCCACCCTTCCTGTCTTCCTCATACGGCCTCTTATTAGAGGACTTGTATGAGGATGAACGGCCAGGTCCTTGTGATCCGGATGGCCTATGGGCATCACGGCCAGAAGGACGGAAGGGCGATCTAGGACGCTGTCGTTGCTGCTCCTGGCGATGTTGCTTGTAGGACTGCTGCGGCTGTGCCCTCTTAGTCGATTTCCACGACTTGCTCTGCAACCATTGTAGCGACCTTGGAGAGCTTGTCGTGCCGAGGCGCCGAACAAGCCTGGACCTATGAAAGGCGCAGAAGACAATGCAGCCCTCATCTCTGGTCCTGGTTCTACACAATCGAGAACCATTCTCCGCCGCTCTGCCAATGTCCTAGTGATCACCCTGGCCGTGCAATCCTGAGACAGGCGCATGGTGTCCCGAACAACGCCGGGAGCAGCCTCTGGCACCTGTCCACCATCCGCCGTGCAGTCCAGCATACCCTGCAGGACGGTACACCCGTGCGACAGCGCAGCCATGGCTGCCCTCGGCACATCCTCAATGAGCGTGAGCTCATTGAACGGGTCTTTGTTGGTCTGGGAAACCAAAGGACGCGACCGCCCCTTAGCCTTCCCAGCCAACGGCCTATTCAGAGCCTCTCGTTCCGCAACGGAAAGCCGTGGAACACGGGCGTACTGATGATAGGCCAGCTCCGGAAAACGGACCCTACTCCTTATCCCCTTCGGGGCCTTTGGCAATGCATAGTCTGGCTGAACCAGACGGTATGCCGCAACTTCCAGCATGTCGGAAGTCTGCGTGTCCAACGGGAGTGTCGGCATGGCAGAAGAGCCACTTGACAGAGCGCTAGCCGCTCGCTCTGACATCCGTTCCATCGCCGGATCGCGCTGTGATCCCAGATCAGATGCCAACCCGAGACGATTGGTCATCCACCCGAGGACCTGCACCCATTCAGCTTCGGTGCAAAAAACGGACTCGTCCATCAACGAACTCCCGTTTTCATCCTCCCTCTCTCCCGTAGATGAGAGGGCCACCGACGATCCATGCTGAGCGCTATGCGACACGTCTCTGCCAAGACAGAGCGCATCCATAGCGCGACTACCAGCGGCACCGGTGTCTAGCGAATCGCCATACCCGGATTCTCCGCAGTCCATCGGCTCCAGCACGGGAGTAGGGACCACGACCGCTTTTCCTGTGGCAGGCGACGGCATTCCGATAGGAACCACACCTAACGCCGCCGGGATACCAGCAGGAACTGCAAAACACGGCTCCGCCGACCCCTCCGGTTGCACAAATAGCGGATGGAAAATGCCCGACGGAACGTCGACATCACCATCCGCCTGGCAAACCCGTACTAATCCCGAGAGCGACCCCTGGGATGTACCGGGCTTTGATGTCTTAGAAAGATCTGGCATGCCGGAATCTTCCATCAACAACAAATCTTCCTCCTCTATCGTTGGCTCTTGAGCCAAGGACAGAGAAGGGGCAGGTGCATGACCCTCAGCAGAACTAGCCGGACCACCTAATGGTTGTCCTGCACCAGCTTGCGTCACCGGGACCATGGACTGCAATGATTCAAACATTGCCTTGAACTGGGCTGCCCATACGCCCAGAGCTGAATCCATCCTGTCATTCAGCCGACCTTCCAGTCCCATCAACGACGCCTGCTGCAACTTCGCTGCCTTATCCTTCGCGATCCTCTCCAGTCTCGCACGCCGATCCCTGTCGAACTCTGCCACCATTGCCGACGACCACTTCACACCCACATCACAAGGGCTCCCGACCTTACACTGGGCGCACGCCACGCAGTGATGTCCCAAATACTTCCGTTTCATGAACCGGTTGCACTTTTGGCACAACGTATCCGGATTCTTAGGTTTCTGCGAACACAGAGAAAAATTAAAACGCTGCACATGACAAACGATGACGAGCAATACGCACAATCGACTTGATAGTTAAGATTTCTTAAACACATTAACTTTCTCTTAAATTAATGATAATCAAGTTCTTAGACAGGAGATATTTGAAACTTTTTTGAGTGAAATTTTTTTTTTAAAAACACACAACTCCGCCTTTAACTAACGTTAAATCACCAAGGCTACATCGCCGATCACTACAAACACCCTCGACAATGAAGCGAAAGCTAATATCGGCGATAAACAGAGAGCATAGACACACCAGACCAAGAACGACATAATTCATGGGCGCCGCCATCTTGGCCAAGGGCGCATCCATCTTTAGAGGAACCGAGTCGCAAGAGAAAATTAACCAAGTACCCGAATTAAACTAAAAGTTAACGGGTACAGAAGCGACTCCAACAATGGCTAACATTTTAAAACAATGTGCCAATTTAAGGAAATTTCAAACAGTCATTATGGCACGAATGTATAAATTCTAGATTGATACAACCTGCCCCTGTGATGATTTTCCCAATTCCTCCATGAGTTCACCGATAACCACGTAAGATACGCTCGCTAAACTCCTTAATTGTCTCAATTAACTAGCTCTAGAAAACGCGACTTTCCAAAAGCGCAAAATAGACGAATCTGACTGTGATTGGGAATTGACTCGGTACCTGCGGCTATGGTATTCCCGGACACAGTATGGGCAGGACCAGGAGAGTGCGGAGTTTTAATTGTTTATTTTGAGCTAGACTAGATAATAGATATTATCATAATAGTACATCTGGTAAGTATTATTCGAAGTAGAATTATGCATCACAGTTACACAGTCAAAATCAAAACTGGTTAGATATTGAAGTTATGTAAATTTTTGTTTCAAAATTTGTTTTGAAAAAATAAAATGATTAAAATAAAGAAGCACGACGACTCTGTGAGTTATGCATGCATCTTTGTTGTTCTTTTATTTGTGCCGAAGTCCACGTAGAGGTGCCATATTGAGGAGCATCTTTAAAAGATGCGAGGTGATGACAATGGGTATGACGTCAGTGTGTGACGTCTATGGCGATGACGTCGCCAAAAATGCGTAGAAACATATAATTTGGCTGAAGAGATCGATTCTTAAGGACACCATAGAATTAAAAGAATAATAACAACATACTGGGCGTGTCCGCCCGTGGTGGGTGTGTTGGTCCAGGGAAAGGGCGTCCCTTATCCTGCTCGGTTTGTGCCTATAGGCTCCATCGGGTGGAGCTGGTGTATCCAATGACGTTCTTTCTGTGTTCTCCATGAGGTGGAGTTTTCATCGTCCAGGTCTGATGAGAATAAGTATGGCGGTTTGATATCAATCTGAGATGTCATTGGATTCTGATTTTAGAGCGGCGTAGTTCCCCCTACATACTTATGGATGGTTATTGCCGGTTCTGCCATTTTTGGCGGTTGGGCAACTTTTTTTGGCGGTTGTGGTCAACTTCGTTGAGTAGATAAGCACTAGGTGTGGCATAAATTACTACACACTACCCCTGCTCAAACAGTTTATTTCAAGCTCTCAGTACATTTATATTAACATCTCAATGCTCATTCCTACCATAAATGGCTTCTAGAGTGGTTTTGAGAAATACCTATTTGCAGGCCAAGGGACAACTGCTTTTTAAAAATTAACACTTGAATGACAAGTTCAATAACTGAACCTGTCAATAACATGCTAACGTTCCTTGAGGCCTGGATATGTACATCTTGAGCCATCAGGACCTTTTGAATACATTTATAACATTAAGATTACTTCATGCATGGATCGATAAGTCTTCTCTTGGATTGCAAATGGACACTCACTAAACAAAGGCTGTAATAATCTTGATCAGTAAAGGATTGAGGGACCTATTTCTAGCTAGATGCACATCTCCCCCTACCCACACTATCTCCAACCACACGACCCCTTTCTAACTAAGCTCCGCCCACTTTATAAACATGCTGGAATCAATTTGAACACTTTGCATGCTGAATTCTATACAGGTAAACTTTCAAAATATTCTACATGTATTTAAATTGTAAATTCATCAATGATGTTAAAGACATACAATTTGAACACCTCAGCAACAGACTACTCAATTTTCGGTACGGAGCTCCATCATTTAATTGTGACCTCAGCTAAGATGTTCTGTATTTGTTTATGACGCCAGATACTTGAGTGACAGATTTGATCCCTTTATAGCGAGGCCATAAAAAAACAAGACACAAGAGCAAATAATTTTTGGGCAGATTGAGTTAAAAGCACACTCAGATTTCAGGGATTCCCAGAGGTATGAATCCACACTATATCTCTCTCACCTTGACCGTATATACAGCTTTGATTGGATCGATAACAATGCCATTCTCCTCAATCTCACGTTTATACACCTTCAGATCACCATCATCTGTAATCAGTTGCCACGTCAATAAGCCGTCCACAGTACGCTCATTCAAGCGCCGTAGATGCTCCTCACCTATTGTGCTAATCTGCAATAAAACATTCAGTGTAGATATTGGACATTGGACAGATCACAAAGTTGTTATCACTAATATGCTGAATATTTTGAAATTAATTTGCGCATGCCTACAACAGTCATGACAGTCAAAATACTACATCTTCATGGGAGGAAAATCAGAATTTGTGATGCCATGGAGAATATGCATGAACTAGAAGTTGTTCACAATTATCATGATTATGAATACAATTTTTGAGAGGTCCCCAATGACCAACCAACCCATTCACCAAATGCTAGTAAAATTGAGATCTGGCTAATAGAAAGCAGGATTGCCTAAATACATGGCTAATGATTAACATCATATTATGATATAATTTCTAAGTAGGGAATAATTAACATTAACTTTGAAGAGCATCTTAAGATAAATATTTATGTAAATGACACTGTAACTACACATAGTAGTTATATCATGTTTTTATTGTGACCAAATAAACCATGAAATTATAGAATCTGGGATTAAAAAAACCCATATAGGCCAGCTGATGAATAATTTGAAAGAAATTTGACTGGAAGTGTTGCTGCCTTAGGCAGCAAAAGCTTCCAGGCAAATTAGTTTCAAAATATTCAGCATACTCTTGTTTCTGTTATGTTGCGCTCAGTGGGCTAAAATAGTTTTGACTATGAAAACGTGTAGTTGGCTAATCTATTGGCTAATAATTTGTGAAAGCCAGGTCTGTCCCTGGTCCCAGTGTCAGTAATTTCGTTTGGAAATGGACTCAACGATATAGATGGATTCCTGGGATATACAAGCCCTGTTTATTTATATTTTTATAGATTTTATTTGCCTGAGTGACAAGAGGCTCACCTGGACCATTGGCATTTAAACCATTTGCATTTAAATAGATATGATGGATGACTTTTTTTTTACAAAAATCCAAGATGGCCACCAAAAAATTGACCAATCAAGACTCGTTTAATATGTTGAAGCCTACTGTCAGAGGATCGTTCCAACCAAGTTTTCTTGAAATCGGGTTATTGATTGAGAGTACCGTTTTTAAATGGTTCCAGAAAACTTTCATAAAATAAGAGATTGCTGCGAAAGCATTGACCCATCAAAATTCTGAATAGAATTTCTAGAGGCTACGACATTAGGATCTTCCAGCCAAATTGGTTGAAATTGCCTAAACGATTAATGAGTAGCATTTTATATGAATTCCCATTTATCGGAAAACCCAAGATGGCCACCATCAAAATCAACCCATCAAAATTATGTATACAAGTTCTGAAGCGTACAGGCCTAGGATTCTTCCAGCCGAGTTTGGTTGAAATCTGCCAAGCAGTTAATGAGTAGCCTTCTAAATGATTTCCAAAAATATTCAGAAAATCCAAAATGGCCGCCGGGAAAATTTACCAATCAAAATTCTATATGCAACTTCTAAAGCCTAGCGCCCTGGGCTCGTTCCAGCCAGTCTGCTTAAAATCGCCCAAGTAGTTAATGAGTAGACGATTTTCAGCCATTTTCCAGAAAATTCAAGATGGCCACTGAATAAATTGACCAATCAAAATTCTATATACAAGCTCTGAAGCATAGCATGTTAAGGTCCTTCCAGCCAAGTTTTCTTGAACTCGTTCAAGTGGTACTCGTTCAAGCGTTTAGTAAGAGTAGCCTTTTAACTGATTTCCCAAATTTTTAGAAAATCCAAGATGGTCGCCGGAAAAATGGACCAATCAAAATTCTGTATACAAGTTCTGAAATCTATCAGCCTAGTATCCTTCCAGCAAAGTCTGGTTGAAATTGCCCAAGCAGTTAATGATGTATAGTGTTTTAAACGATTTCCCGTCATTTCTTTGAAAATTCAAGATGGTCACCAGAAAAATGGACAAATCAAAATTATGTATACAAGTTCTGGAGGATACCATGCTAGGGTTCTTTCATCCAAGTTCGATTGAAATCGGCCCAGTGGTTATCGAGTAGGCTTTTAAGTGATTTCCAGAAATCTTTAGAAAATCCAAGATGGCCACACATACGAGCGTACTTTTCTCCCAGCTAAGCCTGGTTGAAATTGTCCAAGCAGTTAATGAGTAGCGTTTTAAATGATTCCCGCAATTTTTCTGAAAATTTAATGGCCGCTGAAAAAATGGACCAATCAAAATTCTGTATACAAGTTCTGAAGCCTATCCCCATATGGTCTTTCCAGCCAAATTAGGTTGAAATCCGCCAAGCGGTTAATGGGGAGTAGCGTTTTTAAGTAAAAGTTGACGGATGGATGCCGGCCGGGCAGGCAGATGAACGGTTGCCATACTATAAGCTCACTTGGCCATTCTGGCCAGGCGAGCTAAAAATATCCAAATTTGAAACACTATTATTTATCTTTAACTCTTTCACTATGAAGCCGGAGAAAAACACCCTGTGCAGTGGTCTTGAGAAATGTCCATTTGCAGGCCAAGAGAATACCATTTTGCAAAATTTAAACACTGGATTGACTGGCTCAGTAACCATGCTAGTCATTCTAGTGCAAGATTTTCAAAAATACTATTCTCTTGGCCTGCATATATACATTTAATAAGCAAATATTTAGTTTTTCTTGACCAAATTTAGACATTAATTGGTTAATGGCAAAACGAATGCAGGCAAATACATGTGGATTGCAAGTTGAAAGTTGATTGCATGAAGGGCAATAGATAAGAACGGATACTAAGGCCATTGAGGTGGTCAACCCAGACCCAGTACTATCCTACATGTAGGGTAATCTATACATGGCTAGATCTTTAACACTCAAAATTTGTTCACAAAATTTGAATTTTCTCATAGAAAACGTCCATTTGCAGACCAAAAGACTATTTTTGAAAATTTATGACTGGAATGACTGGTTCGGTTAGAGCCAGTTATTCCAGCGGTAAATTTTCAACAAGGCAAATCAATAAATTGATGTATGCTCCCCGAAGGCATACTCTGCAGAGAAACTGAATGGATAACCCCGTTTCAGGGAAAGGTTTGGAACTGTGGCTCAGACACAGAGAAACGAACTTGAAATTGTCAATGAGATATCACCATATTAGGCCATCCTTAAAATATTGTTGGTTTGGGGTAATGATGTTAAATCCACAATTTGGGGAGTAGGAATGATTCGGTGGGCCATCATTCTTTTTGTCTGGCGGGATATGCCCTAATGAACAATTTGTTAAGGATAGCTTAATAAAAGCAAAATCTAAGTTACTCTAAATAAACACACTTAGACGTTGTGTGGCACCATATGAAAAATACATATAAAAACTATGTTCAAAATGAACAGAGATATTTTCTGTAATAATCAATACCAAGTTTGGTGACCATATGTGAAAAAGTCTTGAAACTATGGCCCGGAGAAACATTTTCTGTGATATTCAGTCGACCATGAAAAGTAGGTCAGCATGACCTACTTTTCATACTGTGCACACCTTCTCCCTACGATGCATCCAAATACCAAGTTTGGTGACCATATGTGAAAAAGTCTTGAAACTATGGCCCGGAAAAACATTTTCTGTGATATTCAGCCGACCATGAAAAGTAGGTCAGCATGACCAACTTTTCATACTCTGCACACCTTCTCCCTAAGATGCATCCACATACCAAGTTTGGTGACCATATGTGCAAGTCTTGAAACTGTGGCACGGACAAACATTTTCTGTGATATTCAGTCGACCATGAAAAATCGGTCAGCATGACCTACTTTTCATACTCCCCACACCTTCTCCCTAAGATGCATCCACATACCAAGTTTGGTGACCATATGTGAAAAAGTCTTGAAACTATTCCCTGGACAAACTTATATATGGTGGACGGACAAAAAAGCGGTGACAATATGCTCCCGCGAAATTTTTTCCGGGGAGTATAAAAAGAGTCTTCTCATGGTATGCAAATGGCCATTTCTCAAGACGAGTGCAGAATCCATTTTTGTCCGGCTTGGTTGTTAAATGTTTAACAGAGATTGCATTTCACATTGGTCAATGCTCTCTTCTTGTTCACTCACCTCAGTATAATATTTATGACTAGGCGATAAAGAAATCTTTGGTGCAAGCTTTAGAGCAAGATCAGTCCTGGAATGTGTTCTATGTTTCTGCAAGAGACAAAACATGATAGAATAGTGGGATCAATTTCAAGCTATGGCCCACACCCACTTCTAGCTAAGCTCCACCCACTTCTAGCTAAACGCATGTTTGAATCAGTTTTAATAATTTGAAACATGAATTCTCAGAATTTCGATTTCAAAGTAAACATACAGGTAAGCTGTCGACTATTTTGAAACTATTTTGACTGTGAGCTGTTATTGCTTGCAAATACATGTAGCTCTCATGTCAAATTAGTTTCAAAATATTCAACAGAATGGTTATTAGATTTTAAAATCACCAAAGATATACCATTAAGATGCTTAGTGTCATACCTTTGCCAGCTTTGTCTTAGACCCATGTCATTTGATATCATCTACCAAGTGACATATTCTAATTAGGACGTCAGAGAAGAGGCCCAATGGGCCTGTATCGCTCACCTGGAACATGGCATTTCAACTAATCTTACTTAAGTTTTACATCCATCAGTGTCAATTCCAATGACTTTCAGTCAAATGATTTAGTTTTCGAGATACAGACAACCATCTCTGGACTGTTTTTTTTGCATTAGTGATTTTGAACAATGTTTAAGTGAAAATAGATGATATCAGTGGTAACAACAGCTGGTTTCTTAACTGTCTCACTGCTGCAAGCCAGTGCAGCCAATAATTTCAATTTTCAAAAGCTCTTGACTTGTTGAATATTTTGAAAACAATTCGACTGAAAGTTGTTGGCGGCTTAGCCACCAACAACTTTCAGTCCAATTAGTTTCAAAATATTTATCAGGTTCAGAGATATAACCTTTGGAATATGTCGTCTGCAAAAACTCAGTCAGATGGTTACTAGAGGTTTAAATACAATTTGAAGAAAATGGTCTCTAAAGGCAGGTAGGTGGTCTTTATAGCAGGTTATTTCCCACCAACACACAATCCATTTAACACATGCACATCTGGCTGAATCACCGAGATAGCAGCAGGGGTAGGGTGAGCTGGAGTTGATTTAGAAAATAATTTGACTGAAAGACATTGCTGCCTTAGGCACCAACAACTTTCATTGCTGCCTAAGGCAGCAACAACTTTCAATCAAATATTTTTAAGAGCATAGATGTCAGAGCACATAATCTTAAATATTTCTGCAGTATTGGAATGGTTGATCTGTTAATTGGAATTTAATATCTAGTTTGGCAATTAAATCTGAAATGGTGATAAATCAATGGACGGTGGGAACAAACCATTATTTGCCCTATGAAAGTGAGAATGTAAATATTTAAGGAGTGATAACTCTGGCATTTGACGTCCTATCAGTTTCATTTTCACAACACAGATATTAGATGCCGTCATTAACATTGTGACCCAGTTTGGTGTCAATCCGTCAAGAAATAAAAAAATGAGCCGCCATTGTTGGTGACGGACAAACAGATGGATGGATGGATGGACATACAGATGACGGATGGGGTTATCGCTATACGACAGCTGACTGACAAGTAAGCGGAGTTAAGAAAACCGATTTCGGCTTCAAAATCCATCAAATAAAAAAATTGAATATGGTAGCCAAACACGCTAAAATTTTATTGGTCCACGGCGGCCATGTTTTTTACCTATCAACTTCCCATGAACAAACTTTAATGGCCCTTAGTCCATAATCATATCCCCCAAATTTCAGCCCGATTCGTTTAGCGGTTCTGCAGAATAAGTTGTTGTCATGAAAATTAGGTCATCCAAGATGGCCACCGGACCATTTGGCCAATCAAGTTCCTTCGAACAAACTTGGTTCAGCTCTTGCCCTATATGATATTTTGAATCAATCCACCAAGTGGTTTCGGAGATTTTTAAAGCCATTTCCTAAAATCGGCCAAAATCCAAGATGGCCACCGGCCAAATCGGCTTTGTTTGAACAAGCTTGGATCCGTATGCCATTAACGATACTTCCTGCCAAATATAAGTGAAATCAGCCCAGTGGTTATTGAGAAGTCGTTTAAAGGAAAAAGTTGACGGACGGACGGACAGACAGACGGATGGTCGCCATGGCATAAGCTCACTTGGCCATTCTGGCCAGGTGAGCTAATAATGATCAGCAGATCAGATCCCTGAATTGTGATCGGTACATGTATATAACAACACAGTCGCAGCAGGCATGGGGGACTCCAGCCAGGAATCTCTTATGTTTCTTCCTACTGAGAAACCATCAGTAACATCTTTCGATCACACAATCATGACAATTGTTCTGCCGATTATGATGAATAATAATGATCGGTCAAGCCAGCCAAAACGTGCCTCTGTGGTAATCTTGAGGAATGGCTATTTGCAGGCAAAGAGAAAGCAATTTTTAAAAACTTACCACTGGAATGACTGGCTCGATTATCACTGAAATGACTGGCTCAGTTACAAAGCCAGTCATTATACTGGTAAATTTCAAAAATGGTCTTCACTTGATCTGCAAATGGATATTACCCAACATGCATGCAGAGGCTGGATTTGGTAGGCTTGACTGTTAAAGGGTTAGATGCTTAGGTAAGGGTAGCCATGATCATTGACTGTACATAATGGAGAACAGAGACTGAGTTTAGGCGAAAACTCTCACACAATGTAGTTACTCTAGGGTAAATCATCTAAATTTGAACTACATTGATTTCAATACAAGCGCGTGACTTACTCGACTTACCCAGCTTCATAGGTGGGCAGCATAGAGTAAGTACTCTACTATGGGCATAAACCCAGCCAAGACAGATAGATACACACATAACAATGACATACATACTTACCCTATCATCTTCAATTTCCATTTTATCCAGAGCAGCATCGACGGCATCAAAGAACTCATCTTCCTTGATTGCACAATGTGGACCTTCCTGGTAAATAGTGAACAGGAAAATGTCAACAAATAAGGTTCAACAACATTGTTTTATAAAGATATGGTCCATGGTGTAGAAATCAGCTTGTACTTGAATGCACCACACAGTCAAATGGAGATGGTCAAACTGTATATACCCTACACTAGTCATTCATGTACGATGCATGAAGTTAGAAAATCAGAGAGATCAAGATGAATCATTTAAATGGTAATTTGCCGGATTAATGAATTATTTGTTTGTGTACTTGTGCTCGATTTGTACTGTAGGTAATAGAACAATTTGATTGACAGTGTTTGCAGCAACAATTTTCTGTCAAATCATTATCAACTTCATCACAATCATCATTATTCGTTACATGTAGTTACACATATATTGTTTGCTAGATTATTTTGAGAACAATTTGACTGAAAGTTGTTGATGTTATAGGCAGTAATAATTGCCAGTCAACTTGGCGGTGTTATCGGTTTATTATAGCTTTAACAGTGATAAAGTTCATTAGTTGGTATAAGCTGTTATTGTTAACAGTTATTACTGCTAACAGTGATACAGTTCACAGGTGTGAGCCTCATTACTGTTAACAATAACTTCGTTCCGCAATTGCTTTAAGTTTTTACTGCTAATAAGTGACACATCTAACATTAACAATCAATCATAAATCACACAATCGCTGATGAAATAATACAGTTTTGAATCGTTTCCCCCGCCCCTGCATGCAATGGATCAATGTAGCATGAAGAGTGTCTAGCAGTGCAGTGCAGTGTCAAAGGAAATCGACACAGCATATTGTGTTTATACTTATTTATGCATGCAGTATGGCATTGTTGATATTCACTCAGTCATAAAAAGGGCATACATGTATTATTATAGATAAAAGTAATCACAATTTCTGTAATTGGGTCAGTAATCTAGATCCGAATTATCATCCGAAAACATAATTTCATTAATTGGGCCACCATGACCGTGACCAATTGAAACCAAAAGTAATAGGGTTCTTCAGGCCCAAGAGAAACATACATGTACAGGGCTACAGGCCAAGCTTGGTAATGATCCTTTCAGTAGAACTTGATACAGAAATAAAATCCTCACAGACAAATGGACAAACAAACAAAGAGATGGACGGGCAAAGCAAATGCTTTTTCGTAAAGATGAAGCCGTTTCTATGAATGTATTTACTAACTGCCTGTGTTTATAATATACCTCATAGTCTGGTCCACCCACAATGATTGGCTTCTGCTTCTCCACTAATAAAGTCTTGTAAGCCTCTTCATATTTCTTTCTTCTCTCAGTTTCCTGGTAATTAAAAAAAAAACCACAATAGAAGAGAGGGAGAATATTCTGAAATTGACTTGTCTTGATGTCAGGCAAATTATTTTCACAATATTCAACAGCATACAAACAGGGATGGGGGTCAATTCCATTTTATCAATTCCAATTCCGGTGTCTTAAAATTTATCAATTCCAATTCTGGAGTCCTCGGATATATCAATTCCAATTCCACCCAGACAAGTTCAATTGCAATTCCATTTTATCAATTCCAAGTCCAATTCCACCCAATATTTACTTGAGATCAACATTGTTATATTTTATCCCTTTAATGCCCAAGATTGGCCAAGAAAAACTAGATTCATCATTAGCAAATGTCCATTTGTAGGATAAGAGAAGACTACTTTTAAAATTTAACAATGCAATGACTGCCTCAGTTATGGAATCAGTCATTCCACTGGTAAATTTTCAAAGATTGTCTCTTAGCATACATATATATGATCATTCCTCAAGACCAGTGCAGAAAGCATTTTTGGTTGGCTTCTCCGTTAATATTTAAAACAATTAGAATACAAATTATAGTTTAATGCAGATTTTTCCCTGATGAATATGACTAAAGGTTAATGCTATGTCTAATTATTATAGATACATGTAAACTTTGCTATATAAATGTTTACATTAAAAAGCATTAGAACACAATGTATATAGTACAGTACTGAGTGAGAGTACTGAGCACATGTATGTAGAGTTTGGATAGCACCTCTAGTCCATGTGTCAGTGTTTTAAAAGCTGAGACATTTCACAGATGGGGTTGTTCAATGATTCATTTGTTATGTAGGAGGGTATATAATTACAGGGCTATTATCTTGTAATGTACTGCTTTCTTCACCCATTTCATTCCATGCAGATATTACCTTACTAAACACAAATGCTAACAATTTGTTGAAATTTTTTTAACACAATTTGGTTATTTGGGATCTAGCATAAATGTATATATTTGAAATCATTTTAACTAATTTGTATGATTTTAAAGATGGCATGATTTCAGAGATGAAACTCTGTTTCCAGGGAATGCAGAATGAAATAAGTTCAAGTGGCTTTGATTGAATAAAGACGGTACACAACTCACATAGGATAAAAAGGTTTAATTGGTCACTGGTCATGGAGAATTGAGTTAATTCAATAATGTATTAAAGTTCATAGCATTTATCAGATCTTTACTTTGTCAATTCAGAGATTATTTTTGAAAATTTACCACTGGAATTGCTGGCTCAGTTATCCAGCTAGCCACTCGTGGTAAATTTTCAAAAATATTCTTCCGTTGGCCTGCCAATGAACATTTCTCAAACCCATTGCAGAAGGTGTTTTGGTCGGCTTAGTTGTTAAAGGGTTATGGGCTAACTTGCTCATCACTGAATTATCAGTATCTCAAATTCTAGTCTTCAAACCAAACATATAACTAAGTTGCTAAAATTTATTTTAATAGAAACTGTTGCAGACATAGGAGACAAAAGTATTCAGTCAAATAAATTGTAAAATATTCAATAAATATCATCAACCTGCATATAGAATGAAATGTGGTATGTGGTATCATATAGATCATTTAGGATGAAATGCATTAAGGGCATATGAAGATCAGTGTATAATACAGATATTACATGCACATTTTATAGCCAACAATGTTCAGTAAATCTTTGACAAATATGACTGGAATTGATTGGAATTGAGTTGGAATTTATCAATTCTGGTCAATTCAAATCATCAATTCCAATTCCGGTGTCTTAAAATTGATCAATTCCAATTCCGGAATTGAATTGGAATTGACTGGTCAATTTCAATTCCAATCGGAATTGACCCCAACCCTGCATACAAAGTATTTCTGATGTTGCAAAGAAGTTTGTGCTCTGTCGCACTGAAAGGATTAAATTCAACTGTAATGAATTCCTACATAACTTTTTTATTGGCTTTTAACCCTTTAACACTGTCCATTTGCAGACCAAGAGAAGACTATTTTTGAAAATTTACAACTCACTGGAATGACTGGCTCGATAACCGAGCCAGGCATCCCAGTGGTAAATTTTCAAAAATAGTCTTCTCTTGGTCTGCAAATGGACATTTTCCATGAGAAAATTGAAATTTTCTTGACCAAATTTGAGGTTTGCAGGGATAAAATGTTTAATGGTAGAGCCAGCCAATGACAGCCTCTGTTGTTGTCTTGAGAAATGTCGACCAGTAAAGACTTAAATAGCTATTACATTGATTCGCCACTATTCATGTATTATACATTTTAAATTGTACATGTATTTAGTTTTAAGCCTTTAAACACGGCAGAAATTAAAATTATTTTTTTATGTACATGTAAGTAAGGGTGAGTTGAAAAATCTTCCATAAAGAAAATTTTCCAGAAAATTTACCAACGTATTTTTCCAGAAAATTTTCCGGTCACCTAAGGATGCAATTGCAAATTTTTAATTTCCCTATTGCATTAATACCGATGCTTTTGCTACTAATATAAGTTACTAGATTTAGATTTGTGTCATCTATTGCCATGGCTGAAATGGCTTGCATCAGGTTACACTATCACTATCGTTCACAAATAACAAATTTCCAACCAACGCTGTGAAATATCTTGAACCCAATTTGCTTGAAAAAAGCTATTGCTGCTATAGGCAGTGATGGCTTGGCAGCAATGGCTTCCTAGCAAATTGTGTCCAAAATATTCAACAGGAAAGTTTTTGCATATCATTCATATATATATATATATATATATATATATATATATATATATATATATATATATATTATGGTTAAAAATATACTCATATTTTTCCAATTTTAGGAAAATTTTCCGCAAAAATATTTTCCCGGAAAAATAACATCACTACATGTAAGGAATATTATTGAATATTTTGAAACTAATATTTGACTTTGAGATGTTGCCGCCTAACAAGGAGACATAAAATTTGCTTCATAATCTTCAACAGCTTCCCTGTATAGTTGTCTGGAAAATGAGATGCTCAAACGTTAGGGGTATTAAAGGTCAAGGCGGCGAAAAACGTCCTCTGTTATGGTCATTTACAGGCCAAGAGAATACAATTTTTTGAAAATCGATCACTGAAATGACTGCCTCGATAACAAAGCCAGTCACTGGCTCGATAACTGAGCTAGTCAATAGTGATAAATTTTCAAAAATTGTATTCTCTTGGCCTGTAAATTAACATACAATAGGCAGATATTTAAATGTTCTTGCCTAAAGTTTACCATGATTAACGACGTAATATAATTTCCATGGACGTAGCTACATGTAGGTAAAAATCTGCCTAAGAAAGAGTGGCCGAGATTTAAAAAATACTCAACAATTAAGGCGCAATAACACATTCGAGTCAAATTAGTTTCAAAATATTCAACAGGTTTTCTGTACAGTTAGTGTAATAGTTACACCCATCACCCCACCCAGGACGTAGTAGTCAGTCGCCAACAACTTTCAGTCAAATTGTTTTCAAAATATCCAGCAGGCCCAGTCTTATAAGCAGATTTTTTTTAATACTAATCTTGACCAGTATATGATTCATAAAAAATGCATATATATATATCTATATATACACTATTGCAAAATAAACTATAACCTATACATACATACATACATACACACACACACACACATATATATATATATATATATATATATATATATATATATATATCGAGAATGAATGTTGGGCAATGAACATTGGCTCAACATTAAGATCAAATGATCTTACGAGGAAGACAATACGTTGGCAATCAAAGAACCATAAACAGGCAGATCCAAATTTACGTACCACATTTTAAGCTAGTGCAAAGATTAATGCAAATATTTAAAATTTAATGAGTTATGCATATTTTGAACATTTTGTCAATGTCTGTAAATGAATTGCTTACCCGTTCATATCTTTTCCTCCAAGAATCCTCTCTCTGGCCCATTAATTCAATGCAGTGTGCCATAGTGGCAATGATACCGGCTGTGGTGGCCTTGAATGTAAACGCCTCACCCTTAAAGTCAAACGCATGCCCTCCATGTTGCTGCAGAATCGAGGCTGTAGGTACATGTTGGAATAATTACATGTATAACTAATGAACAGGTACAGCAAAAAGCCGCCATACATTACCTGTATTAAAACAATTATGACTAAAGACACGAAAGACATACCTACATGTATCTATGTCACCTTGCTTTTCAACAAATTCCCATTGCCAGAGAAAATAAGTTTGGGAGTCATTATCTAGTAGTAACACCTTAATGGTCAATTCCGGAAAGAACAGCCTCTCCAGTCATATTGAGGAATGTTCAGATGCAGAATTTTGAATGACTGGTTCGATAAAACATGCCAGACATTCCAGTGGTAAATTTTAAAAGAATAGTCTTCTCTTGGCTTGCAAATGGCCAGTCAATGAGCAAAAATGTTAATGGACCTTTCCATTTTTAGCTATGCCCCGCCCATCAATACCTAAGCTCCACCCACACCTCGCCGTGTTTGGATTGATCGATCCCCGAATGCCCTAGCTATCAATTTCCTGAAAACTATACAGGGAAGCTGTTGAATATTTTGTAACTAATTAGACTGGGTGCTGTTGCTGCCATAGGCAGCAACAGCGCCCAGTCAAATTAGTTTCAAAATATTCAACAGAATATTTATTAAATAGTTAAAGCAAACAATTTGTACAACAGCTCATAGACGGTCATCAAATATGTGTTCGTGACGTACTTATCGACGTCATTCATTATGATGTCATTGTACACACCACGCAGTTCATTATGATGTCATTGTACACACCACGCAGTTCATTATGATGTCATTGTACACACCACGCAGTTCATTATGATGTCATATGATGGGTGGGTACTCTGGAAAGGTGAATTATCTTGATGTCTTGACGTTAAAGGGTTAAAGGACCTTAAAGACATGGCTACTGATTATTTCAATACACTCAGATTTATGAACAAAACGTTATATTTTTTCAATTAAGCCTCATATTCTAGAACGAATTTCAATTACACCGTAGTTGCTTCACATTTTAATTCAATCCTGTGCCACCAAGAATACATTTTTCTACAATTTATATTTCTGACCATCTGTCTTCGCTACTGTAATGAACCTTTTTATTTTCTGTATTTTAGCCAGCTGACTCGACTTGCATAATTTTTGATATCGCATGTTATAGGTAATTCTGGAAAGACTGCAGACCACTTGAATGCGAAAGCAGACATAGCTTGCTCATCGCCTGTCATTCTCCAAAGTGTGTCTGGTTTGTCAATTTTTGGTATATTAAAACAGAGATCTAATAGTGCATAATTTTGTATTTGCAGGACTCACCTAAATCTCTTCCCTTGATCCCGGCTCCATGTGCGCTGGCTGTAGCACTAGCGTGATTGCCAGATTCTTCATCATCATCATTAGCATCATCTAGATCCTCATTCTCTGTCACTAACAACAAATACAATACAGCATCAATGTAACAAAGCAGCTTAACATAATATGAGGTTTCTTACAATGAATTACAAGTGTTCTTGAAAGGTCTTAATTTAAGATCAGCTATGACCATACTGACTAAGTTGTTGACAAGGGAGAAATGTTTCAAAATATTTAACTGTCCCAGGTGACAGGTATGTGTAGGGGTTTTTGATCCCTGTCTTGCTCAGGGTATTACCTGGAGAACACTGAAATCAATGTCTTCAGGTGAGAATACTGTTTTAGAGCACAATGACATAGATCTATTTGATGCAGAAATTAATTAAAATTCAGCATGTTAACCGCTTACTAGCATGACTGGTTACAAGTACCAAGATGGATAATTCCAGTTATAGTTAGGAAATTATTTGTGAAGAAATGTAATTTTTGAAAAATCTTCACCGATATGACTGTCAGATGAGTCAGCTATCATACATGTGTCAGTGAACAGTTTTTAAATATATAGAGATACAATTTTCTGTGAGCAAGGGTTGGCTGCCATGGAATGTGTCGCTTTAATTGTTACAAGTAAAAGGTTAATCAGACCACCAGTAACTGTCATATGTGACAGGTAGATATTTTTTATGTGTGTCATCAGCAAAATCTGCCTGTCAATGACAAGTAGATTGGGGAACATTTCTACCCTGGCTTGTTGACTATTTTACAACTAATTTGATTACATGTAAGTAGCAGCAGATTCCAGTTAAATTAGGTTTAAAATATTCTTCGGAATTTTTCTTAACTATCAGAATGTGACTACCTGCCGCCTAACGATAACAGTGTTAATTTAACCCCTGAATTTGTTAAATAAAATTTCAAATATCCCATAGAAAATGTCCATTTGCAGAGCAAAAAGACTATTTTTGAAAATTTACCACTGGAATGACTGGCTCGGTTATCGAGCCAGTCATTCCAGTGGTAAATTTTAAAAAATAGTCTTCATTTATTCTGCAAATGGGCATTTCTAAAGACCACTGCAGAAGACATTTTGGGCTGATATGAGGGTTAGAGGGTTAATATTACTTGTAACTTCTCAATCCGTACAAAGCTGATCTATATCTATTCAGTATAAACGAACTATCAGTTTCTGGATTCTATGTATAAGAAAATAGCTGCGAAACCTTACAGTCATGGACAGTGCCATGTGCAATGGCTGAGGCACAGGTGTCAAAGTAACTCTGAAGTGTCTCCACTTGACGACATAGGATATCCTTAAATGTCTCCATTTCTGCCAATTTCTCACGGAGGCCACGCCCTCTCTGCACAAATAAAACACACAGGTAATGACACAATAGCATCAGCATAGTTAGTGACAATGAAACACCAATAATTCAGGACTGCGAGAAATGTATGATATGACTACTATTCATATCATACATTTCTCGCAGTCCTGAATTATTCTACTATTGAGAGAGATAAGAAATTATCAATAGAGTCAGGTGCTTTCTTACATTGTAGACCTGTGCCATAACATCTGTGTACAGTGAACCGTCTATAAAGGCCGTCCTGGTGATCAGACAGGTGGACCTTATATGGAGGTGAACTTTAATTTCCCCACATAGTGTTGATCTGACCATCTATCCTTGAGACTCATGCTCTCAAACATTGTGTCCAATGGTCTAATGTGCAAAGGTAAGTGATTTCATATTATCGTTCCCACCCATCCATTTCTAGTCTAAGAGAAGACTATTTTTTAAAACATATTACTGAAATGATTGGCTCGGTTATTAAGACAGTTATTCCCGTGGTAAATTTTCAAAAATACCCTTCTCTTGGTCTGTAAAATGGACCTGAACAAGCGGAAATGCTTAATTCATTTCGATGAAAGGCATATTCTGTTTAAAATTTTAAAACTAAGCCGACTAGGAGCTGTTGGTGTTTATGGCAGCAACAGCTCGTAGTCAAAATAGTTTCCAAATATTCAACAGCTTTCTTCTAAAGTTGTCTTGAAAATGAGACACTTGAATTTCCAGAATCAGAAGGTTAATTTACAGACATTTGTACCTTGAATGATGAGTTTGATGCTGTTGACAGACTGGTGCCAGATGTAAGTGATAGCACGGAGCCATGTCGCCGGAGATTGTTCTCACTGCCATACCCAGACTCTGCTTGCTGTGTAAAGAGAATTATAAATGCAACTTCTTTATTTATATACAGATGCATTTTAAATAACGGATTTCAGTAGAACGTTTTACTGAAATTCCATTTAACTTTTTAATGGTCAAATTTGGGCATGAAAATTTAACTATCAGCTTATTGAATGACTATTTAAATACAATTTTTGAAAATTTATCACTGGAATGACTGGCTCGGTTATTCCAGTGGTAAATTAAAAAAAATTGTATTCTCCCAGAAAACCATAACAGAGGGCAGTTTTGGACGGCTTGGCCATTAAAGGGTTAAACAATATGCATTATTGCATTTATCAAGTGAACAAACGTGTTAGACATGTTAGAACACACTATATACTGTCATCCAGAAATTAGTTAATTAGATATATACATGTACATATAATTACAAAATCAATCTGCAGGCTTGACTATCAAAAATTCAAAATAGCTTCAAAATAATCAACAGTCTGCATACATTGTGATTAACGATCCGGAAACACATGTACCGGTCATACAGATAGATATACAAAACCTGTATGATGATGGTATTTCATCGTTCACAGGGATAACTTTCTATCTATGACTCTTCCATGACGCATCAGAAATCATATACAATCTCCATGCTTCAAATTTAAATTTGCAGATTCTGTAATTTTCCAGGATGTCCAGGTACAAGCTTTGAATATGCTATTTGTTGTTTGCGAGTTATTTAACCCTTTAATAGTCAATATTTTGTGTACAAAACATTTGTTCAGTGTACATGTATGTTCATTTGCAGGCCATGGTAAGTTAATTTTAGAAAATGTATCACTGGAATGACTGACTCAATTATCGAGCCAGTCATTCCAGTGTTAAATTTTCAAATATAGTTTTATCTTGGCCGGTATGACATTTAAAGGGTTAACATAGAACCAGCAGTCATACTTATACATCATTAACAGGCTACACTGGCATGACTGAACACGAATTGACCAAACTTCTATATACTATATATATATATATATATATATATATATATATATATATATATATATGCAATTTTACATTAAGATTGTAAGTGTAGATCATATTTGTGAAAATACAATAGACATGATAGAGGGATCCAAGCTGTCACTCAAGTATCTGAAGTCATAATTAAATATTTCACATGTTAGCTGACATTACAATCAAAATGATGTAAAACCGTCAAAAACAGAAGTATAATTTACAATTTAATAAACATTCTGTTGACTATTTTGAAATGAATTTCTAAACTACATGTAGGGCAAAGCTAGACATGGGTCCATATATTGCTTACAGTCTATGGAAGTTGATTTAAATACATGTAGACATGGTAGATTAACTAAATCTATTAAATAATCTACCCTGTGTAATTCCAGTGCATTAATCCAGTGTTGTCTCTCTTCTTCATTACACGCTCTGAGGTACCAGACATTGTCATTGACGCTGACATCAAAGCGACATTCATCAAACTGGTGTGGCTGAAACAAATATTTTACACAGATCCATGTATTAACCCATTAATGGTCAAGATTTATCAACAAATTTAAATTCCTGCAAAGTGAGTATCCATCTGAAGGTTAATGCATTAATATCTTTGAAATTTTACCACTGGATTGAATGGCTTGGTTATCGAGCCAGTCATTCCAGTGGTAAAATTTCAAGGATAGTCTTCTCTTGGCTTGCAAATCATGTATATTAAGTAAAATGTCAGCTATGGCATATGTACTTACTTATCTGACAAATTGACAAACATGACATAATTACAAATACATGTCAAAGCCTACTCCGGACATGCCAGAGGTACAAAGTGTGTAATTATAGATCTATCATGCTACACATGTTTTGTGGACAACAGTGCTGCCGCTGATAACATCTAGTATTACGCATGTTATGACGCATGTAGCATGTGCTTCTGAAGCAAGTGACAATGAATACTGGTTTTAAACAATACTGGTTAAAGCATTGATTCTGTAGTAAATGTATATATAGTCGAGCCAATTCACATTTCCAGAGTATGTACCCATCATATGACGTCATAATCATCTACGCGGTGTGTAGAATGACATCATAATGGATGACGTCATGAATGATGTCGATAAGTACGTCACGAACGCATATTTGATGACGGTCTATGCCTTGTTGTACAAATTGTTTGCTTTTACTATTTAATAAATATTCTGTTGAATATTTTGAAACTAATTTGACTAGGCGCTGTTGCTGCCATAGGCAGCAACAGCACCCAGTCAAATTAGTTACAAAATATTCAACAGCTTCCCTGTATAGTTTTCAGGAAATTGATAGCTAGGGCATTCGGGGATCGATCAATCCAAACACGGCAAGGTGTGGGTGGAGCTTAGCTAGTGATGGGCGGGGCATAGCTAAAAATGGAAAGATCCATTAAACCTGTTAACATGGTTAAAGGCCAAGGCAGCCTCTGTAATGGTCTTAACACATTTCCCCTCAAATGCAGACAAAGAGAAGATTATCATTGTTTGAAGTTTACAATTGGCATTCATGACTGGAATGATTGGCTCAATAACTGAGTCAGTCAGTCAACCAAGTGATAAATTTTCAAAAATAATTTCTCGCCCCAGCTACTGGAAACTGAGAAAACTTATTTTTTATTGAACAGATTTTGGAGCATTTAACCATTTAACACTCATATCAGCCAAAAACGGCTTCTGCAGTGGTCTTGGGAAATGCCCACTTGCAGCCCAGATGAAGACTATTTTTGAAAATTTACCACAGGGCTTGATAACCGAGCCAGTCATTCCAGTGGTAAATTTTAAATAGTCCTCACTTGATCTGCAAATGGACATTTTCTACGAGAAAATTTGTATTTTCTTGAACAAATTTGAGTGTTATCGGGTTAAAAAAGGGTTAATTGGATGTTTTTGCTGTAAATTTTTTTATCTTATTGTGTACACCACAGTTCAGTCAGGGCAACGGTAACTGATTCAGCCAACTACCATGACTGATTTTCAATTTCAGTTGTTGGCAAAGTATGAAAAAGAAAGTTACACAACTGAGTCCGCTGTGAAATGTCAGTCACAATTCCTTTCAATTCTCATCCAACATTTCAGTGCCCCTGAAGAGATTATCCAAGAGAATAGAAACATGCTTATATACTAAGTAAAGGACAATGGTGATTATGGTATGTGTGAATACCTACTACAATAGGCCATTAATTCATTTCATACTGAATTCTAAGAGGATTAGATTTGAAAGCCAATTCAAAGCTCAGCTCTTTATCATGTTTATAGACAATACATATCCAATGTTTAGAAAACAATGTAGCTGCTTCAAAAATCAATAAGATAGAATTCATAAAAAGAATTACTATATGAGTTTAATCCATAGACCACTGAAAGTATAGATTTCTAAATTATATTTCCAACATTACTGTATATTTAGCGGTGTAGTGGTAACAATGTTGCCGCAATCACTTGCTGTGTTTCTTTTTGCAGTGGTCATGACAAATGTCCATAAATGTAGGGAAAAAGACTATTTCTGAAATTTACTGTTCGTTGACTTTTAATGGTCATACCAGCCTCTGCAATGGTTTTGTGGAATGGCTATTCAAAGGCCAAGAGAATACAATTTCCGAAAATTTACCACTGGAATGACTGGCTCAAAAATTGTATCTTCTCAATTTGTAAATGGGCATTCAATAACAAAATATTTAAATTTTCTGGACTAAATTTGACAATTAAAGGGTTAAACGTACATGCACAATCATGATGCACTTTGATGTTAAAATTTGTAATTCATTAAAAGAACTGGTATTTATTTTTCAGCAGATTTGGTGGAAGATGTTGCTGTCTACATCCGCCAAAATTGTTGAAAAATGAACATCAATTTCCTTGCTAGTGACTCAGAAACAGAAAAATAGAATATTGTCATTAGAGTGGTAAGGGTTAAAAAATCGTAAGTAAAAATGCAATAGCTTGTACAGCGGGTGAAGAGCAGGGCATAATTTATTCAGAATCGCATCTCTATTTGCTACACATATTTAGTGAGTTGCTATACATTCTGCAACACGCATAGCTGTATTTGCTATGCAAAATTTGTACGTGATTGCAATTTATCATTAATTTTCTGAAGTTCTATCATTAAGCCCTTCAACAACAAATCCCTGACAAAGTAAATTGTTTACAATTTAAAGCATATTCTATTGAATATTTTGAAATTAATATGACTGGAAGCAATGGCTTCTAGTCACATTATTTCAAAATAGTCAACAGCTATCCTGCTGACATTGAGATACGGGGAATTTATCGGTCAAAGAGTTAATTGCTATACATTTTTGCAGACAACTATGCAATTTATAATTTGCATAGCAATACATGCTATGCAAATATCAAATTCTAAATTATGCTCTGAACAGACATGTTTGACGACTGATACATAAAGTAATACTTAACGTAACTGTTTGTTACCTGAAGACAACACCTTCAGAATAAAAATATTATGTAGACTATTTTGTAATTAATTAGATTTGACTAGAAGATGTTGCTGTCCGCAACATTTTCTAGCAAAATCAAATTCAAAATATTCCACATAATATTTTTTATCACAGAGTTTATCTTCATGCCTCATGAATCAGACAGTTAAGTTAATTACTTTAGCTAGTCTATCTGATCCATGAAGAATAGATCCAAGACAAAATCTGGTTTGAATATTTTGAATTTCATTTGACAGCAACAGCTTTCAGTCAAATTACTTATTAAGACATATCACCAAAAGTAGTGGTATATTTGGGAGGATGTTAACCCTTTCAACCTCAAATCTATTCACGAAAATTTAAATTTTCTCATAGAAAATGTCTATTTGCAGACCAAAAGAAGTCTATTTGTGAAAATTTACCACTAGAATGATAGTCTTCCCTGTCTGCAGAAGCCAATTTTGACTGATAGGAGTGTTAAAGGGTTAAACCATAGTCCATTGTTCAGCTAGTGGGACTACTGCCAGGGGGGGGGTAGATCTTAAATTTTTATTCCACTAGCACCATTGGACCAGTGATTTATAAAATACACTAGTTCGCGGATAAGTGTACGAGTCCTACAAAAGAGTGGGGTCCGGGCACCCTCCCTCAGAAAAAACACAAAAAGTAGCTGCTTATTGAACGTCCATTTATAGGCCAAGAGATTGCTATTGTTTTAATTTACAACTAGAATGGCTGGCTTGGTTTTCGAACCAGTCATTCCAGTGGTAAATTTTCAAAAATCATCATCTCTTGGTCTGCAAATGGACATTTCCCAAGAGGACAACTACAGAAGCCGTTTGGCCGGCTTTAGTGTTAAAGGGTTAAAGTAGTCATGCCCAACACCCCCCCCCCCCATTTCATGTTATTTCCTACGGCCAGCAAACTGTCAATTTTAGCCATTACAGTTACATGTCATGGTTGGGGTGTGGTGTTTGGGACTCATCGCTATTAATCAACATGCCAGCCAAATTTTAATTCTGAAAGAAAATATATATATCAAAAATTTGTTTATTTTATATCTAGCTGTGTCATGGCACACAATTAGCCTATAGAGATACACTAGCATTCTAAAGAATGTGGCGTATGGAAAATGAATACATATTATTGGTATAATAACACTTGTGATTCTGAATTCTGAGATTTGTTTTAAAGGAGGCAAATTTAGAAGCTAGTTTGACTGAAAGAAATTGCAGACAACAATTAATCACTTACAAGTTAGTCAGATTGTTTTCAAAGTAATTAGCAGAGCTCCAACCATAACATACATGTATCATTTACATATATAAAATAGAAGGAAAAGTGTTAACGCTCCGCATTTCCACTGAGTAGTTCTTTATTTAGAAGGGGAATTCCAGTTTTTGTTTCCTATTTCATTAAGATGGGACTACGGTATAGAAGGCTGACAAGATAGGTTATTGCAATTAGAATATTGTTCATTTATTCTTGGCCAGTGTTTTACCTATATAATCCCAGGTTAGAAGCGCTAATATATTGTTTACTGTAATAAGAGAGCAGATCTTTTAATATGTGTCGGTAAACTAAATCATGTGAAGAGAACTTGTAGTTGTTATTGAGCAAAGTAATGCTTTGGCATGCCGAAATTGTTGTAAATTTCATATTAAAAGTTATTGCTATAATTACCTCTCCAACTAAAATAAATGTCCGAAAGACAAACTAGAATATGATGCCTGACCACCACGGCACATAAGATGTGCCAAATTTATACTGTGAAGTGTTGTAAAAACGAGCTTCTTATCTCGAACATTCTTTTCGAATAATATTCTGAACAATGACCGCGGAACATAAGATGCATAAAATTTGTATTGTGAAGTATCTAAAAAATGAACCTCTTATATCTCAATCGTTCGGGTTAGGTGTTTAGAACAAGAGGCCCAATGGGCCTGTATCGCTCACCTGGAACATTGGCATATCAAACTAATCTTACTTAAGTTTTACATCTATCGGTGTCACTTCCAATGACTTTCAGGCAAATGATTTAGTTTCCGAGATATTGACAACAATCTCTGGACTGTTTTTTTTTTGCATTAGTGATTTTGAACAATGTTTAAGTGAAAATAGATGATATCAGTGCTAACAGCTGGTTTCTTAACTGTCTCGCTGCTGCAGGCCAGTGCAGCCAACAATTTCAATTTTCAAAACCTCTTGACTATTTGAATATTTTAAAAACAATTCGACTGAAAGTTGTTGGTGGCTTAGCCACCAACAACTTTCAGTCCAATTGTTTTCAAAATATTTATCACGTTCAGAGATATAACCTTTGGAATATGTCTTCTGCAAACTCAGTCAGAAGCTTACTAGAGGTTTAAATACAATTTGAAGAAAATGGTCTCTAAAGGCAGGTAGGTGGTCTTTATAGCAGGTTATTCCCCACCACCACACAATCCATTTAACACATGCGCATCTGGCTGAATCACCGAGTTAGCAGCAGGGGTAGGGTGAGCTGGAGTTGATTTAGAAAATAATTTGACTGAAAGTCATTGCTGCCAAAGGCAGCAACAAATTTCAATCAAATACATTTCAAATATTTTTAAGAGCATAGATGTCAGAGCACATAATACATATCTTAAATATTTCTGCAGTATTGGAAAGGTTAATCTGTTAATTGGAATTTAATATCTAGTTTGGCAATAAAATCCGACATGGTAATAAGACGGTGGGAACAAACCATTTGCCCTATGAAAGTGAGACTGCAAATATTTAAGGAGTGATTACTCTGGCATTTGACGTCCTATCAGTTTCATTTTCACAACACATATATTAGATGCCGTCATTAACATTGTGACTAAGTTTGGTGTCAATCCGTCAAGAAATAACAAAATGAGCCGTCAGTGTTGGTGATGGACAAACAGATGGATGGACGGACATACAGAAGACGGATAGGGTTATCACTACACGATAGCTGACTGACAAGTAAGCGGAGTTAAGAAAACCAATTTCGGCTTCACAATCCATCAAATAAAAAAAATGAATATGGCAGCCAAACACACTAAAATTTGATTGGTCCACGGCGGCCATGTTTTTTACCCATCAACTTCCCATGAACAAACTTTAATGGCCCTTAGTCCATAATCATATCCCCAAAATTTCAGCCCGATCCGTTCAGCGGGTCTGCAGAATAAGTCGTTTTTACGAAAACTAAGTCATCCGAGATGGCCGTCGAACCATTTGGCCAATCAAGTTCCTTCGAACAAACTTGGTTCAGCTCTTGCCCTATATGATATTTCGTGAGTTTTGAATCAATCCACCAAGCGGTTTCAGAGAAGATTTTTAAAGCCATTTCCTAAAATCGGCCAAAATCCAAGATGGCCACCGGACATAACTGAAGATCGAACCCTGCTACTGCTCTAAATTTGACAATGGTACAAGACCTTTTGTCTACAGTTCTAGCAACTATCTTAACTAGGTTATCGGATATATAGAATAAAATTTACTCAGTGACTGGCGATCTCGCCCCATGGCAGTCGATTTCGCCCCTCACCCCAGGGGCGAGGTCGATCTCGTCCCATTGGCATACAGCTACGGTTTACATTTTTTGGATGCACGATTGGCGTGGATCTTGTTTTCTAATGACTCTCGACTGACACTAGTAATGAATTATACACTTACCTTTTTATTTGTGTATATAGTTGGAATAGTGTCATATTGCACAGGATAAATATTACTACTACCACAACCACCACTACTACTACTACTATATGATTGAGTTGAAAATGTAAACATTCAAATCATTTGTTATTGATCATTCTTCGCAGGATTGCTGGACAAAATAATTAATTTGCTCAATACCGTTATCTCAATTGATCGCTCAATAACTAAAAGAAAGAGACAGCCGATCCGATTGCACATGAAAGGATTTAAGCCATGAACAGAAAGAATGGGAATGATTGAGAGCGAGCCCATAGACGCATGGTATGGTTTAAGCTGGCAATACAAGGCGACTAGCCTGGAGACTCGATCAGGGATTAAAATAAAATAAAGTTAAATGGATGGATGGGTGAACGGATGGATAGGTGGGCTTGAGGGCGGACAGAGGGATGGATGAACACCCATACGGATCGTGGGCGGATGTATTGGTGGAAGGATGGAGGTGGGAGGCTGAGTGGGTAGGTGGGCGGATGAACCGTGGGTGGGTTGGTGGGTGCATTGATAGGTGGGTGGATGGATAAAAGGCGATAAATAATGGAAATGGAAAGATGCGGGAAACAAAGAAGAAAAGAAAAAGCATGCAGTATATACAGAGAAAGAATGAAAGAAAGAACATGGTATGGTTTAAGCTGGCAATATTATGGATGGATGGACAGATGGATGGGTGGACGAGTACTTGGGTGGATGAGCGGTGGATGGATTGGAAAGAAAAAAGAAAGAAAGAATTAGAAAGAGAGGACTAGAAAGAAACAAAGAAAAAGAAAGAATCAGAAAGAGGGGACTAGAAAGAAAGAAAAAGAATGTAAGAAAGAATTAGACAGAAAGACAACCTTCCCATGAAATTTTGTCAAGCTACTACATGCAAAAGTTATTGAACGAAACTCCAAAATTTGCACGCACGGACTGACGGACAGTCAGAAAGACAGATGGATGGATGGGTAGATGGATTGACCCACAAAATAACATGCATGCGTGTGGCGGACGGAAGGATGTTGGGGCAGATGTGCAGATGGATGGCATTGGCGCACAAATGGACGAGAGCATAAACATAATGGTGTGAGTGATGTCTTCTTAATTAACTCAAATTCGAATAGTTTTGATCAGTCCTCGTCACTCTTTGAAGAAATCAAAGGGCGTAATGTTTTCCCCCTTTATGCGATCGCGCACAAGCAAAAATCTTTTATAATTCACCGACCGTCAGTATTAAAATTAATCACTCGACAGTACCCTATATAAGTGCCAAACTTATTATTCAGCTAGCGTAAATGATATAATATGTGTACATAAATGTGAATTTTGTAAATAAATATGTTGTAGATATGTATTACATGTATTAACTAGTAACTTGTTATTTTCTTTGTCCCACACTCCCACTTCCCTCTACTACCACCATCCAGGGTAGTGCTTTAACCCTTATCAGCCATAAACAGCTTCTGCAGTGGTCATCAGAAATGCCCAGTCATGAACCAGTCATTCCAGTGGTAATTTTTCAAAAATAGTCTTTTTGGTCTGCAAATGGACATTTTATGTGAAAAAATTGAAATTTTCTTGAACAAATTCGAAGGTTAAAGGGTTAAACTCGGCACTGAACCGTCTCTATCTGTCTGATTTTGTTGGCTTTAGCTGGTTCCCATATTATGCTAGTGTCATGGTGCTATTAGGCCAGGTATAGGAAATTCTGTGTGAAGTTATATAGTATTGATTTTAACCAGCCTAAATTAGAATGTTCATATTTGTGACCAACTGAATCATATGAAATCAAGCGTGACGATTCCAGGGGTATAGTGGATAGAGGACAATAGCCCAATTAATAGCCAGGACAATTAAAGCGACCCAGCCTGCAGTGTGGACATAATAAACCACAGTATTCCAAGACATGTATATGCTGAACCTTTATATATAATAACACACTTAGAAAATGCATGTTTATAATCCGTTAACCGTTTTCATTCTGAATTCCCATAAACATGATTTCAAAACATTGGCATACGAAACCTGCATATTATTTTGGAAATAGTTTAATTGAAAGTTGTTGCTGCCTCAAGGAGAAACAACTTTCGCTTTGATTGTTTTCAAAATAGTCATCAGGATTTTCTGAATTTGTCAGAGTAAAATACTGTCAGCACGTATACAGAATGAGTGGTTAATTATATTTTTCATTGAATTGCATATATCTGGTATTCACAAAAGTACTATTAGTAAAAACTTGATTCTTTAAACAAATTATTAATGATTTTAGACATGTTCTGAATTTATTTCGAACATGTCTCTTGACTACCTTTTTGTTGACACTAACGACTACTAGCTATAAAATGTGAATGAATTTGTGTATTAGACAGATAGAGTGAGTGAGAGAAACAGTGAGAGTCAGAGCTAGAGATAGAGAGATAGATAGACAGTAGACAGAGATTTAAGCCAGAATAGTAGATCGATATAGCGTTCTTAGTTTGTATAGAAATTTTGTATCAACATCAGTTTGTGTATAGAGTCAATTTAAAATTATTAAAAGTTGAAGTCATTTATTATTTGAAGAACCATCTTGTTGAATACTATTGAAGTGTATTCACCCATTTTCGCCTGCCACCTCATCCTGGCAGAGCTAATGCCACCAAGCAAATCCCCGTGTTTCGAGATAGGTGGAAATTAGCGTCACTACACTAGCATGCTGCATAAAGCATATAGTTCTGCTTATCACTCAATCTATTTAGTTGCGAGTCATATTAATACTATAGATAATTCAGTTTTAGCAATCTTGTAAAATATGAATGGCCTTGCTTTAACTGCCATCAGCGTGATGTCTCAGTCAAATTGACAGCCGTACAAGTCAAATCTATATAAATTCTTCCCCCGGAAATAATCCATACGTCACCAACTTATCACGATTGTCACGGAGACGAGATCGCCAATAGAAACTCGTCCTTATGCAATGTCCCTGGGGACGATATTGCCAAAACAAAATCTGTCGATCTCACCCCTGGTCGATCTCGCCCTCTGGGCCTATGGGGGCAAAATCAACGGGCCGAGATCGCCTTGGGGCGAGATTGATGTCAATCTCAACTCATGTACAGTGGATACGACAGTTCTGGATCATCGGCCATTTCAGATCACTCACTATCTTAATCATCAATCAGATTCTTTGGAACCAGGCTTTGATTTAATATTTTGTTTTTCAATAACTTCAGTTTATTGATGACCAAGAAACATAAAAATCTGTATTTCAATTGTATCAAATTTCCAGCATTTAATAATAAATCCTGACACGATAACAATCCATTATGGCTGACATGAAAAAAGCGCATCTCTCACACAGATCATGATTGAAAAAGCATTAACATGATGATTGAGGTTAATTACTCTACAAGTATATTGTTAGGGCTATTCAGATTTGACAAAGCAGGAAATCTGACAAAGGAAGATTATCTAATAAGTTTTAACATGTTCAAAACATATATGGGCAGAATGCCAACAAAACTTGAACTCACAGTGACTGATGTTTTACTCAAGCTGATAGCTCCACGACATCCAAACTCTGTCTCATTCTCAGACTTGTAATAACTTAATGTTCCATCATTTAATACAATGAATCTGTCCTGCCAACCATGAATGTAATTTGTCCATTTACAAAGAGTCCCTTGCAGTGCAGGCAAATGATCAAAGTCCTCATCCAAATCGTCATCGTCGTCATTTTCATTTTGCTCATCACTAATGCTCAAGGAATCTTTTTCTTCAGTCATATTCCAGCGGGTGAATAGCAATGAGCAAAACTATCTACATAGACGAATATAACTTCTTGAGTGTATTTCCTATGTGTAATCACGCTGTCATGAGTGCATGGCTGATCACGTACGCTTAACATGTTACCGAAAGAAATTCAGACACTCCCACTTACTAGTCGCCATTTTAATTCGTGACGTCATATTGACTGCGAATAAGAGCGCGACTGCATTGCGGATCACGGAGAAATATGCATACATAGCGTGAGACAAAGATTTCAAGATACACCGTCTAAACCAGGTTGTTAATCTATTGTACTGGACCACTGGCGCGCACGCACACACGAAATCATCTAGTAATAATGTCGGGTAGTAGTAGTAACAGCAGCAGCAGTAGCAGTTCAATGACCAGACTATAAGGAGAGTATAACTTCTAATCCCTAGCTTAAAAAAGCTTTCCGCCGCACATTGCGAGTATTCGCTTCTTATGAAGGCGGGCAAGGGGAGGGATAATTCTTTCCATTCTCATTGTTTATTGATTATTTGTCATTTAGCTCCTACAAAATCATCATCATTATTCATCATCAATGTTCAAAGTTAAAATTGTTTTATTCTTACGTACGTTTCAAAGTGATAGTAGCGTGGTACATAATTAAAATAATTCATTCCAAATTGGCAGACTACTCGTTTGCTGTGACAATAACGCAATTCGGTTCCGTGAGCTCTTCTTCTTTATGCTGGATACTCCAGAGCTTATTCCTGATTTTAGCATACATTTTTCTAATTATACCGAGTCATGTAAAGGGCCGAAACTCAAGTACAGCTTAATTCTGTTAGGAGTTTTCTCCCTTGGTTCTGCTGAGTACGATACTAAATTATTGGTTTCTCATCAGTTAAGTCTCATTGCATTGCTGCGCTTCCTGGTTTCAGATCATGCGCATAAGATTAACCCTTTAAGACTGTAAACATTGCTGTAAACATTGCCTATCTTAGAAACCTATAAGATGCAATGCATTTACTGTAAAATCTACCTAAGGCTAAATGGCCTATCAAGGTAGTACATGATAAGTATAAGTATAAGAGTTATAAGACTCAAGCCGACAAAAAGACGACGGTGGTATTAAAAAATGTCCACGTACAAACCACGAGAAGACTATTTTAAAAATAATTTAGCACTGCAATGACTGACTCGATAACTTCAATGATAAATGCTTCCCTTTGGTCAGCAAATGAATATTTTTAATGAGAAAAATTAAATTTTCTTGAACAAATACATTTTTGATGGTTAAAGGGCTAAGACTGATACACCCGAATATATTAGGCCTGCATATGACAGCAGTCTTATCTATGAGGAATCACGATTTTAAAGAATTTCATATATATCATCTTGCGATTTTCAAGTATCATTTCACCTAACGGCTGAATGTTCAAGTTTAGAAATGGAGATCCGAGTTTCCCGTTAGTCTAAGTTCATTCAGGAAACTTGATATACTTCTTTACAGTAACAGCAACAGTGTGGGATCGGCCGTTCGTAGATTTATTGGAGCAGGACAAATACATACTTTATTAATTTACAATTTCAATTCAATTCAATTTATCTACACCCAGGTCACAAAGTGACATATATGGGGAACCATGGATTTACTGAATCTACAGGTTGTGGCGGCTAAAGTAATAGTACCAGCATCATCACATCACATGCCTTTTCATTTTCGTCCATCCATCCCTCTACCACATATTCCCCCTACTATATATATATATATATATATATATATATATATATATATATATATATATATATATATATATATATATATATATATATAATATACACAAGGTATGAAACCTTCATCTGTGGGCACCATTGTCAGAAAGCTGATTGGTTGGTTTGTAGTCAGAACCGTGATGTCAGCGGATTTTGACAACAAACCAACCAATCAGCTTTCTGACAATGGTGCCCATAGATGAAGGTTTCATACCTTGTGTATATTATATATATATAAAAAAAAAAAAAAAAAAATATATATATATATATATAGTAGGGGGAATATGTGGTAGAGGGATGGATGGACGAAAATTCAAAGATCTGTGATCACATTCACCCGCACTATCATAGTTCTTCGTTAACCCTTTCATGACGAAGCCGGTCAGAGGCGACCTCAGCGAACGTATTGAGGAATGTCCATTTGCTGGTCAAGAGAACACGATCGCCGAAACTACCACCGGAATAACTGGCTCGATGTCGAGCCAGTCAATGCCGTGGTAGATTCTAAAAAATAGTCCTCCCCTGGCCCGCAAACGGACACTTAATGAGCAAATATTCTTCTTTTCTTGACCACATTTAGACATTAAAGGGGTAATGATTATATTTAACATGAAAGTTATCAACCCATGGTCGTCGTCGTCGTCGTCGTCGTCGTCGTCGTCGTCGTCGTTGTCGTTGATTCAATATCACGATGTTTAGAGAATATCCACCAGGGGAGGATCCGGAATTCTGTTTGGGGTGGGGTGAGTTGACGGAGTGCGATGGAAGTCAGATGGGGGTGGGAGAGGACGTAATATGAGGAGGGGTTCGGACCGTGTGCAGCCCCCCCACCCCCTCTCTTAACGTGTGCACGAAAAAATAATATAACTCCTGGACAATTTTAGTGGGAAATTTAGGAGACGATTTGGCGTGTTGTTAGCGTGGTCGACTTGTAATAAGCCGGGCGGGGTTCAAATCCCGGTCGAGCGTCAGGCGATCGGCTGTTATAGCTGACGAGCAATCGGTGGAAACATAGGCTTCACTCCTCGTCGCCTCTCTCCACTCAGGTGTATAAATGGATACCAGTGTAAAAACTGGGGAAGATACCAATAATGGACTGAAATAAATAGATGTGGCGTGAATGTGACCTGGAATCAGGGACTCGATAGACGCCAGTCAAACCAACAACTTCTTCAGTGGGAAATCTAGGTGTCTGGGTGGGTGGGTCATACGCTCCCACCCTTGAATACGCTACCGCCTGCTCAATCAATAGCCCTATAGCCCGATCAAATACACTAAACATATACTCTTATCTATGTCAATACCATAAGTAAACTATAATATAGGACCTACACGTAAATGCATGAATTCGACGAGTCTGCATATTTTGGTAACCGGGATAGGTATACATATATTAACTTAGTCAATTGATCTGGCCCAGCTTTGTTCCGGGTTCGTTACTGTTTGAGTGACCGCTTGACAGCCACTTGGGAGTTGCCCCGTTGACGTTGTGACATTGATCAATGCATACGGTTGAGTTCTATGAGCATACAGCAAAGTCACACGGGTTATTTCAGAGTTTGCTTCTAAGTTTGAGTTCGTTTCTAGAATTTATGTATTTCTCACTATACGCCAAATTTTCTATATGTATAGGAACATTAGTACATTGCATACATTTTTATTCTAGAAACGATCCCAAACTCAGAAACGATCTCGGAAATGGCGGCTCAGAAGAAGACGATCGTCACCGAAATTTTCAATTTATACTTTCCTAATCTCATTGCTTCAGGATAACTTTAACCCACGTGACAGCGAAAGCTGTACCAGCAATCTAAAAATAGAGGCGTGGCTTCTTCGAGAATACCTTTCTCGATCTCGAATCGAAGGAGATCTCGCGAGATATGAATGAAGTAGCGGCAGCGGTAAACACATTCGTATCTCGGGAGATCTCCTTCGATACGAAACCGAGAAATTCTCGAAGAAGCTACGCCTCTATTTTCAGATTGCGCTGAACATAGGCAGGTACCCGACTCCTCATTCCTCGCTGGCGATCCTCTGGCTCAGGATATCACAATTCCAAAGCTATAATATAGGAAATAAAGTAACCAAGTGGATAGAAAACTATTTAACCAATAGAAAACAGAGTAAGAATCAATGATACGACATCCGATTGGGTAGATGTTACCAGTGACGTACCACAAGGAAGCGTGCTGGGGCCTGTACTTTTTCTAATGTACACAAATGCCGTTTATGCCGTTGTAAAGTATTTGCAGATGACACGAAAATGTCTGGCAACCGATCCATAAATGGCATCCAAGACAACATAGACAAGGTAATAAATAACATTCTATCCAATGCGAACAGTAGAGTAGGATTAATCAAAAGAACCTTTTCCTGTATAGACAACTATAGACCTGTATAGACCCACCTACACTTACTCTACTCTACAAGTCTTTGGTCAGACCCATCCTTGAATACTGTAACTCAGCATGGTCGCATAGATCTAAAAGACAATCACAACTAACAGAAAAAGTCCAATAAAAAAGTAGTTAATACCACAAACCAGAAACCACAGCTACACAGAAAGATTCAGAACATCAAATCTAAAGTCACTGAAATCGGCCCCCCCCTACAGAAGATTTCGAGGAGACTTAATCGAAACGTACACAATCCTTAATTGGCTGGCTTGCTTTCATCGTCATCTAACCTTTTAACCCCCAAATCTGTCGTCAAAATCTCAAACTTCTCACTGAAGGGGGATTTACCACTGGAATGACTAGGTTATCAAGCCAGTCATTCTAGTGGTAAATTCTCGGAAATAGTTTCCTTCCTGTCTTCAAATGGACTCAATCCCCGGCCAGGTTGTCTCGACCGACGAGTGTTATATTTACATAATTGCCGTAACTTAGCCTCAAGAGGCTACTTTTTTGCTTTGTTCCTTTTGTATGATTATTTATTTTTATTCTGATAACATTACGCATTATACTTTACATATATTCAGATATTATTGCTCACCGTACTGGTGCGATCCATAGCTTATCTACTACCTGTCTATTATTGCAATTACGCCGTTAAAATCCCACAATCATCACCACTTATCCACCTACAAACTCAGAATTAAGATTCCACCAACGAATTCATTACAGCCGTACATAAATTCTGTAAATGCCAAGACAAGGAAATTACTTCTGGTAGCTCATTCACCCAATCTTATCCCCACCCTAGTAATGTGTCCTCCTGTAGTTTTCTCTTACCATGCCAACCAAATTCCCCTGCTCATCCTGTATGAAACCTGTTAAAAATAATCAAAAAGCCTTATAAAGCATGTGAGTTCACCTCAGATGTTCTAAACTAACCTCTACGGATTATTGTCAACTTGCGTCAGATAACCAACCTTGGTGGTATCTAAACTGCAACAAATCACTATTCCCATATAACCACATTAATGACGACACTGACTACACACTTGCAATCATGAATCCACATGTCGAATTCAACTACACAGAGCATATACAAGATCTCATACTAAACCCCTTCAAACTAAACACAGCCACATATAGAGACATCAATCCAAAAGATGCTAGAAGTGACCTAAATATACCTCCACAAACCTGTAACTACACACTTCTAAGTACATTTAATGATAAAATAATAAATAGCAATGAAAGCATTACCCTCTCACTCATGCACGCAAACACCCGGTCGATACTGAAGAACAATGACAAGTTCAATAATTTTTTAGACATGAGTGCACATGAATTTGGGATTATTGGAATTACAGAGACATGACTAAAACTAAACTCACCTACTACCCTAGTTAACAAGAACAACTATACCGTTATTAAAAAGCACAGAGATGAAAAAATTAACAAGGACGGTGGTGGTGGTGGTGTAGGCATGTACATAAAAGACAGAATCCAGTTCACCGAACGTCAAAATCTTTCTGTAATCGAAGAATATATTGAGACCATATTCATTGAAATTACAATTCAAAAAGGTCGAAACAAAATTATTGGTAAAATGTATAGGCCGCCTAACAGTGATAACAAACAATTAATCGAATCTTTAAGCAAAATTCTCGATATTATTCAAGGAGAAAACAAGATAGCCTACCTGATGGGTGATTTCAACATTGACCTGCAGCAACAAAAATGTTGTCATACAAAAGAGTTTATCAGTCTACTAAATACCTACTTCTATTATCCGACAATAACCAAACCAACCAGAATAACTGAATCTACAGCAACCGTCATTCACAACATATTCTGCAATAACATTAACCACAATATTGGTAAAAATCAAGTCGGAACTTTCGTAACTGATATCTCAGACCACTTACCTATATTTCTTCTAGAAAAACAACAAACATATAAAAAAAATTTGAGCAGGAAAAATTTAAATGCAGAGATTACTGCCAGGTCAACATTGAAAAATTCAAAAGGTCCATGGCTGAGCCTGACTGGAACTCAGTAACAAACATGCAGTCTTGTGAGCATGCCTACAACAAATTTCATGACATATGCACATCTATTTTTGATCAAAGCTTCCCAATGAAAGAAAATAAAAGATTTAAGCACAACCAAACTAAACCATGGCTTACGAATGGACTATTATAGCTGCCTGTCACAAGAAACACAAACTCTACTTAACATTTATTAAGTGTCAAACTAAACACAATTATATCCAATTAAAAAAATATAGAAACAAATTAGACCAAATCATCAAAACAGCCAAGAAAACATACTATCAGAGTAAATTCGAACAGTAAAAAAATGATATAAAGAAAACATGGAAAATTATCAAATCGCTTCTAAATAAGACCAACAGGGCACAGCAGACACAATTTCTTTGTGACAACAAAGTCATCACGGAAAAATTTGAAATTGCCAATGGATTTAACAATTATTTCGTAAATATAGGACCACAACCTTCGAACAAAATCCAAGCAAATTCCAATACAAATTTTACTGATTTCCTTGCAGGCAGCTATCAATCATCGCTCTTTTGTAATCCTAGTAACACGGAAGAAATTTCTACTATACTAAACACATTTAACCCATCAAAAAGTGCTGGCATCGATGGCTTTATGTGGCATATTTACAAAAACTGTTCTGTCGACATTCTCACCCCACTAAGCCACATTTGCAATCTTTCTTTAACACAAAGCACTTTCCCAGCAAAATAAAAAATTGCATGTGTTACACCCATTTACAAAGCCAAGGATTCGACTAATTTCTCAAACTACAGGCCAGTCTCCATACTTCCACTCTTCTCCAAACTCCTAGAACGCCTAATGTGCAATCGGCTGACAAGCTACCTAGCCAAAAAGTCAATTCTGTATAGATGACAATATGGATTTCGCGAAAAACGCTCAACAATGCATATGCAATAATCGAAATGACTGAAAAAATTATTGAATCACTGGAAAAGAAACAAAGCATAGTAGGCATCTTTGCCTATTATGGTATAAGAGGTAGTGCACTCACCTGGTTTCAGAGTTATCTAAGTGAAAGAACTCAATGTGTACAATATAATGAGGTATGCTCTGAAAACAGGCAATTAACATGTGGTTTTCCTCAGGGATCTATTCTTGGCCCCCTGCTGTTCCTCTTGTATATGAATGACTTACCCAATATCTGCAAACACATGTCACTGATACTGTTCGCCGATGATACCAATGCCTTTTGCTGTGAGGACAATATAGATACCTTATATAAAAAGGTAAATAAGGAAATGGAAGAAATTACCAACTGGTTTGCAATTAACAAATTATCACTAAATGTTGATAAAACAAATTATATGTTATTTACAAATTTGAAATTAAAGAAAGAGGACACTCCAAAAATCTATATAAACAAAAAAGAAATTGAGGAAGCCCCATTTGCATAATTTTTGGGAGTCTACTTAGACAAACATCTGACCTGAGCTAAACAAATTGAGATAGTAACAGCAAAAGTAACAAGGGGCATAGGTTTCATACAAAGACTAAAACCATATATGACACCAAATACTATTAAAACACTATACTGCACCCTTGTTCTCCCACATCTCACTTACTGCAACGCTATCTGGACCAATACGCACAAGAGCAATCTAGCAAAGCTTAACAGGCTTAAAAAAAGGGAGTAAAATTTTTTTCAAAACCAGCAGGGGCCCAGAATATATTCATATCTGAAAAAAATTTAATACTCTCTGACATAGGCAAACTACAGATGTACACCATTGTTAAAGATTATCACCACAACACAATGCCACAATCCATTGCCTGCAACTTTACACTCAACACTGATATCCATGAGCACAACACTAGGGCCAAACATAATCTACACACCGAATTTATGAGAACAGAAACGGGAAAACGACGAATCACAGTAGCAGCCACAAAACTATGGAACAGCACTAGTACAAAAATACGCGAAAAAATCCTAAATCAGAAATCCTTTAAAAAAAATGCCAGAGAATCTATATTGGACAGGTATTAAAGCAATACAAATTTTGCATCTGATTGATATAGATTATCTGTTAATTTATAATATTTAATACAAACATGAGACAAATCAAACTGCAATCACCGCCACTACTACTACTACTACTACTACTACTACTACTACTACTACTACTACTACTACTACTACTACTACTACTACCTCCACCACCACCACTACTACTACTACTACTACTACTACTACTACTACTACTACTACTACTACTACTACTACTATATTTAGACATGTCGGGTGAACCCGCATACACCAATATAACATTCTAACATAATCTGTGATAACCTTTCAATTCAAATCCTCTATCAGCAGTAATGAGCTTTCCCCTTTCGTCCCCATCCCACCCTCCATACCATACCAATAGTAACTCATTCAAAACCAACATAGAATACCACACTGATGTATTAGTATATGCACATGCACATGTACATGCGTGTGTGAGTGTGTTTATACATGTATTAATGTTTGTACACGTATAAAATGAACTGCTGTGTATGTATGCATTCATATCTGTTGGTATATGTGTATATGTGTGTGTACCTGTATGTACATGTGTACCTATGTGCATATTTAAGTATAAGCATCCAAATAAGGACATTATTTATGGTACAAAATGTATATGTGTCAATTATCGTGTGTCCTATATGTATATATATATACATATATAAATATATATATATATATATAATATATATATATATATATATATATATATATATATATATATATATATATATATATATATATAATATATATATATATAGAAACAAATCATACCAATTATGGGGTCAATTCCTGTATAAAACCTTTTCTATGGGGCATTTAAGAAATCATGGGGCCTCTAAAAAATCCCGTAATTTTTACCTATCTGAAACTCATACAGTGGGGTAGCTGAGTCAGCTGGCATCAATGACAAATAATTGGGTTTTAAACACAAATCATATATAGTCCTGCTAACAGTTATCTCCCCCTAGACCGTTCTCTTCCTTCTAACCTGGTTTAGGTCTAGGCGAGTCCTGAGCTGGTACCCGACTGTCTAGGCGAGTCCTGAGCTGGTACCCGACTCCTCAACCATCCCAGAATATAGGAATCGGTACCACATTTGTATCTGGCGAGATCTTCGATTCGAAATCGAGAAAAGCATCTCGTATGTATTGAGTAGCCATTGGCATGGTGATTTCCACCAGAATATGGTGGTAGAGTAGTTAAAATTTAAAAGGACACGAGCACAACTCTCATCATACCAGACAATATTAATTCACGTAAAACGAGATGATATAAAGCCTATAGTAGTCTGTATCACAAGTATTTAACAGAAAAATAGTCCCTCTGAATTCTTCGCAAAATTCAAATCTGTCGCACATCTGTCGCACACAAAATGAACTCAAGAATTTGCTGACATTATGTGGATATTGATATCACATGAGACACTGGGCCCATTTTAATGTCTGTCTTAAGCTAGTTATACAGAGGTTAAGATGATACCAAAATCTCGTAGAAGGCACATTTCTATTTTAGAATGTCAGTACAAGTTTAAGCGAGTCCCAACTCGATCATTTACTTTAATTGTGTCCGATTTGCTGGTATTGCTTATTGTGGAAGCTGATGTGCAATTTGGTGAGATTTGTTTGCCCAAATTGAGTTAGGGGTGAATAGTATGTCTTTATGGTTGGAATCATGAGCAAATCATGGCGTTCAACATTTTTCACACGCCATTAAGTCTGCTTTTTGGCCTCATCCAAGATGGACATCACCCCAAAAAGGAATGTGTCATATCTCTGTATCCCATGTTCCCATTTGAAGGGTGTTTCTGTCTGTCAATGGGTTTTCGGGGTGCCAAGTAGATTGGTGGAGTTTTCTAAATGACTGAGGGTAAAATCCACCAGATATTATCATTCCAAAATTTAAGCTTATAATATCGAGATATAGTATGTATGATTCTGCAATGAGCTCAATTTATTAGTGCTGTTTTAAAAGGATTTTTCATCACGTTCATTTCATATCATTCTCACTCTTAGTTGGTATGGTTTAGAAAAATTGAATGCATTGTCAAATGCGTATTGAAAACGAGTTTGAAGATAACATGTAACATATGTTGTTACAGAAATCGACTAGATACTAGCAATCCCAATTGCTAAACTACGCTAAAATAACATACTGGTTTCATTCAGTGCCCCCTCCCCTCCCCCCTCCTCTACATCTTCCTCCTCCTCCTCCCCATCCATACGATAGTTCTTGTACATTGTGTATTTGTCTTGCAGAGCATTTATAATCGGATCACATGCACATGCACACAGTCTACCAAGTGCAAGCCAGTTAATAAAGAAGACACCTACGAAATCAGATGTAAATATTGCCTAGATTCTAATGAGAACCATGTCAGTATTCCAGGGGATGTAATTGTCACAGACGAATTGAAGACAGGTTCACATTGTGTCTTGCACAGCCCCCGAACCATGTTTCCCTGCATATCGGGTATGGGGGCCTTGCAGGGAAGTATTCCCATGAGGTGCCAGGCAAATGATAAAACGCAGACCAAGAATGTATAGATAAATGCAATAGCACAGCATGAAAATAGACATGTAGATGGTGAAGCAAATACAATAGCACAACAAATGCTGGATGAAAGGAAAGGTGATGAACAACGAGAAATTGAGGATGATGGTGTTGGATGTGCAGCATGTAATGACAGCCTAGATGAGCTAGCCATGCAATGTGAGCAGTGCAGTCAATGGTTTCATGAAAAACGTCAACCTATCGTAGCAGGACAACAAACTGGCAGGTTTCTATGCGTAGTATGTAGTGCAGACATCCAGAGCAGCAAAGAAATGAGTAGTGTTCAGCCAGGAAAGGTGGACGTTGTAGGAAAGGCCAGAGCTGGAAAGCTACCTAATATCAATACCTATTGAGGCAGTAGATGGCAATGCAGTGAAAAAACCGCATGAAGATGATAAGAGGTTGAGAAAATGTGAGGATGATTGGCGTAAGAGAGAAGCCCAGTGTCATCATAAATAGGGTGACCTGGATAGAGCGGAGTCATAGGTCTTGCAACTTGAAAATCGATTGAAGGAGATGGAAAGCTCGAAACAATTAATGCACATGCGCATCCTGACATTAGAAGGCATTCTTATACCACACACCCTGATACTAATAATGGACGGTACAGAGATATAATGACCGAGAGTCCTAATAGTGGTGTTAACGAGTATAAGTCTCGACCGTACAGCAAAAGCTCCTTGAAGAAAGCGTTCATGGGTTGGAGCAGGGCATGATACAAATCCAGATCACAAACATTCAAATGCAGACAGATAAAAGATTTAAACTCTTGGAGCACCAGATAAGCAGTATGTCACAAAATCATATGCATAATAGACCACCTGTATTGATGCATAGTCTGGTATTCCCAGTATATCCGAATCCAGTGCAAGCTATTGGTGCACCGGTATACTTCAACCATCACAAACAATCTGGGTTGCACAACCAAGCACAGAATAGAGCCTACAATGAAAGCAAAGGACAATTTCCATCTACGCAAACCCATCATACAGATGAAGGAAGACTGAGAGAGAACCATACTAAACAGAACAATCAATTACCAACCACTTGTATGCAATATGTAGATAGTAAGAAGCAACAATCCGGCGAAAGTTATCAACATAATAGTGAGGGTCCTTCATATAAAGATGCAGAGGCCTAGAGATATAGTATGCAACCATAATACTCTCAAATGTCTCAGGTGGCCAATGGAGTGAAATCTCTAGATGATATCAGAGAGTACCTCTCATTGAAAGCAGTTACGCATCGATACATATCCGGATATCCAGATGGGCCATATACTATGAGAGGGGCGAGCCACCAGGCTACGCTACTGCTCTGACATTGGGGTGTTCATCAGCCAGTCAGAAAATTTACAGCGAGAAATATCGAGAAGAATTGCATCCCAATCAACAAAAGACACCAACAGACATGACATGACTGGTACATGACATGGTGGAGGACCCAGGTGATAAGGATAGAGAATCAAAAGAGGCAAGTCCGATGACTAGCCAAAGATTGGGAAATAAGTATACAACAGAAACGACACATCCAGATGGTGATGGTAGACACCCCAAGAAAAAAGAACAAGAACAACTTCGACAGGACCATTTTTTAGAATTTCACAGTTCGAAAAAGCATCAGATGAAATAGGAGATCAAATGAAGATAGTAGATGTTAAAGACTATAATGTCATTGTAACATAGAATGCGAAGAAGAACTCATTGATTTCATTATTAAAGGGTCATCATAGTGTATTTGTTCAGTAGCATTGGCTCCATAACTTTGAAAAGAGTTCATTGACATCATTGTATAATGACAATAATGCAGCAGTAAAGGCAGTGGATGATGATAATCCGATCACGCCCACTCAGAGGCCACAAGGCTATAGATGTACTGTATTAATGTGGCCCAAGGAGATTGATCACCTTGTAAAAGCCTTGCCAGATGGAGCTGATTGGAACCAAGTGGCTGAGATAAAAACTGATTCTGGTACACTATTGTTGATTTTTGTTTATGTGGCAGCCAGAGGCTCAAGTGAAGCTGAGGATAGGTATAGTTATGTACTGGACAAATTGCACAGCATCATAATGAAATAGTACATGTATGAACCACTACTTGCAGGTGATTAGTATGCTCAGATTGGGATAAATATCAAGTATCTGCATGAGAAACTATTGGAGAATTTTTTAAAAGGAAGACGACCTTATTCTGTCTAACAATTTTCCAAAAGAAGCTACATTTATTCATCCAAATGGGTATGATGCTACAATAATTGATTTTATCTTTACTAGTCGCAGACTGGAGGCCGTATGCAGTTATATCTATAGGCATTATGCCATAGCATGCACTGATCACATACCGGTAACTATGCGAATTAACCTTACTCATGAGCAGGCCAAGATAGAACCACAAAAGCCTGTACTACCCAAGAGAATTATGTGGCATAAAGGTCAATAAAGAACAGTATGAAATCCATGTACGAGATCACTTACCCAAAGCTGACCTATCAACAAACAGTGACTATTTCATAGAACAGCAATTGTGCAAAATTAATACAGTGTTAGGTGAAGCTGATGATAAAGCAATGCCTAGTCTACCAAAATTGAAAGCTGGGAAAAAGCGACTATGGAATCCCATGATTGTTATTGCGGTGAAAGAGAGCAAGGCTGCATTCTATGAGTACAAGCAGGCAGGGTGACCAAGAGATTCACAAACACCCGTTGTTGTAAGGCGGAAAGAAGTAGGAAGATGTCATGCAGAGCGCAAAGTCAAGAAAATGCTAAACGAAGGTGTATGCTGTATCAAGAAATTAGCGAAGCTCATTGTGCAGACAGGTAATTATATCACAGAATGATCAGGCAGCAGACAAATCCAAAGGGTAATACATCAGCAGAACTAGTCATAGAGGGAGTATCTATTAGAAATACAGAGGAACTGTGTGATGGATGGGTTAAGCATTTCTCTCAACGCACACTGGAAGAACACCCATCATATGACGAGGAGTTCAAACGTCAAACACACTTTGATGTGCTTGTTCTCCAGCGACTATCTGAGGTACAGGAGGTGGAAGGGAAAGTGTATACAGAACAAGAGGTCCAGAAAGCAGGCAGGCGTTTATCAACTGGAAAAGCTCCAGATGTGCATACTCTTACTACAGAGCACAGAAATACAGAAGTCGTCCGATTTGTCAACTGCGAGATCTCACAAATGCCATAATTAAGCACAGAAATGTTCCAGATAGCCTTAAAGAAGGTTATTAACTCCAGTCTACAAGAGAAAGAATGCAATAAATGATCCTAATAATTATCGAGGGATCACAGTGATACCTATGATTGGTAAAGTACTTGAGACACTACTACGAGATAAAACTGAGCAGATGATGTTACCAATCCAGAGTCAACTACTAGTGGTGTTCACCCCCACCCACCCCCACCCCACCCCAACCCCCCCCCCACCCCTCAAGGAGAACTCCTTGTTCGTGAGGCTATAGTAGAAGCACAGGAACTGGGAACACATGCGTATGAAGCATACCTAGATGCCAAGGCAGCTTTTGACATTGTATATCAAGACAACCTGTACAGACAGGTCACTAGAGATCTCAGTCAGAATGCTACTACAATGGTGAAATGAGAAGGTCGGCTATCTAGTTCATTCAGTAAGACAGGGGGCATGATTTCAACTAACTTGTACAAGAGACATATCAACCCATTTCTTCATCAGCTAAGTAGTGTTAATAAAGGAGCAATGGTGCGAGCAGTGAAAATTGCAAGCGCTTGTGCCACAGATGATCTCATTGCTGTAGCAAATAACAGGATTAACCTACAAGTTCACCTTAATGTAAGTACAGATTATGCTGACACCAGACGATATAAGTACTAAGGAATGGAAAGTATTATCATCTCCAATGATAAGAGTGTTCAGTGTAATGATCTACCATGTCAGTGGGAGATAGGTGGGTAGATGATTCAAGTAGCAGAGACAGTGCTGAATAGGCAACTAATCTTCAAAGGCTTCCATAAAGAGCATTGGATGTGTACCGCCAGGTGTCTACTGGCAAAGTACCTGCTGCCATCAACCCACGCATGGATAACCCTTGAGCTAAGAATGCCTGAACAAACCCAGTGAATGATGCAGTAGACAAGTATTGGGTAGTGTACCTTAGAGGGCAAATGGATCTATAATCCTTCAATGCAAATATCAGCTGAGAGAATATCACTCAAGAAACCACACCCAGTAGTATCAACTATTAGAAACAGCCCACGAGAGCAACAGTAAAAAGATGGATGATGACAGGGACCTTCCACCTACAGACCAATAGAAGATGTCCGAATATAGTGATACCTAATCAAAGGTGTCTGTTGTGCTTAGGACAAACAGAGAGTCTTGAGTATTTTTTGTTGAGGTGTCCAGCAAGTGAGCAAGTCAGATTACCTCTCATGAAACAAATTCATTCCATATTGCAAGATGTCCCAAATGTCGGCCATGAAATATTGCTCATAATGGGATCAAAATCTAGAACATCAGACCAGGATGACAGGGTGTGCTACGTTCTACTGGACACCAGCAGAGCAAGTCTCTCGGAAGTTGTAACACAACAATTAGAGTTTACCAGCCGTAGACTTTTCTATGCATTATACCAGTATCATAAGAACACATTATTTTCATTGCCATCAAACAAGAACAAGAATGGCATGTATCGAAGACGTGAACTGCATATGATGACACCCGCAATAACAGAACATTGTTAGAATACTTTAAAGAGAGGTCTCTGTGACCGTTCTCACCAAAAGTGAGGGATCTACAACGTGAACCTGAACATGTCTGGAAGAACTGCCTTACTAAATAACAATTTCTAACTTTGAACTTTGAAAGACTTTGACACACTTTTGGCGAATTATTATTACTGTTATTACTATTTCGTGTGCAATTCACGCAATGAACTTTTAATTTCATGAACATTGCTAATGTTGGGAATTCTTCTTACAAGTTCCTTTATTGTGTTAAAATTTTGGCTAAACTGGGCGAGTAGTTTCTGGGATAGCACAGAACCTATTGCTGCAGAACAGCATATTCGTCAACTATCATTGTTGGGAGCCACACATCCGAAGCCAAAACTGGACCCTGGACAGCATATTGGAGCAGCACATAGCGCTAAATCCGGGCAAAGTACCAGGCTGGTTCATATACACCCAGACGATTCTGCACCAGTATTACCTTCCAAACCTGCCTGAGCTGAAGACCCTTCCGTTAACTAAGCAGCAATGGAAAATATCAGACTGCAGTAAACAATTATATGACAAGCCAACTGATCCAGCAGTGCATCACAAAAACGACTCTAACAAGATGCTGCTTCACACGTCTGTGAATAGGTAACATGCACCAGACCATGTCCTCCATACAAAATGACACTAAAGATGTTCAAAGAGCCAGAATCAAGACTTGATTTCTTACTAGAACATACGTTGTCCAAGCTAACCTGGCCAGATTCTGTCAAAGTCAAGTAGATCCTATGTGTACACTATGCCACCTGGAGACGTATGCTTGTGAAATGTAATGCCCTGCTTCGCCATAGACAGAGGTATTTCCAAGAACTTAAAGAATATATCAAAGATAACTTGGGCCATCCCAAATGGATCGCTATCTTCAGCCATATTAATGCTCTCACCCAGCTCATAATCAACTGCACAGCTCTAATAGAGCGATATAATCCTGGATGACCCTCGGATCTGCCATGAAATAGAAATCATCACCAGGAAATTGTCCTACAGCAAACATTGCTGCAGAGTCTTCATTCTCAATGCAGCTAAAACTGAATCATGGTGAACTAGCTGGGCCGATTACTTCCGTGTATATAATACTACATACTGACACTGTTTATATGACATACACGTACTCATGCACATACTTGTACATCTTGTCCACATGATGCTGTTCATCCGTTCATTCATTGTTTAAACCATTGACTGTCTGTATGCAGCATGAGTGTTTTCTTTGAACTGTAAAATATATGTGTGCTTTTATCCTGCATTAATCGGGCACTTTTTCTACACATCATAGTAGTTGTTTACCACATATCTGTGGGTGCTCCAACCAACTGGAGTATTATCTGAATACAGAACAGAACACAGATCCAGAAGTTAATCTAATGTAGATCCAGGTTATTTTAATCCGGATCAAGACTAAAATCTGGTTTGATTCAGCCTATGATATGCCAACAACCATTCATGTGTTAAAATTTGAGCCCAATTAGATTTATAATCATTTTTAGTGAAACGCGGATTGCCCTGTCAGGTACAGACTGGCCCAATCAATCTGGGTATGGAATGGCCAGTCTGGGATGCTCCAAGATCGTCCCCTCCCCCCTGAGTAGCATAAGGCACACGTGTATAGACACAAAATAGAAGCTCAGAATAAAAGAGTCGTGAGATGTCCCGTTGCGCATGCGAGGCGATGAGAGGTAGCCTGCATATGCGCGTTAGCGTGGATCGACCGGTCAGGTACGGACCATCCCAGTGCATCTGGTTATGGAACGGCCAGACCTGGTATGCTCCAAGCACGACCCCCTGGGTATGATGATAAGCATGTATAAAACCATATAAGAGAAGCTCTTAAAAAAACGATAGAGTCCGTGAGATCATTTAGCGCGCATGCGCGGGCGTCAGAGATTGCCTACTAACGCGTGTTAGTGTTGAGAGAATGACATCTTATGAATACTCCGATTCTGTATTCGTAATTCCTTTTAAAATAGAGCCTCCTGGTCGCTCTTGGTACCTATCTTTACCGGAATGAAGGGAGGATTCCGAATCTTTTTACAGTTCTAAAATTGGTCCAGAAATGGCTGCCGTATTTGCGTTTCTCCCGTTCAAAATAGTTCTCAACAACGCCATAAGCGTGTGTGTGTGTGTGTGTGTGTGTGTGTGTGTGTGTGTGTGTGTGTGTGTGTACTTGGTAATGGTGAAGGCCAGCGTATCATGTGATTGCTAACCATGCCTCGTCATAACGTGTGCGCTGATTGGTTAAGACGCTCAGCTGTGACGTCACGAATTAGTATATAAGGAGCATCAAAATCAGAAATCGAGAGCAGAGAGAAGGTTGTTGGTGTGTGTCGAGCAGAGCAGACTGAGTCGCAGGGTAAACTGCTAACTGTAGCACTGGTAACCTCTTGCCTACCACAGTGCGTTTCGGATTTCAGTACTCGTTTCTGGGACACAGCCACCACAAACGCATCTACTTTTTGGACGCTCCTGGAAAGACATCGTCTGGGGGCAAAAACGGAATTGAAATAAAGTGCCCCCACTACCATTCTTGTGGATGGGCCTTTTGACCCTGATGTAACATCTTGTTAGCATGTAAGACGAGTGGTGTTTTCTATGGATAACTCGCCAGATCTGCTGAGCCACGATGAAAAGTGGTAGTGCAAAGTCTGCACATGTGTCATGCTCAGTATTAAACATTTTGACCGCAGTCTAGTTGGGACATTGCCTGGTGAACCACATGAGCTATGCGGTGCATCTCATCTTGTGATCTGAAAAGATGCTCTTGCATCAACTTAACTCAATTCAACCACATGCCTTCATAACTACAGGGCAGCTTCAAAATCCACAAAAGTACAGAACTTTCCCAAACATCTACATAATTAATAACATGTGTATATACGTGACTATCTACTAGCCATCCGCATCTGGAATAGTTGTTCTTCACCATTCATGAGTATGAATCGCAGCATATGGTTCGTCTGCAGATATTCTCCTAGCAGCTAACTTCAGCATCGTGCCATCACATGTCTCGGGTATGTGACGCTTCAACTACAGTGACGTTAGAGCTTTTTCCGTACCGATGACTAATAGGTAGGCTACTCTGCAATTGTATTATTGTATTAATATATTAATAACAGGTACTGATGACTAACAGGTACCTCACGGTCCTGAGACCGCGTTTTTTATAGTTTATATATTTTACTGTATGTATTTATTTTCATTTAGTGCCGATGACTTTCAGGCACTGCAAGGTCGTGTGACCTTAGATTTTTACTGTACTGTGATAGTTAGTGATATGGCAGTAGCCATCCAAGTTGTATTGTTTTGCTTATTTTATATAAAATACTTGGTCCGCTAGTATAGATTCAAGATTCAATATTATTTATTTGCTTCTTGGATACCAATTTACATATTTTCAATACAGGTTGTCCACCGATGGCATTGCCTATAATGGTGGCGTACACCTAACATTAAACATACATATACAATAACACACACACAGCTTAGCATAGGATGTGAGACATACTTGTGAGTGTACAGATACGGTACTGAGCTAAGTAGGCATAGAAAAAAGAACAAACGCTACAATACATCTATGTTTTTCCTTTTAGTTATTGAGATTAGAGATTTATATGGGGGGGGGAGGAAGGGGGATGGGGGTCATGCATGCTAATTACCCCCAGCTCAAGGTCGCTAGGATACACTATACAGCAATAACAAACACACCACCTTGTTCCCCACACAGCATCAATTTTTCACTGAGGTTGCTGTTCATGTTCTCACCATGCGAACCTGACATGTGGCCGACTAAACCTGGCTATTTTAGCTCGATAGAATAGGTTTATAAATATTTAGGGGTGACTACTCTTTGGGAGACATTTGTGTAGGATCTCTTTTCCGGGAGTCGCAGATTGCGAGATTGTATCAATTGGTCACATACCGTAGGGCCTCCTAAATTCTATGAATAAAAGAGAAGTTGTCTCTTTCTATGCTCCTCCAGCCTCAGGGCTTAATAAGTGGGACTCCCTCCGCCACGTTGGTTAGAGCTGACTTTGAAACTATTGGGGTTTCAGAGTGGTTAAAATCAAAGTGTTGATGACCGCAAACACCCTTCTGTATCTGCGGATACTTGTTAGCTTAGAAAAACATAACAAAGGAATCAATGCGAAAACATTATATTATATTAACCGGCCTGCAGTGCATTGTTTGGGCAATATAGTTAACCCTAAAGACAGGTAAATTTTTAAGTTCCAGGGTGTGGATCTCACATGATATGCACCCGACTGGTAGGCGACGGATAGGACACAGATCTCCACCTAACTCTATTGTGATTGGATGTGGTCTTAGAACCCACCACGCCTTCACAGAAAGGTCACCACAGTTGGATATCTGTCTCTTGCTCCCCACCATAAATAAACATGTGCGTTCTAAATGCTTATGTAATGTGGCTTGTCCCTGTGTTGTTATACGTGCTCATGATGCGGTATGTGACAGGATCGTTATATGATTCTGAAGCTACCACCACATGACATGTCCACACACTGTCTATCTGAGGGGGATGCTCCATGAGGGCGACCATGCGAACATCGAGCATTCTCGCCAGTCAGGCTTATAGATTAAAGATAGGTAGAAGACTCAGCCACTTGCGGCTTAAAAGCTTGATACATGGTCCTAAAAATAAATGATAAGTTAGGATCTAGAGTAGTAGTGTCGGGGTCAAAATAATACCACCTCTTTCAACTGGCTGCCATTCAGCGATCTGTGGCCCCCACCGCCCTCTCAATCCATGGGGCATAGGAATTTGAGACATATGATGTTCGTGGTCGAGATGGAAGTTGCTGAAATGGAAATAAAACTCCCGTGTGGACCCCACTGTCCGGGAGAACCTCCTCAGGATACCGGCCAGTGGCTGGCCTCTCTATTCTGCGTAGGCTCAGACAAACACGTAGTCTCTGCCAGTGGATGATGATAATCCGATCACGCCCACTCAGAGGCCACACGGCTATAGATGTACTGTATTAATGTGGCCCAAGGAGATTGATCACCTTGTGAAAGCCTTGCCAGATGGAGGTGATTAGATACAAGTGGCTGAGATAAAAACTGATTCTGTTACACTATTGTTGATTTCTGTTTATGTGGCAGCCAGAGGCTCAAGTGAAGCTGAGGATAGGTATAGTTATGTACTGGACAAATTGCACAGCATCATAATGAAATAGTACATGTATGAACCACTACTTGCAGGTGATTAGAATGCTCAGATTGGGATAAATATCAAGTATCTGCATGAGAAACTATTGGAGAATTTTTTAAACGGAAGACGACCTTACTCTGTCTAACAATTTTCCAAAAGAAGCTACATTTATTCATCCAAATGGGTATGATGCTACAATAATTGATTTTATCTTTACTAGTCGCAGACTGGAGGCCGTATGTAGTTATATCTACAGGCATTATACCATAGCAAGCACTGATCACATACCGGTAACTATGCGAATTAACCTTACTCATGAGCAGGCCAAGATAGAACCACAAAAGCCTGTACTACCCAAGAGAATTATGTGGCATAAATGTCAATAAAGAACAGTATGAAATGCATGTACGAGATCACTTACCCAAAGCTGACCTATCAACAAACAGTGACTATTTCATAGAACAGCAATTGTGCAAAATTAATACAGTATTAGGTGAAGCTGATGATAAAGCAATGCCTAGTCTACCAAAATTGAAAGCTGGGAAAAAGCGACTATGGAATCCCATGATTGTTATTGCGATGAAAGACAGCAAGGCTGCATTCTATGAGTACAAGCAGGCAGGGTGTCCAAGAGATTCACAAACACCCGTTGTTGTAAGGCGGAAAGAAGTAGGAAGATGTCATGCAGAGCGCAAAGTCAAGAAAATGCTAAACGAAGGTGTATTGCTGTATCAAGAAATTAGCGAAGCTCATTGTGCAGACAGGTAATTATACTACAGAATGATCAGGCAGCAGACAAATCCAAAGGGTAATACATCAGCAGAACTAGTCATAGAGGGAGTATCTATTAGAAATACAGAGGAACTGTGTGATGGATGGGTTAAGCATTTCTCTCAACGCACACTGGAAGAACACCCATCATATGATGAGGAGTTCAAACGTCAAACACACTTTGATGTGCTTGTTCTCCAGAGACTATCTGAGGTACAGGAGGTGGAAGGGAAAGTGTATACAGAACAAGAGGTCCAGAAAGCAGTCAGGCGTTTATCAACTGGAAAAGCTCCAGATGTGCATAATCTTACTACAGAGCACAGAAATACAGAAGAAGTCGTCTGATTTGTCAACTGCGAGATCTCACAAATGCCATAATTAAGCACAGAAATGTTCCAGATAGCCCTAAAGAAGGTTATTAACTCCAGTCTACAAGAGAAAGAATGCAATAAATGATCCTAATAATTATCGAGGGATCACAGTGATACCTATGTTTGGTAAAGTACTTGAGATACTAATACGAGATAAAACTGAGCAGATGATGTTACCAATCCAGAGCCAACTGCCGAGAGGCTTTACTAGTGGTGTTCCAACCGCCCCCCCCCACCCAGCCCCCCCCCCCTCAAGGAGAACTCGTAGTCTCTGCCAGAGTCGCATCGGCATGATGGGACCACCCATAGGGCTTCCATCTACCTTGACAACGCTCACCTGGGAGGAGGCTAAAGTGATTAGCATATGAACCACGACAGACTCTGGCATGTTCACATGATACGCAGAGAATCTGGTGCTGAGCAGGGGTCACCAGCAGACAACCTCGGCCTACCCTCTCCACCCCATCGAAGGGTCAGACAAACTCGATCTCCTTATGTGGGTGAAAGCGGTCGTAAATGTTTCTCCGCAAGTGGTCAACCCAAGGATTGTACTCGGGGTCATCCCGGAATTGGGCCCACTTGGCATCCAATACCATGGCAGTCTCAGCGCCCTGTGCCACTGCTGTAGACGCCAGCATGCGCAGTATGATGAGAATCATGGCTATATATGAAGAGTTAAACTGAACAGAGTGAACCCCTCGAGAAATATCTGTGCCAGATCGAGCCCTGTTCCATCCGTATCGATAGTGATCTTCATCCCCTCAGGGGCATGGGCTAGCTGCTTCACTCTGCCGCCAGCTAAGAAACGTAGCTCTAGGACTATATGAGTTGTTTGCGGGCTGGTGAGTCCGACTCACTGAAGCAGTTTAACAGCACCCTTGACTTTGGAGACATGTGACACCCCATCTACCCATAGGGTGCCCTTCTGGAGGTTAACAGCTTCATCTGGTCCATCGAATGGACGCAGCAGCAGGAGCTTTCCACCTGTAACACCGATCTGGTGACCCACCCTCATCAGGGCGACACCTTCACCTATGTAGGTGAGGAAGGATGATCCCCGATTGTAGAGCTTTCGAACTGTCTCATCCTTTTTTTACAACAGTGGAGAGGGGAGTAACCTTTATGTCAATGAGTGCGGGAGGCCTATATAGGGGCAGCCATGTTTGCCAGTCACCCCCAGGTCCGGCGCGGTACTACGCTTCATTCTTCTCAAATATGAACTGCAGATTTTTTGCTAGGGTCAATAGCAGGCCATCACGGGCTATCGACAGGGCACTGCTCGAATAGGGTTTGACCAGATGAAAGCTGAGGTCGCTATTTAGGGTGTTGCTGTCTGCCACCTCTGTATCCGAGGATGTACTTCCTCTTCGGGAAATCGTACTGAAACACGATCTTGTGGCCATCTATGTTGCGACCCAGGCGCGCCTTCATCACATCCTTGAGTTCGGTGAGCAGCTCCACACCATCACCACCAATGGGGTGGAGGGAGAATGCCTTTGAGGTTGCTTCGTACTGTAGGACGAATGACTTGCCATCGCTCTCTTCTACCTTGGCAGCATCAACTGCGTGCACATCTGCGAGGTCAGCAAGACCAGTCGAGTGAGCAAATATGGGTTCCATAGCATGCTATAGGAGGGGTTTAAACGAGACATATGACCATGCCGATTGTCCGACTGCTGCTCTCCGCTGGTGAGAACACAATCTCGCCCTCTCTAGAGGGGAGACAGGTGGTACAGTACCATGTAGAATGGGTCCTCTTCGAGGTGCCCCAGCGGGGCACAACATACATACACGCCGATATGCACACAGCAGCTCACTGGTAGAAGTCGGCCGGGACATGATAGAGTACCTCCCAGGTGCCAACAGCAACCTATGGAAAGCTAATAGTCCTAGCCTGTTCATACCTGTAAATCACCTGTTTGACAGCCCCTCCATTAACATATATGCCAGCATGGATGGGATATCGGATGCCCATTTAGAGTTTACACTTTTATTACTCCTTGATCTGATGACAACATGATATCATACCAGGAATATCTTACCTTTGCCGAAATGATGAAAGAGGGTTGCCCCTTCATGACCCCTGCACAAAACAAACAGATGCTCGCACTGCAACAAGAAGGAGAGTGACTACAGCGGGAGAGCCGGTATCAACAAAATGCGAGCATTGCAAGGAGGCGAAGGAACAGTGAAGCTTCCAAATACTGGCAGGACCTCATGAAAAAGAGTAAGCAGGATGCAGGAGTCTTGACAGATGGCGATGAGCCCGATGTCTTCACATACGACGATGAGCCAGATGTCTTCACAGACGAGGGTGAGCCAGGTGTGTTCTCAGACGAGGATGAGCCAGAGGTCATACAGTGGGAAGAGGAGATGGCGCAGAAGTGTAAGACCAAGAAAGCCCTCCAGCGACGGACCTACTATCTTGGTGATAAGGTGAAGTTCCAGATGTCACGTCTCAGAAAGCTACTGGC
>CM067360.1:45892316-46019093 GCA_034401795.1 Chaetoderma sp. LZ-2023a | reverse complement strand
ACAGAGCACAGAAATACAGAAGTCGTCCGATTTGTCAACTGCGAGATCTCACAAATGCCATAATTAAGCACAGAAATGTTCCAGATAGCCTTAAAGAAGGTTATTAACTCCAGTCTACAAGAGAAAGAATGCAATAAATGATCCTAATAATTATCGAGGGATCACAGTGATACCTATGATTGGTAAAGTACTTGAGACACTACTACGAGATAAAACTGAGCAGATGATGTTACCAATCCAGAGTCAACTACTAGTGGTGTTCACCCCCCACCCACCCCCACCCCACCCCAACCCCCCCCCCACCCCTCAAGGAGAACTCCTTGTTCGTGAGGCTATAGTAGAAGCACAGGAACTGGGAACACATGCGTATGAAGCATACCTAGATGCCAAGGCAGCTTTTGACATTGTATATCAAGACAACCTGTACAGACAGGTCACTAGAGATCTCAGTCAGAATGCTACTACAATGGTGAAATGAGAAGGTCGGCTATCTAGTTCATTCAGTAAGACAGGGGGCATGATTTCAACTAACTTGTACAAGAGACATATCAACCCATTTCTTCATCAGCTAAGTAGTGTTAATAAAGGAGCAATGGTGCGAGCAGTGAAAATTGCAAGCGCTTGTGCCACAGATGATCTCATTGCTGTAGCAAATAACAGGATTAACCTACAAGTTCACCTTAATGTAAGTACAGATTATGCTGACACCAGACGATATAAGTACTAAGGAATGGAAAGTATTATCATCTCCAATGATAAGAGTGTTCAGTGTAATGATCTACCATGTCAGTGGGAGATAGGTGGGTAGATGATTCAAGTAGCAGAGACAGTGCTGAATAGGCAACTAATCTTCAAAGGCTTCCATAAAGAGCATTGGATGTGTACCGCCAGGTGTCTACTGGCAAAGTACCTGCTGCCATCAACCCACGCATGGATAACCCTTGAGCTAAGAATGCCTGAACAAACCCAGTGAATGATGCAGTAGACAAGTATTGGGTAGTGTACCTTAGAGGGCAAATGGATCTATAATCCTTCAATGCAATATCAGCTGAGAGAATATCACTCAAGAAACCCACACCCAGTAGTATCAACTATTAGAAACAGCCCACGAGAGCAACAGTAAAAAGATGGATGATGACAGGGACCTTCCACCTACAGACCAATAGAAGATGTCCGAATATAGTGATACCTAATCAAAGGTGTCTGTTGTGCTTAGGACAAACAGAGAGTCTTGAGTATTTTTTGTTGAGGTGTCCAGCAAGTGAGCAAGTCAGATTACCTCTCATGAAACAAATTCATTCCATATTGCAAGATGTCCCAAATGTCGGCCATGAAATATTGCTCATAATGGGATCAAAATCTAGAACATCAGACCAGGATGACAGGGTGTGCTACGTTCTACTGGACACCAGCAGAGCAAGTCTCTCGGAAGTTGTAACACAACAATTAGAGTTTACCAGCCGTAGACTTTTCTATGCATTATACCAGTATCATAAGAACACATTATTTTCATTGCCATCAAACAAGAACAAGAATGGCATGTATCGAAGACGTGAACTGCATATGATGACACCCGCAATAACAGAACATTGTTAGAATACTTTAAAGAGAGGTCTCTGTGACCGTTCTCACCAAAAGTGAGGGATCTACAACGTGAACCTGAACATGTCTGGAAGAACTGCCTTACTAAATAACAATTTCTAACTTTGAACTTTGAAAGACTTTGACACACTTTTGGCGAATTATTATTACTGTTATTACTATTTCGTGTGCAATTCACGCAATGAACTTTTAATTTCATGAACATTGCTAATGTTGGGAATTCTTCTTACAAGTTCCTTTATTGTGTTAAAATTTTGGCTAAACTGGGCGAGTAGTTTCTGGGATAGCACAGAACCTATTGCTGCAGAACAGCATATTCGTCAACTATCATTGTTGGGAGCCACACATCCGAAGCCAAAACTGGACCCTGGACAGCATATTGGAGCAGCACATAGCGCTAAATCCGGGCAAAGTACCAGGCTGGTTCATATACACCCAGACGATTCTGCACCAGTATTACCTTCCAAACCTGCCTGAGCTGAAGACCCTTCCGTTAACTAAGCAGCAATGGAAAATATCAGACTGCAGTAAACAATTATATGACAAGCCAACTGATCCAGCAGTGCATCACAAAAACGACTCTAACAAGATGCTGCTTCACACGTCTGTGAATAGGTAACATGCACCAGACCATGTCCTCCATACAAAATGACACTAAAGATGTTCAAAGAGCCAGAATCAAGACTTGATTTCTTACTAGAACATACGTTGTCCAAGCTAACCTGGCCAGATTCTGTCAAAGTCAAGTAGATCCTATGTGTACACTATGCCACCTGGAGACGTATGCTTGTGAAATGTAATGCCCTGCTTCGCCATAGACAGAGGTATTTCCAAGAACTTAAAGAATATATCAAAGATAACTTGGGCCATCCCAAATGGATCGCTATCTTCAGCCATATTAATGCTCTCACCCAGCTCATAATCAACTGCACAGCTCTAATAGAGCGATATAATCCTGGATGACCCTCGGATCTGCCATGAAATAGAAATCATCACCAGGAAATTGTCCTACAGCAAACATTGCTGCAGAGTCTTCATTCTCAATGCAGCTAAAACTGAATCATGGTGAACTAGCTGGGCCGATTACTTCCGTGTATATAATACTACATACTGACACTGTTTATATGACATACACGTACTCATGCACATACTTGTACATCTTGTCCACATGATGCTGTTCATCCGTTCATTCATTGTTTAAACCATTGACTGTCTGTATGCAGCATGAGTGTTTTCTTTGAACTGTAAAATATATGTGTGCTTTTATCCTGCATTAATCGGGCACTTTTTCTACACATCATAGTAGTTGTTTACCACATATCTGTGGGTGCTCCAACCAACTGGAGTATTATCTGAATACAGAACAGAACACAGATCCAGAAGTTAATCTAATGTAGATCCAGGTTATTTTAATCCGGATCAAGACTAAAATCTGGTTTGATTCAGCCTATGATATGCCAACAACCATTCATGTGTTAAAATTTGAGCCCAATTAGATTTATAATCATTTTTAGTGAAACGCGGATTGCCCTGTCAGGTACAGACTGGCCCAATCAATCTGGGTATGGAATGGCCAGTCTGGGATGCTCCAAGATCGTCCCCTCCCCCCTGAGTAGCATAAGGCACACGTGTATAGACACAAAATAGAAGCTCAGAATAAAAGAGTCGTGAGATGTCCCGTTGCGCATGCGAGGCGATGAGAGGTAGCCTGCATATGCGCGTTAGCGTGGATCGACCGGTCAGGTACGGACCATCCCAGTGCATCTGGTTATGGAACGGCCAGACCTGGTATGCTCCAAGCACGACCCCCTGGGTATGATGATAAGCATGTATAAAACCATATAAGAGAAGCTCTTAAAAAAACGATAGAGTCCGTGAGATCATTTAGCGCGCATGCGCGGGCGTCAGAGATTGCCTACTAACGCGTGTTAGTGTTGAGAGAATGACATCTTATGAATACTCCGATTCTGTATTCGTAATTCCTTTTAAAATAGAGCCTCCTGGTCGCTCTTGGTACCTATCTTTACCGGAATGAAGGGAGGATTCCGAATCTTTTTACAGTTCTAAAATTGGTCCAGAAATGGCTGCCGTATTTGCGTTTCTCCCGTTCAAAATAGTTCTCAACAACGCCATAAGCGTGTGTGTGTGTGTGTGTGTGTGTGTGTGTGTGTGTGTGTGTGTGTGTGTGTGTACTTGGTAATGGTGAAGGCCAGCGTATCATGTGATTGCTAACCATGCCTCGTCATAACGTGTGCGCTGATTGGTTAAGACGCTCAGCTGTGACGTCACGAATTAGTATATAAGGAGCATCAAAATCAGAAATCGAGAGCAGAGAGAAGGTTGTTGGTGTGTGTCGAGCAGAGCAGACTGAGTCGCAGGGTAAACTGCTAACTGTAGCACTGGTAACCTCTTGCCTACCACAGTGCGTTTCGGATTTCAGTACTCGTTTCTGGGACACAGCCACCACAAACGCATCTACTTTTTGGACGCTCCTGGAAAGACATCGTCTGGGGGCAAAAACGGAATTGAAATAAAGTGCCCCCACTACCATTCTTGTGGATGGGCCTTTTGGCCCTGATGTAACATCTTGTTAGCATGTAAGACGAGTGGTGTTTTCTATGGATAACTCGCCAGATCTGCTGAGCCACGATGAAAAGTGGTAGTGCAAAGTCTGCACATGTGTCATGCTCAGTATTAAACATTTTGACCGCAGTCTAGTTGGGACATTGCCTGGTGAACCACATGAGCTATGCGTGCATCTCATCTTGTGATCTGAAAAGATGCTCTTGCATCAACTTAACTCAATTCAACCACATGCCTTCATAACTACAGGGCAGCTTCAAAATCCACAAAAGTACAGAACTTTCCCAAACATCTACATAATTAATAACATGTGTATATACGTGACTATCTACTAGCCATCCGCATCTGGAATAGTTGTTCTTCACCATTCATGAGTATGAATCGCAGCATATGGTTCGTCTGCAGATATTCTCCTAGCAGCTAACTTCAGCATCGTGCCATCACATGTCTCGGGTATGTGACGCTTCAACTACAGTGACGTTAGAGCTTTTTCCGTACCGATGACTAATAGGTAGGCTACTCTGCAATTGTATTATTGTATTAATATATTAATAACAGGTACTGATGACTAACAGGTACCTCACGGTCCTGAGACCGCGTTTTTTATAGTTTATATATTTTACTGTATGTATTTATTTTCATTTAGTGCCGATGACTTTCAGGCACTGCAAGGTCGTGTGACCTTAGATTTTTACTGTACTGTGATAGTTAGTGATATGGCAGTAGCCATCCAAGTTGTATTGTTTTGCTTATTTTATATAAAATACTTGGTCCGCTAGTATAGATTCAAGATTCAATATTATTTATTTGCTTCTTGGATACCAATTTACATATTTTCAATACAGGTTGTCCACCGAAGGCATTGCCTATAATGGTGGCGTACACCTAACATTAAACATACATATACAATAACACACACAGCTTAGCATAGGATGTGAGACATACTTGTGAGTGTACAGATACGGTACTGAGCTAAGTAGGCATAGAAAAAAGAACAAACGCTACAATACATCTATGTTTTTCCTTTTAGTTATTGAGATTAGAGATTTATATGGGGGGGGGGGGGTGGAGGAAGGGGGATGGGGGTCATGCATGCTAATTACCCCCAGCTCAAGGTCGCTAGGATACACTATACAGCAATAACAAACACACCACCTTGTTCCCCACACAGCATCAATTTTTCACTGAGGTTGCTGTTCATGTTCTCACCATGCGAACCTGACATGTGGCCGACTAAACCTGGCTATTTTAGCTCGATAGAATAGGTTTATAAATATTTAGGGGCGACTACTCTTTGGGAGACAATTGTGTAGGATCTCTTTTCCGGGAGTCGCAGATTCCGAGATTGTATCAATTGGTCACATACCGTAGGGCCTCCTAAATTCTATGAATAAAAGAGAAGTTGTCTCTTTCTATGCTCCTCCAGCCTCAGGGCGTAATAAGTGGGACTCCCTCCGCCACGTTGGTTGGAGCTGACTTTGAAACTATTGGGGTTTCAGTGGTTAAAATCAAAGTGTTGATGACCGCAAACACCCTTCTGTATCTGCGGATACTTGTTAGCTTAGAAAAACATAACAAAGGAATCAATGCGAAAACATTATATTATATTAACCAGCCTGCAGTGCATTGTTTGGGCAATATAGTTAACCCTAAAGACAGGTAAATGTTACGTTCCAGGGTGTGGATCTCACATGATATGCACCCGACTGGTAGGCGACGGATAGGACACAGATCTCCACCTAACTCTATTGTGATTGGATGTGGTCTTAGAACCCACCACGCCTTCACAGAAAGGTCACCACAGTTGGATATCTGTCTCTTGCTCCCCACCATAAATAAACATGTGCGTTCTAAATGCTTATGTAATGTGGCTTGTCCCTGTGTTGTTATACGTGCTCATGATGCGGTATGTGACAGGATCGTTATATGATTCTGAAGCTACCACCACATGACATGTCCACACACTGTCTATCTGAGGGGGATGCTCCATGAGGGCGACCATGCGAACATCGAGCATTCTCGCCAGTCAGGCTTATAGATTAAAGATAGGTAGAAGACTCAGCCACTTGCGGCTTAAAAGCTTGATACATGGTCCTAAAAATAAATGATAAGTTAGGATCTAGAGTAGTAGTGTCGGGGTCAAAATAATACCACCTCTTTCAACTGGCTGCCATTCAGCGATCTGTGGCCCCCACCGCCCTCTCAATCCATGGGGCATAGGAATTTGAGACATATGATGTTCGTGGTCGAGATGGAAGTTGCTGAAATGGAAATAAAACTCCCGTGTGGACCCCACTGTCCGGGAGAACCTCCTCAGGATACCGGCCAGTGGCTGGCCTCTCTATTCTGCGTAGGCTCAGACAAACACGTAGTCTCTGCCAGTGGATGATGATAATCCGATCACGCCCACTCAGAGGCCACACGGCTATAGATGTACTGTATTAATGTGGCCCAAGGAGATTGATCACCTTGTGAAAGCCTTGCCAGATGGAGGTGATTAGATACAAGTGGCTGAGATAAAAACTGATTCTGTTACACTATTGTTGATTTCTGTTTATGTGGCAGCCAGAGGCTCAAGTGAAGCTGAGGATAGGTATAGTTATGTACTGGACAAATTGCACAGCATCATAATGAAATAGTACATGTATGAACCACTACTTGCAGGTGATTAGAATGCTCAGATTGGGATAAATATCAAGTATCTGCATGAGAAACTATTGGAGAATTTTTTAAACGGAAGACGACCTTACTCTGTCTAACAATTTTCCAAAAGAAGCTACATTTATTCATCCAAATGGGTATGATGCTACAATAATTGATTTTATCTTTACTAGTCGCAGACTGGAGGCCGTATGTAGTTATATCTACAGGCATTATACCATAGCAAGCACTGATCACATACCGGTAACTATGCGAATTAACCTTACTCATGAGCAGGCCAAGATAGAACCACAAAAGCCTGTACTACCCAAGAGAATTATGTGGCATAAATGTCAATAAAGAACAGTATGAAATGCATGTACGAGATCACTTACCCAAAGCTGACCTATCAACAAACAGTGACTATTTCATAGAACAGCAATTGTGCAAAATTAATACAGTATTAGGTGAAGCTGATGATAAAGCAATGCCTAGTCTACCAAAATTGAAAGCTGGGAAAAAGCGACTATGGAATCCCATGATTGTTATTGCGATGAAAGACAGCAAGGCTGCATTCTATGAGTACAAGCAGGCAGGGTGTCCAAGAGATTCACAAACACCCGTTGTTGTAAGGCGGAAAGAAGTAGGAAGATGTCATGCAGAGCGCAAAGTCAAGAAAATGCTAAACGAAGGTGTATTGCTGTATCAAGAAATTAGCGAAGCTCATTGTGCAGACAGGTAATTATACTACAGAATGATCAGGCAGCAGACAAATCCAAAGGGTAATACATCAGCAGAACTAGTCATAGAGGGAGTATCTATTAGAAATACAGAGGAACTGTGTGATGGATGGGTTAAGCATTTCTCTCAACGCACACTGGAAGAACACCCATCATATGATGAGGAGTTCAAACGTCAAAACACTTTGATGTGCTTGTTCTCCAGAGACTATCTGAGGTACAGGAGGTGGAAGGGAAAGTGTATACAGAACAAGAGGTCCAGAAAGCAGTCAGGCGTTTATCAACTGGAAAAGCTCCAGATGTGCATAATCTTACTACAGAGCACAGAAATACAGAAGAAGTCGTCTGATTTGTCAACTGCGAGATCTCACAAATGCCATAATTAAGCACAGAAATGTTCCAGATAGAAGGTTATTAACTCCAGTCTACAAGAGAAAAATGCAATAAATGATCCTAATAATTATCGAGGGATCACAGTGATACCTATGTTTGGTAAAGTACTTGAGATACTAATACGAGATAAAACTGAGCAGATGATGTTACCAATCCAGAGCCAACTGCCGAGAGGCTTTACTAGTGGTGTTCCAACCGCCCCCCCCCACCCAGCCCCCCCCCCCCTCAAGGAGAACTCGTAGTCTCTGCCAGAGTCGCATCGGCATGATGGGACCACCCATAGGGCTTCCATCTACCTTGACAACGCTCACCTGGGAGGAGGCTAAAGTGATTAGCATATGAACCACGACAGACTCTGGCATGTTCACATGATACGCAGAGAATCTGGTGCTGAGCAGGGGTCACCAGCAGACAACCTCGGCCTACCCTCTCCACCCCATCGAAGGGTCAGACAAACTCGATCTCCTTATGTGGGTGAAAGCGGTCGTAAATGTTTCTCCGCAAGTGGTCAACCCAAGGATTGTACTCGGGGTCATCCCGGAATTGGGCCCACTTGGCATCCAATACCATGGCAGTCTCAGCGCCCTGTGCCACTGCTGTAGACGCCAGCATGCGCAGTATGATGAGAATCATGGCTATATATGAAGAGTTAAACTGAACAGAGTGAACCCCTCGAGAAATATCTGTGCCAGATCGAGCCCTGTTCCATCCGTATCGATAGTGATCTTCATCCCCTCAGGGGCATGGGCTAGCTGCTTCACTCTGCCGCCAGCTAAGAAACGTAGCTCTAGGACTATATGAGTTGTTTGCGGGCTGGTGAGTCCGACTCACTGAAGCAGTTTAACAGCACCCTTGACTTTGGAGACATGTGACACCCCATCTACCCATAGGGTGCCCTTCTGGAGGTTAACAGCTTCATCTGGTCCATCGAATGGACGCAGCAGCAGGAGCTTTCCACCTGTAACACCGATCTGGTGACCCACCCTCATCAGGGCGACACCTTCACCTATGTAGGTGAGGAAGGATGATCCCCGATTGTAGAGCTTTCGAACTGTCTCATCCTTTTTTTACAACAGTGGAGAGGGGAGTAACCTTTATGTCAATGAGTGCGGGAGGCCTATATAGGGGCAGCCATGTTTGCCAGTCACCCCCAGGTCCGGCGCGGTACTACGCTTCATTCTTCTCAAATATGAACTGCAGATTTTTTGCTAGGGTCAATAGCAGGCCATCACGGGCTATCGACAGGGCACTGCTCGAATAGGGTTTGACCAGATGAAAGCTGAGGTCGCTATTTAGGGTGTTGCTGTCTGCCACCTCTGTATCCGAGGATGTACTTCCTCTTCGGGAAATCGTACTGAAACACGATCTTGTGGCCATCTATGTTGCGACCCAGGCGCGCCTTCATCACATCCTTGAGTTCGGTGAGCAGCTCCACACCATCACCACCAATGGGGTGGAGGGAGAATGCCTTTGAGGTTGCTTCGTACTGTAGGACGAATGACTTGCCATCGCTCTCTTCTACCTTGGCAGCATCAACTGCGTGCACATCTGCGAGGTCAGCAAGACCAGTCGAGTGAGCAAATATGGGTTCCATAGCATGCTATAGGAGGGGTTTAAACGAGACATATGACCATGCCGATTGTCCGACTGCTGCTCTCCGCTGGTGAGAACACAATCTCGCCCTCTCTAGAGGGGAGACAGGTGGTACAGTACCATGTAGAATGGGTCCTCTTCGAGGTGCCCCAGCGGGGCACAACATACATACACGCCGATATGCACACAGCAGCTCACTGGTAGAAGTCGGCCGGGACATGATAGAGTACCTCCCAGGTGCCAACAGCAACCTATGGAAAGCTAATAGTCCTAGCCTGTTCATACCTGTAAATCACCTGTTTGACAGCCCCTCCATTAACATATATGCCAGCATGGATGGGATATCGGATGCCCATTTAGAGTTTACACTTTTATTACTCCTTGATCTGATGACAACATGATATCATACCAGGAATATCTTACCTTTGCCGAAATGATGAAAGAGGGTTGCCCCTTCATGACCCCTGCACAAAACAAACAGATGCTCGCACTGCAACAAGAAGGAGAGTGACTACAGCGGGAGAGCCGGTATCAACAAAATGCGAGCATTGCAAGGAGGCGAAGGAACAGTGAAGCTTCCAAATACTGGCAGGACCTCATGAAAAAGAGTAAGCAGGATGCAGGAGTCTTGACAGATGGCGATGAGCCCGATGTCTTCACATACGACGATGAGCCAGATGTCTTCACAGACGAGGGTGAGCCAGGTGTGTTCTCAGACGAGGATGAGCCAGAGGTCATACAGTGGGAAGAGGAGATGGCGCAGAAGTGTAAGACCAAGAAAGCCCTCCAGCGACGGACCTACTATCTTGGTGATAAGGTGAAGTTCCAGATGTCACGTCTCAGAAAGCTACTGGCACCCAACATAGTGCTGGATGACCACTGTCTAAGAGACGTCTGTCTCAACACCCGCTAGCTGGTACGATTCGCCGGGATCTCCAAAATGAACCCTTCTATAACTCATAAGCAGATTCTGCAGGTGATGCCGGTTTAAGCCTCCAGATATACTATGAAAAAATCAGTGTGGCGGAAGCAACCAGAACTATACCCCTCCCTGACTGCTGACGAGGGTGGTACCATCCACGGCTGGTGACTCCAGCAGATAGATACCATCAGGCAGAATCTCGTCCATGAGGCAGAAAAGTACAGCAGAATGTGCAGGTGATATAAGACAGCATACAACATCCTCGCACGTACAACCACTGCTGCGGGTGTGATTGGAGCCAGTGCTGGTGTGGCAGCTGTGGCCACTCTCGCTACAGGGGTGGGTGCCCTTGTCACCATCCCGCTGGGTGGCGTGACACTAGCTGCCACTGTCTTGGCCACGGGCTTGGGGGTGGGGCAGCGGCAGATCACAAGGAGGCTGTTAAGTATGTGACACTGGTATAGCCTCTTCTGGGATCTCACGATTATAGAAGATGGGAGACATCTCCTCGAACTTTGGCTATAACACTTTAGGTACCTCTATGTCGACCTCAGCAAACCCGAACCAACGATCTGCTAGCAGATCATGCTTAAAGCGTTCAATATCACTGCTTACACGCCCACCCCACCGTCGTACAGTTTCTTTACCACAAGGCATTGCTTGGGCCATCGTTGACAAATACAGAACATTTGCATCATAACCAAGGAGACGTTGACAAACTCGCTTACCTTGGCGAATTCGGGTAACCCCAGCCTTGTGATATCTCGTGAACACAATGCTCGGACTCCCAACAACAGCACCCTTTACCATCTCATAAGCTTCCTCGCCTGGAGAGTAAAGGCTAATATCCAGCTCATGTTCAGCAGGACCACGAAGTAAGTACTGAAGCGACACACCAGGAAACATCCAAGTTGTTGTAATATCGCAACCAGTCAGAAAACGTCTTCATCCCCAGATCTCTGAAGGTCTGCTTACACGCTTTCCACTCTGACAACTCAAGAAGGTAACCCCCTTTGAGCTTGGACCACCACGCAGGATAATCAGGTAGTCCAGGATAGTCAAGCTTCTCAGGCGTGTCGAACCATTCATAAGGTAACCAGCTCTTCTGTTGCGTGCAACCGTAGGCATTGATCCATTTCTCATAAGAAACCCCTGGGCTGAGGTAGTTGATTACATTGAGAAACCTCAGTTCAGACGTAATGAGGAACATTGTCTGTCTAGCCTTCTTGGCGGCTTTCACCGTTCCTTTGGACGAAGTAATAAGTTCATCCACGAAGTGCTTCTTGATGAGGTTCAGGTCGTACCGCCCAGAGTTGAACCCGAGCATCAGGCACCTGGTCACACCACTCATTGATAAGTCGCTGCTGTCGTTTTGGTAACTTGTCCAAGTCTGCGGGTAAATACTGTGACTGAACCCTTGCACGGATCGTGGAGGCTCGTAGTTGGATCTCCTGCATGAACTCTGAGATCAGCACTTTGGAGTTAGCATTGCAGAGGTAAGTTGGCATTTAGAAAGCAGCCGACTGACACCGAGATTGGTATGTGGGCACTCTCGATCATGAGACTCTCTGTAGGGTGGGTCTTGATCCCATCTAGAAGGGCTTCAAAGTCATAGACAATAAAGTGTGGGTACGGTACTGTCCATACAGGGGTGTGGACGCTTGGACAACGTTTTATACAGCACTCACTGTACCACAAGCGAGCATCCAGATCCTCTCAGTTTCTTATCTCTCATGACCGTCTTGCGGTATCTTTGATCAGCATCCTCACCTCGCTGGTGTTGTGAACATTCATGCCAGTTACAGCCATGAAACTGGTATACTGTGTCGGTTGTCGGATCATAACCATCAACGGGCACCCCCTCGATCCAACGCTCACCACCGTGACCACACTTTGCGTGGTGTATATGAATTCCACGGTTTCTCGACTCATATTCAATCCGAGTAGCCGCGGAACTGGCCGGTTGGTATGGATAGAAGGCTACTACCTTATCCCCAGGGCAATCGATGGTCGTTTTTCCCCCTGTACAGCGGTCAGCATGGCGATGGAGATGACATGCTTGGGTGAACTGCTGTTGACAGCGCCCACAGCGGAAAGTCTGGGCCAGCTTGGAGAGGTTCTTGATGTAGAAGGCGTGGTGGTCCCACACTCCGCTGGTCATGGTGTCACGGTAGTGAGCCGCTTGCCTGATCAAGTGTCAGGTGCCCTCTTTGGTTGGTTCATACATGCGAATCCCGATCTTGGCAAAGAACTCTACCTTGTCCAGCTGATCCAGTGAGGTCTTGCGGACATCAGGTACTGTCTTGCCATGGAACTGTGTGGTAAGCTCTCGCTCCTCGGTGGACTGCTAGACATCTCCAGAGACACATGTTGTCCCTATAGGTGTCGAGTGCCACCATTCCCTTCCTCCATCGGAGCCAGACCGGGAGGGGGCCTGTCCCTAGCAGAGGCTGGCGGTCGATGACAATCTTTACCTCAACGTTGATTGATCTGACGAACGCCCACGCGGTATTGGGTCGATTGATATTGTCTGGGTCGAGGCGGACTTGCTCTCTGCCCTCCAATCAAGTCTGGGTCTCTCCTAGTGTGTTCATCCAGGAACTTCCTGGAGCATTCTTGTGGAAGAGCATTACCCTACCATCCTCGATGTGGCGCATTCGATAGGTGTGGGTATACCGAAGGTAGAAGGCGTTCTGAACAGTCCGCAACTTCTCTATGATCCGACCTGTAATGTCTCCTAGCCCTCTGAAGAATGTCCAGCATACTGTTCGCCGTCCTCTCTCCTCGGTCTCCCTCTCACTGAGACGCTCGTTGAGAATCTGCTGACCTTCTCACCTCATACTCCGGGCTAGGGTTTCAGATCTCGGTCCCTTCATTAATCATCTTCTGATTCGGTCTAGTTCTTGTGGATGGCTGGCCATCCGAGTTGCTACAGCTTTGGCCCGTAAGCTGACCTTCGTCTCCTCATACAACTGACGAAGCTCACGGAGCAGGTGTGCTTTCTTGTGAGGGTTCCATGGATACTCAGAGGTGAGCGCCGGAAACCTCCCTGTCTGTTTTGCTCGGGAGAGTCGCTTTTGCCACTCCTCGGCAAGGGCGGGGAGTCACTTTAGCTACTCCTCGACCGTGGTGTGTGCAATCATCTGGATCAGGTCGGCTTTGAGGGCCTTAGAATAGCCTCTAAGACCGAATTGCTTTGCCATCACTCGAAGCTGTGTTACAGTAACCATGATGCAAGGTCTATATTTAGATCTTAAACCTTTCTGACTTACAGTAACCCTGATGCAAGGTCTATATATTAGATCTTAAACCTTTCTGAGTGGCGATCAGTACCTGTGGATGATGTATATCCCTGTGGATGCCTGTCTCTAAATGGGCGTTCAGACCTTATTATGTGTGGCGATCAGTACCTGTGGGTGGTGTATATCCGTCTCTAAATGGGCGTTCAGACCCTATTATGTGTGGCGATCAGTACCTGTGGGTGGTGTATATCCCTGTCTCTAAATGGGCATTCAGACCCTATTATGTGTGGCGATCAGTACCTATGGGTGGTGTATATCCCTTTGGATGCCTGTCTCTAAATGGGTGTTCAGACCTTATTGTGTGGCGATAAGTACCTGTGGGTGGTGTATATCCCTGTGGATGCCTGTCTCTAAATGGGCGTTCAGACCCTATTATGTGTGGTGATCAGTACCTATGGGTGGTGTATATCCCTGTGGATGCCAGTCTCTAAATGGGCGTTCAGACCCTATTATGTGTGGTGATCAGTACCTGTGGGTGGTGTATGTGTTCAGACCTTATTATGTGTGGCGATCAGTACCTGTGGGTGGTGTATATCCCTGTCTCTAAATGGGCATTCAGACCATATTATGTGTGGCGATCAGTACCTGTGCGTGGTGTATATCCCTTTGGATGCCTGTCTGTAAATGGGCGTTCAGACCGTAATATGTGTGGCGATCAGTACCTATGGGTGGTGTATATCCCTGTGGATGCCTGTCTCTAAATGGGCATTCAGCCCCTATTATGTGTGGCGATCAGTGCCTGTCGGTGGTGTATATCCCGATTATCGCTGTGGAAGCCTGTCTCTAAATGTGTGGCACGACGCGTTTAAGTTCTTCCATAGCTAAACTGAACTTTCTTCTGGCACAGACCTTCTTGTAGTTCATTCTGTTGGAATGTTTACCACCCCGGCATGCTTTACATAGCCCAGTCTGTATAAATACCTGCCCCGCATCCTCTGCACGGCTTCGGCTCAACAGCAGCCTTCTGAATCTGAGCATTGTGTCGCACAATATTCTCTAACACAGTTCCTTAAGCATCGAAAAGGCTTACCTCGCATAAGCCATTTGCATGTATTATAATGCATGTTTGATAAAGTCTATATGAAGATCTTAAACCTTGGGCTGATGGGTGTAGGGCCTGGGTATCTTGTATGTATTTGTGTGGCCCATGACTCAAATTCCTATGCCTCAGGAATTGAGAGGACGGTGCGGGCCTCGGATCATGGAACGGTTGCCTGTGGAGGAGGTGGTATTTTTCTACTCCCGACTATACTACTCCAATATATCTTCTAGTTCATCTCTTATTAAGATCTCAATCACCTTTCCAATCACAGGCATGACTGTAATTCCTCTATAGTTATTCGCATCATTGGTCAAATTCTTTCGCTTGTAGTCAGGAATCAACACCTCCCTCTTTAAGGCTATCAAGGATCTTTCTTCACTCGACATTGATGTTGATGAGGTTTGTTATCTGATTGAGTAAGTATTCTCCACCATACTTCAGGTGTTCTGCTGTAAGACAGTGTACGTCAGGTGCTTTCCCAGTTGACAATCTGCTAACAGCTTTTTCAACTTCTTGCACAGTATACACCTTAGCCTCCTCTCTCTCTCTCTCCTCTCTCTCTCTCTCTCTCTCTCTCTCTCTCTGCAGCCATCATTCTCTGGAGAACAATTATGTCAAACTCAAGATTCACTCTTGAAATTGGCATGAAAGGAAGCGTTGTTATCCGGTGTGGCTAGTCGTGACAAGTGTCTGGCCCATCCTTCACAAAAATCATCCTGATTTCTAATTTGTGCGCCTTCAACAATGAGTTCTGCGAAGTGACTATTGTTTGGTTTTGTTTGCTGCCTGATAATCCTATAATACAACTGTCGGTCACTATAGTGGGCATCGCCACTGTCATTATATAACATAAGTCTTCGTCTTGCATTTTCTTGACTTTGGATTCGGCTCGGTATCTTTTTGTTTTTCTTACGATTGATTACTACTGGATGAGCGGGGTCTTTATGCAAAAGCATAATTCAACAAAAGCATTTGAATCCAGACTGACTAGATAAATATTGGCAAGAGCAACCTATAATGTTTAAATATAACGAGGAAATTATAACTAACCCATACACACCGTGTTTAATAACACAGAGCTGACAGAAGAGGGTACTTAACCATACAGTCAGAAGAGGACCTCTGAGTTTATTTGTGTAAGGAGTCCATCATGATATAGGCCTTGCCTTCGATGGATTCATGTTAGCATAATGTAAAATAGTAAAATCATTACGGAAATAAACTTATTTTGAATTGAATTGAATTGAACAGGATTTATTCGTACCCTACGACGTAGGGGTTAGCCCATCGAGACTGGACGTCCGTCTACACATTACAGATAATGCAAAGAACCGAGTAACCGTCATGGAACCGACACATTTCGCACGTTTTTGTTGAAAAACGCACAATTATTAGTAAGTATTTATCAGTTTATAAAAATATGAAGAGTAAGTTATTCTTATATATTAATCAGTAGCAACGTAAAGTAGTGATACAAATTATAAATATGAATATATTTATCTAATCACGTCACTTATGTTTTACCAAGCCGAATTGACGCCTGTTTTCGTAGTATCATTGAGTTACCCAAACAGGCGCGCTGCCGGCTTTTGCTAATAAATCAGCCTACAACCGCGCTTTTAAACCCAACACACAGGCTTTTGAAGTTTACCCGCCTATTTCATATTATTAGCATATTTCATATACTACTAAGTTCAAGTTCAAGATTATTTATTTTGATATAGAATATACATTTACAGTTTCACAACAGGTAGTCCACCAAAGGCAGAGCCTATGTGGCGGTGGACCCCTACATATAACATATAACAACAACAGTATAGGACATGAGAATACTGAATACATACGGTTAACATGTTATAGTCCTATATATACATATAGTTAACTGTCTCGCTGCCAAGCCTCTGCAGTCTACATTTTCCATGGAGCCTAACTCAGGGTATGCTGAGTACCTCTAAAACAATTTGACCAAACGTTGTCGGTGTCTAAGTCACAAGCAACTTTCAGTCAAATTTTTCTCGAATACTCAGCCAATCCAGAGTCATTGCCAATTGGAGTTATTGTCCGCTTCCAGCAGTCCAACAGTTAATAGACGTATGACAATTTACATTTTTACAGGGAAAGACATGACAGAGGGATGTGTGCTTATCTTGCTTAAGTTAATAATTCTATATTACATATTCTTATTATCAATGACAAAGTATTTTTTAGGCTGTGATGGTAGAGTTAGTTGTTTGGTAGTTACCATTATGACAGATATTCTTCTTATTATTAATATTATTATTATTATTATTATTATTTGTTCTGGTGACTGGGTGCAAGTATGAGAATAACATGCCATGATGGTGTGTGTTTTCCAGAGTCTAGTAGGTTTCTATAATCTTCTTTTTGATATTCTGCTTAAAGTACTGTAGCTTTATGATGTCTGTGCGTGTGCTTGTGTCTGTATTATTCTATAACTGAATTGCTTTGTATGAGGGTTTTTGTTGTGCTGCTTTTGTTTGGTGGTGTGTTGAATGGAGGTTATCTCTTGTTCTTGTGTTGTGAGGATGCAATTGTGTATTGAGCATAAAAATGTTAGATAAGGAAGAGGGTAAGTTGCCATTGTGGAAGTCCCTTAAGATTGTGTATAGTTGGAGCCCTCCTATGTCCTCAAGTTTTAAGACCTTTTCTGATTTAAAGATATCCTGGCCACCTGCTGTTTGTGAAAATAGTTTAATAGATTGCTTTTGCAGAGATTTTAGTTTTTTTAGTCTAGCTTGAGATGTATTAGTCCAGATAGCATTGCAGTAGGTGATGTGAGGAAGTATCATTGTGCAGTACAGGGTTTTAATAATATTAGGTGTTAGATAGGGTTTCAGTCTGCGAATGATGCCAATGCTTTTTGCTACCCTGGTAGTAATAATTTCAATATGCTTCTCCCATGTTAAATTTTTGTCCAGATATACTCCTAAAAACTTAGCATATTGTGCTTCTTGAATTATCTGGTTGTCGATATAGAGGTTTGGGAGAGCTATTTCTTTTAGTTTCTTAGATTTTGTGAATAGTATATAATTAGTTTTTGATACATTTAAGGACAATTTGTTTACTTTAAACCAGTCTATTAATTTTGCCATTTCATTATTGACATTTTTGTATAGAATTTCTATATCCTTGTGGCTGCAGAAAGCATTTGTGTCATCTGCAAAAAGTATTAGTGAGAGATGTTTGCAGACTTTGGGTATGTCATTCATATATAGGAGAAACAGAAGGGGCCCAAGAACTGAACCTTGGGGAACACCACAAACTATATTTTTGTATTCAGAGATAGCCCCATTGAATTGTACACACTGTTCCCTGTTTGACAGGTAACTCTGTATCCAGTTCAATGCAGTACCTCTTATTCCATAGTATGCAAGCTTTTGCAGTAAAATTGTATGATCAATTGTATCGAAGGCTTTGGAAAGATCCAAGAATACACCTAGCGTATGTTCATTATTCTCAAGGGAGGTTGATAATTTTTCTATCATATCCACAATGGCAAGCATAGTAGAGTGTTTTTCTCTGAAACCATATTGAGAAGGATATATGATTGAGTTTTTGTTTAGATATTTAGTAATTTTACTAAAATACAGCTTTTCTAAGAGTTTTGAGAAAAGTGGAAGTACCGAGACTGGCCGATAATTAGTAAAGTCAGATACATCTTTAGCTTTGTATATGGGTGTCACACGTGCAACCTTTAATCTTGATGGAAATACTCCCTGTGTAAGTGAGAGATTACAGATGTGGTCCAATGGTGTTAGTATTTCTGTTACACAGTGTTTAAAAATTTTCCATTTGAAATTATCGATTCCAGCACTTTTAGGTGTGTTAATTTGCATTAGTATTTTGTAGATTTCGTGAGTATCTGTTGGATTTAGGAAAATAGAGTGTTGATAACTACCTGTTAGAAAGTCCGTTATATGTATGTTCGAGCTGGGTTGAATTTTTTGTGATAAATTAGGACCAATGTTAGTAAAATACTCATTAAATTTGTCTGCTATTTCTTTTTTGTCGTTAATGACTCTATTATTATAAATAAACCGTGATGCTTCAGTATTGGTTTTTTTCTTATTTAGTAATGATTTAATCAGTTTCCATGTTTCCTTTATATTATCTTTTTGTTCATCAAATTTATTATGAAAATAATGTATTTTTGCTGTCCTAATTATCTGATTTAGCCTGTTTCTATATTTCTTGAACTGTGAGTCATTATACTTTGTCGGATATTTAATAAAATTCAGATATAACTTGTTTTTCTTGTGACAGGCAGCTATCACTCCTCTTGTAATCCATGGTTTAATAGGATTTTGTTTAAATTTCTTAATATTTTTAAGTGGAAAGGCAGATTCATAGATGTTAGAGCATATAGTGTGGAAGGTGTTGTAGGCATCTTCACATGACTGGGATTCAATTACCTGGTTCCAGTTTATGTTAGCCATATTGTTTTTGAACATTTCTATATTTTCCTTTTTGAAGTCTCTACAAGTTACTGTTTCTTTTACAAATGATTTTCCTTTTTTGTTTTCTTTTTCTATATAGAAAATAGGTAAATGGTCTGAAATATTTACAACAAAGATACCTGTTTGATTCTTGCCACTTACAGCATTATTCGAGATGATGTTGTCAATAACAGTAGCCGAGCATTCTGTAATTCTTGTTGGTTTCGTTATAAATGGATAAAAGCCAGATATATATATAATACGGGTAAACTTCAAATGCCTGCGCCCAACAGATACAGTAGACATTTAACTACTGGAGGGGTATGAAAATCCAAACGTCAGGCAACATTGTGAACATAGCAATATGTATAGGAGTTTTTTCGTGGCGTCATTACATCATTATTTTTAGAACGGGTGGTGGGTTGGTGTGTGCGTGGGGAGTCTGGCCATCAAGCGGCCACCGTGGCCGTCCAGCGGCCACTGACGTGATAAAGTAAACACTGATCTTGCTGGCCATAAATCTGACAGCACATTAATCCTCTAAATAATAATGGTTTGGCGAAATGTATTCAATATCCACTTTATTTGTGTACAATATTGAAGGCAATGATTTATTTACTACTTTGATACCATTTTGAAACCAGTATTCGTGCATCAAATGGGTTGCTCAATGTCTGTGTGAATGGTGACATTTGTGGTGTTCATGCTCAAATAAGTGTTTTAATAATGGTATGAATGGTGATAAATTATGCCTCTAGACGATTGAGAGAGCCGATAACTGTGTACATGTTTGGTTGGGAGGTGGGTGGGGGGGGGGGGCTGATAGCAGATGGATGTTAGTCTAAGTTTACTATGTGGAAATATTCAGCAGTGTTGTCATTCCTTTAAATCAGTTTAATTATCCATGGCTGGCAGATGTTATAGTATGATAACCAGCTGGGTGTGTCGAATTTTGAGATGCAGGAGCTGATTTAGAGGTGCATATGGGCTCGATTTCGGGTGAGTGGGTTGGAAAGAAGTTTTCTCCTGCGTTTCTGGTGGTAGAGAGTTAGGCTCCTAAGGGCAGCACCACTGATTGTAAGAGGAAGTCACTGTTACTATATGCATAAAAGTAAATAAGCGTAACTAACTTTGAATATATGTTGATCATGTTTAATTGTGTATTTAGTTAACTATTTCAACGACAAATCCCCGAAAAAGTATATTCTTAAGATATAAAACTTATTCTGTTGAATATTCTGAAATTAATTTGACTTGAAGCCACCTAGACAGAAACAATTGCCAGTTAAATTGATTTCAAAATATTCAATATTTTTCCTGTATGGTATCATTGAAAATGAGACATGACGAATTCAGCTGTGAAATGGTTAATGCATAGCTACATGCCCTTAATGGTTAAAAGTATATGGATGTCTAGGATTCATTACATTCATGTACCTGCAGTGCAACAATGGATAAAATTTACTATTTAATTTTCTTAGTTTTATTATGTCTAGCTTTATTTTGCCATGATTAGCAAAAACATAGTAAAAGAAACGCTAACCTTCAGGGTTCGTACGCATGTATGGAGGTCTGGAAATTTAGGTAAGCCTTTTCCAGGGCTGGAAAAAGTATGGAAATTCCAATTTTGGGCCAACTGGTATGGAAAATTGTCTTAACGACCACCCATCCCTCTACTCCTCCACACACCATCTAAAATTTTTAGGGGCCTAATGCTCCATAGCTCACCCTCTCTTTCTGTCACTGACCCCACAAAACACAATTTGTGAAAATAACACTCATCAGTCTGGAGAGTTTAATAATAAATTCACCAACTGTGTCATGGTGGATTTAAAATTCAATTACGGGGTGTGTCCAACCTAGCAAATCTATATATGTCATGAGATAGCGTCGCCTGCATTTTCTGGGGTGGGGGTGGGAGGTAAATGTGGAATTTCCTTCATTCTAATTTAAAGTAGACACTCGAAGGGGGGGGGGGGGGGGGGGGGGAGGGTGTGGCGGTTGGGGGGGGGGGGTGTTCGAAGGGGGTGGGGAGGTGGTGACAAACTCATCGTCGCCAGCCTCGCTTGTCTCCAAGATTGTCCATATGGTGGGGGGGGGGGGGGGGGGGGGGGGGGGGGTCACCAACTTTTTACAGACAGACACACACATACACACCTACCCACCCCTCTCTTCGCCTATGCACACACGGATAACCATTATGACAGTAGGGCCTATATATAGCCATCTTGTGCGCATTCGTAAACATTACCTATCGAGCAGCCACTTGTTACTTATTTGTACTATAGCCTACCAGGATTCACATGCACTGATGGGGTGGGTGCGTTCCTGGCATATCATCGCAGTAGTATTTTGCCTTATAATGTGCATAGAATCAATAATATATTTCTTAAAAATGCATAGTAAAATAGTATTTGATGTTAGAATTGTCAATTCGGCCAGCTTTAAAGGATAACTAATCCCATCTCTTGATAGCTATTCAGGTGATCTAACACGCCGGTCATAAACTATCCAGGTAATTTTAAGCTTTTTATTACATCGCTACGGAAAATATTCAGGATTTAGTAGTTAAATGTTGGTACATTTCTACACCCTATGATGGCTGTCATGATTTACTTTTCAACCAAAACAGAACACCCCTAGTGTGTCTGCCTCGGTATATACGCTCAGTCATAGAGACGCCAGCTATAGTTTGGCCATGCGGTATAAAAGCAATCCTACAGGGAAGCTGTTGAATATTTTGAAACCAATTTGTTTGGAAGTTGTTGCTGCCTATGGCAGCAACAACTTCCAGTCAAATTAGTTTCAAAATATTCAGTGGGATGAGCATTACATATTAAAGAATGTGATGCATTGGAGCTTACATGACATCACACACAATAGCTTGAGGAGACAAAATGGTGTCGATCACTGTTCAACATTTACTCGATATTACAAAACAGATAATTGCGATACGGATCAGGGAATGTGACAGGATATGAATGATATGGAATCTATAAACCATATTCTATCGGTGCAATACAACATTTGAGATGAGATTAGCATCGCTTTAATTGTAGAGCTGATGTAAAATTGCAATTTTCATAGCTTTGTGTAGCATCAACCGTGGCAGTGTAATGTTGTTTACTAACAAAACAGTGATCAGCTGGCCGTATGCCTGACGGCCAGTCATCTGTGCATGTGTGGAAATGACGTCATAAGGGAATTCCATTAAACCTATGTCAAGATTACAATACAGTTTTGTACCTTTATGGATACATTTTTTTCCAGTGGATATTTTTGTCTCCCCTGTAAAAACTTTAAAAATCCATTGAGATGCACATACTGCGGGCGTATATTGAGTTGCACTAAAACTCTTGTTTTAATAGAATTTGATCCCTAAAAAAGAGCTCCTATTGACTAATCAAAATTTAGCATTTGGTGGCCATGCGGGAAAATTTTATTTGATGGAATTTTAAGCCAAAATTGGTTTTATATCATTTTTTGATATGCTGATGTCAAATTTGCCAATTTCGCTGTCATCAGATAAATAGCTTAGTGGTCATCTTGGAATTTTTCCCCGCCAAAAATTCCCATAATAAAGCAAGTTGAAAATTAAAAATAGCACTAAATTCTTGAGAATTAAAATAGTGCACACATTTCAACAAAATTTGTTAGCACTCACCTTTGGGGCATAGAGATGAAATTTTGTTGAATAGATGATCCCTAAAAAGATGACCACCATTGGCCAATCAAAATTTTGCATTTGGTGGCCATATTGGATTTTTTTATTTGATAGAATTTTAAGCCGAATTTGGTTTTATGTAGGTTTTTGGGCATGACGACGTCAAATTTACCATTTTTTAAATCATCTGTTAAACAGTTTGGCAGCCACCTTTTGGATTTTTTCGACAAAAAAATTCCATACTAAAGCATACATGTACTTATGGTTAAGGTTTATAAATCAACTTATATTTTAACAATGGCTCATCCAATTTTAATGAAACTAGAGAAATGAAACTGTACTATATAGAGATGCAGTCTATACTGAAATGAAATCGATTTTCTTTTTTTTTTTGCGCTTGTGGACATTTACTCACTAAAGGAATATCAGATTTCTATAAAACTTTAGGAATTTGTTCTGTACCATGATAACAACCAGCCTGCATGTAAAGAAATTTGATTTTGAAAATGTTTTCACTTTCTTTCAGCTGTGAATCATTTTTGGACAATTAGCTTGATTTTAAGACTTGCCCATGGCCAGTAGTCATTGTACTGCAGGTACCTACAAGCCGTACAGTTTAGTTTTCTTCAAGCTATATCCTTATGGCATGGCCCTTGGGTAATACCATGCGTATTTTGAACTAGCAACTAATTAGCTAGCCTTCTCAAGATAAGACTGCATCTGGTGGTCAGTTTCTCGTCAAGGTCAAGCTGTATAGTGTGTGACAATATATACAAGACGAGATATCTGTTATCTTCTTATAACTTGTTATAGCAAGTTATTGTCTCACCCCATCACATTCCCATTAGAATGATAAAATGGGGGCGAGACATATCATGCATTAGCATTCTTGTTTGTTTATAACTGTTTCAGACCGTGTGTGAAGACCTACAGTATTGATGATCATGACATCTTCAGAAATATATTGTTACTCAACCCATAGCTTCCATTACCTTATGTTCTGCTATGTCGTACTAAACAATGTTCCATGTCATTTAGTTACAAAAATTTATCAAGGACAGCTCTATTTCGGCTTTCGTATAGACCATATGTTATTGCCATCTTTTACTAACTTTTGCTTGGTTCATAATTTGTTTTTTTGGGTTGAGTGAAACAGGTAAGAGAATCTTTTAATTCAGCTGAATTAAGGTTATTCAGTTTAAATTTTTGTCTCGCCACCAATACTGGGGTCAAATACTTTTCAAAGTATTTAAATGCATTTCATTTTCATCTCACCCCATATGGAGCGACACTAAAGGTGAAATTATACGAGCGACAAAGTCAGCTGACTTTGTCATCTGATCACAGATGACTGAAAATATCACTCGTGTAACTAAATTGGGCGATGATGACCAGCGTGGGCTGATCATTTTTGAAAAATTCACTTGTTCATTTTTAGGAATGATCGTGCAACATTGGCTGCCTTAATTGCTCATGTAACTCAAAATCGCTAGGGATCGGCCGATAATAATAACACAAACCAATGGGAAATAAAATTCAGGTAATTTATTCCTAACTGGATAATTCTTATAAGATGTGATACCTACTAGTAAGTAGCATCTCGGTTACACTAACAGACAACTGTGGGGTATAATATATAGTGATCTTGAGATATAAAGTAACAGCTCAATTACACTAACAGACAACTGTGGGGTATAATATATAGTGATCTTGAAATATAAAGTACCATCTCAGTTACACTAACAGACAACTGTGGGGTATAATATATAGTGATCTTGAGATATAAAGTAACAGCTCAATTACACTAACAGACAACTGTGGGGTATAATATATAGTGATCTTGAAATATAAAGTACCATCTCAGTTACACTAACAGACAACTGTGGGGTATAATATATAGTGATCTTGAGATATAAAGTAACAGCTCAGTTACACTAACAGACAACTGTGGGGTAAAATATATAGTGATCTTGAGATATAAAGAACCAGCTGAGTTACACTAACAGACAACTGTGTGGTATAATATATAGTGATCTTGGGATATAAAGTAGAAGCTCAGTTACACTAACAGAAAACTGTGGGGTATAATATATAGTGATCTTGAAATATAAAGTACCATCTCAGTTACACTAACAGGCAACTGTGGGGTATAATATATAGTGATCTTGAGATATAAAGTAACAGCTCAGTTACACTAACAGACAACTGTGTGGTATAATATATAGTGATCTTGGGATATAAAGTAACAGCTCAGTTACACTAACAGAAAACTGTGGGGTATAATATATAGTGATCTTGAAATACAAAGTACCATCTCAGTTACACTAACAGGCAACTGTGGGGTATAATATATAGTGATCTTGAGATATAAAGTAACAGCTCAGTTACTCTAACAGACAACTGTGGGGTATAATATAGTGATCTTGAGATACATGTATAAAGTCGCAACCAGGTAACGGAGACTCAGAATTTACCTATCACTTCCTATACATTAAAATAGTAGGCATTCATGAGGTCTAATACTTAACATTGGTAAGGAAGAATGGGTCCTGAACCTTGGTTGGAAAGTAGGAGCTCAGTCACAGTAACAGACAACTGTGGGGCATAATATATATATACATGTATGGTGATCTTGAGAAATAAAGTCGCAGCCTTGTGACACAAAATTTACCTATCAATTCCTATACATTAAAATAGACAGTTGTGAGGTCTAATACTTAACATTGGACAGGAAGAATGGGTCGTGAACCTCGGTTGGAAAGTAGCAGCTCAGTCACAGTAACAGACAACTGTGGGGCATAATATATATACATGTATGGTGATCTAGAGAAATAAAGTCGCAGCCTGGTGACACAAAATTTACCTATCAATTCCTATACATTAAAATAGACAGTTGTGAGGTCTAATACTTAACATTGGACAGGAAGAATGGGTCGTGAACCTCGGTTGGAAAGTAGCAGCTCAGTCACAGTAACAGACAACTGTGGGGCATAATATATATACATGTATGGTGATCTAGAGAAATAAAGTCGCAGCCTTGTGACACAAAATTTACCTATCAATTCCTATACATTAAAATAGACAGTTGTGAGGTCTAATACTTAACATTGGACAGGAAGAATGGGTCGTGAACCTCGGTTGGAAAGTAGCAGCTCAGTCACAGTAACATACAACTGTGGGGCATAATATATATACATGTATGGTGATCTTGAGAAATAAAGTCGCAGCCTTGTGACACAAAATTTACCTATCAATTCCTATACATTAAAATAGACAGTTGTGAGGTCTAATACTTAACATCAGACAGGAAGAATGGGTCGTGAACCTCAGTTCGAAAGTGGCAGCTCAGTCACAGTAACAGACAACTGTGGGGCATAATATATATACATGTATGGTGATCTTGACAAATAAAGTCGCAGCCTGGTGACACAAAATTTACCTATCAATTCCTATACATTAAAATAGGAGGCAGTTGTATGGTCTAATACTTAACATTGGACAGCAAGAATGGGTCCTGAACCTCGGTTGGAAAGTAGCAGTTCAGTCACAGCAACAGACAACTGTGGGGTATAATATATATACATGTACGTATAGTGATCTAGAGAAATAAAGTTGCAGCCTGGTGACACAAAATTTACGTATCAATTCCTATACATTAAAATAGACAGTTGTAAGTTCTAATACTTAACATTCGTGAGGATGAATGGGTTCTGAACCTCGGTTGAAAAGTAACAGTTCAGTCACAGTAACAGACAACTGTGAGGCATAATATATATATACATGTGTAGTGATCTTGAGAAATAAAGTCGCACCCTGGTGACAAAAAATTTACCTATCAATTCCTATACATTAAAATAGGAGACGGTTGTAAGGTCTAATACTTAACATTGGACAGGAAGAATGGGTCGTGAACCTCGGTTCGAAAGTAGTGTGTGGGATACCTACTAGTAAGTAGGAGCTCAGTAACACTGATAGACAACTGTGGGGTATGATATACAATTATTGACCTTGAGATACAGTTTTGAGCGGTAACAGAAACACAATTTGCCTATCAGTTCCTATACATTAGTGGACGGTTGTGAAGTCTAATACTTAACAGTGGTGACAGAGAATTGAACCTCTGTAGGAAAGTAATGGATGCGATACTAAAGTACCAGCTCAGTTACACTAACAGACAACTGTGGGGTATAATATATAGTGATCTTGAGATATAAAGTACCAACTGAGTTACACTAACAGACAACTGTGGGGTATATTATATATAGTGATCTTGAGATATAAAGTCGCAGACCGGTAACGGAGACTCAGAAATGACCTATCACTTCCTATGCATTAAAATAGTAGGCATTCGTGAGGTCTAATACTTAACATTGGATAGGAAGAATGGGTCGTGAACCTCGGTTGGAAAGTAGCAGCTCAGTCACAGTAACAGAGAACCATGGGGCATAATATATATATATATACACATGTACGTATAGTGATCTAGAGAAATAAAGTCGCAGCCTGGTGACACAAAATTTACCTATCAATTCCTATACATTAAAATAGTAAGCATTCGTGAGGTCCAATACTTAACATTCGTGAGGAAGAATTGGTTCTGAACCTCGGTTGGAAAGTAGCTGCTCAGCCACAGTAACAGACAACTGTGGGGCATAATATATATATACATGTGTAGTGAGTGATCTTGAGAAATAAAGTCGCAGCCTGGTGATACAAAATTTACCTATCAATTCCTATATATTAAAATAGACAGTTGTACGGTCTAATACTTAACATTGGACAGCAAGAATGGGTCGTGAACCTCGGTTGAAAAGTAGCAGCTCAGTCACAGTAACAGACAACTGTGGGGCATAATATATATAGATGTACATATAGTGATCTAGAGAAATAAAGTCGCAGCCTGGTGACACAAAATTTACTTATCAATTCCTATACATTAAAATAGGAGACAGTTGTAAGGTCTAATAGTTAACATTGGACAGGAAGAATGGGTCGTGAACCTTGGTTCGAAAGTAGTGGATGGGATACCTACTAGTAAGTAGCAGCTCAGTAACACTGATAGACAATTATTGACCTTGAGATACGGTTTTGAGCCGGTAACAGAAACACAATTTGCCTATCAGTTCATATACATTAGTAGACAGTTGTGATGTCTAATACTTAACAGTGGTGACAGAGAATTGGTCCTGAACCTCTGTAGGAAAGTAATGGATGCGATACCAAAGTACCAGCTCAGTTACACTAACAGACAACTGCGGGGTATAATATATAGTGATCTTGAGATATAAAGTACCAGCTGAGTTACACTAACAGACAACTGTGGGGTATATTACATATAGTGATCTTGAGATATAAAGTCGCAGACTGGTAACGGAGACTCAGAAATTACCTATCACTTCCTATGCATTAAAATAGTAGGCATTCGTGAGGTCTAATACTTAACATTCGTGAGGAAGAATGGGTTCTGAACCTCAGTTGGAAAGTAGCAGCTTAGTCACAGTAACAGACAACTGTGGGGCATAATATTTATATAGATGTGTAGTGATCTTGAGAAATAAAGTCGCAGCCTGGTGACACAAAATTTAGCGATCAATTCCTATACATTAAAATAGGACACAGTTGTACGGTCAAATACTTAACATTGGACTGGAAGAATGGGTCGTGAACCTCGGTTGGAAAGTAACAGCTGTCATGGTAACAGACAACTGTGAGGCATAATATATATACATGTATAGTGATCCTGAGAAATAGTCGCACCATGGTGACAAAAAATGTATCTATCCAATACTTAACATTGGACAGGAAGAATGGGTCGTGAACCTCGGTTCGAAAGTAGTGGGTGGGATACCTACTAGTAAGTAGGAGCTCAGTAACACTGATAGACAACTGTGGGGTATGATATACAATTATTGACCTTGAGATACAGTTTTGAGCGGGTAACAGAAACACAATTTGCCTATCAGTTCCTATACATTAGTGGACGGTTGTGAAGTCTAATACTTAACAGTGGTGACAGAGAATTGAACCTCTGTAGGAAAGTAATGGATGCGATACTAAAGTACCATCTCAGTTACACTAACAGACAACTGTGGGGTATAATATATAGTGATCTTGAGATATAAAGTACCAACTGAGTTACACTAACAGACAACTGTGGGGTATATTATATATAGTGATCTTGAGATATAAAGTCGCAGACTGGTAACGGAGACTCAGAAATTACCTATCACTTCCTATGCATTAAAATAGTACATGTAGGCATTCGTGAGGTCTAATACTTAACATTCCTGAGGAAGAATGGGTCCTGAACCTCGGTTGGAAAGTAGCAGCTCATTCACAGTAACAGACAACTGTGAGGCATAATATATATACATGTATAGTGATCTTGAGAAATAGTCGCAGCCTGGTGACACAAAATTTACCTATCAATTCCTATACATTAAAATAGCTGACAGTTGTAAGGTCTAATACTTAACATTGATGAGGAAGAATGGGTCCTGAACCTTGGTTGGAAAGTAACAGCTCAGTCACAGTAACAGACAACTGTGGGGCATAATATATATACATGTATGGTGATCTTGACAAATAAAGTCGCAGCCTTGTGACACAAAATTTACCTATCAATTCCTATACATTAAAATAGGGGGCAGTTGTAAGGTCTAATACTTAACATTGGACAGGAAGAATGGGTCCTGAACCTCGGTTGGAAAGTAGCAGCTCAGTCACAGTAACAGACAACTGTGGGGCATAATATATATACATGTATGTATAGTGATATAGAGAAATAAAGTCGCAGCCTGGTGACACAAAATTTACTTATCAATTTCTATACATTAAAATAGGAGACAGTTGTAATGTCTAATAGTTAACATTGGACAGGAAGAAGGGTCGTGATCCTTGGTTCGAAACTAGTGGATGGGATACCTACTAGTAAGTAGCAGCTCAGTAACACTGATAGACAACTGTGGGGTATGATATACAATTATTGACCTTGAGATACGGTTTTGAGCCGGTAACAGAAACACAATTTGCCTATCAGTTCATATATACTGGTCAAAAAAAGTTAGGGATCATGGATTATATTTTGAGTATATTCTGGTAAACGGCTCAGATCAAGTTAAAACAGCTTTTGTTTACTTCTTTTATTGGTCATTGAGACATGCACGGTGTCGTGTGTTGTCAATTTCACTTTTCACGTGCAAGCGTGCTGCACATGTGAAGGGTGGCTAAAATTGGGTGTTTTCAGAGATCACAGGTGTGACTGATTTTTTTATGAAGACATCTGATTGAGTCTGATTGAGGCCTTGGTTAACGTGTACATTGACCACCTTTATAAAATGCCGCAAAGAAGACATTTACGAGCTTGTGAGGCAAATCAAGCAGTTGGAATGATCCAAACTGCCCAAACACAGAGACAGGTGGCTGTTGCACTTGGTGTTTCGCAAAGTGTGATATCCAGGTTGTGGACACGGTTTCAAGCAACTGGAACTGTCAATGAGAGGCATAGAAGTGGAAGACCACGTACCACAACATGCCGCCAAGACCGGTATATCGTCACTTTAGCCAGGAGACATCGTTTTGATAGTGCACGTTCTCTCATCAGACAGTTCAATGCTGCTACAGATGTTCAGATAACACCCCAGACCTTGAGGAACCGACTTCACGGAGCCAATCTTAGAGCTCGCAGGCCAGCTGTGAAACCAAGGCTACTCCTACGTCATCGACAAGCTCGCCTGGAATGGGCTTGTAATCACATTAGATGGCAAAGATGTCACTGGCAGCCAGTTTTGTTCACTGATGAATCCAGATTCTGTTTAGATTTCCATGATAGTCGCAGACATGTGTGGAGAGAACCCAGACAACGGTATGCACAGTGTATGGTCGCTGAACATGACCGTTTCGGAGGGGGCTCAGTGATGGTTTGGGGTGGGATTTCTTTGACTGGTCGCACTGAACTGTTTGCTATCAGGAATGGAGCTCTGAACGCCATCCGGTATAGGGATGAAATCCTTCATCCAGTTGTGAGATTGTTTGCTGGAGCAGTGGGTCCTGACTTTGTTCTCATGGATGACAACGCTCGGCCTCACCATGCTCGAGTTATCACACAGTACCTTGAGAGGGAGACCATAGAGAGAATGGAGTGGCCAGCAGTATCACCTGACTTGAACCCCATTGAGCATGTGTGGGACCAGCTTCAACAACAAATTTCACAACGCCAGGTGCCCCCAATGACTGGATGACCTGGAAACTGCTCTCAGGCAGGAATGGGACAACCTTCCAGAACAGAACATCGTGCGCCTCATCAACAGCATGCAGCGGCGTTGTCAAGCAGTCGTGGCTGCACGTGGAGGTCACACTCGTTACTAAAGTGCATATGGACTGATTTGGAGTGACACACGTTTATACGCTTGTTGACTTGCAATCATGAATTCTCATTGTTTCATGGATGCCTTTCATTAACACCTATGTGATGCATTGCTGACAAATCAATTTCAAAACTGTCATTAAATATGGATTCAGCAGAGGCTGTTAGTTATCATTTCGAATCTGTATATGTCTGTTATATCGAATGTTTCTAACAATACTGAAAAAACTTCGTGATCCCTAACTTTTTTTGTCCAGTATACATTAGTAGACAGTTGTGATGTCTAATACTTAACAGTAGTGACCGAGAATTGGTCCTGAACCTCTGTAGGAAAGTAATGGATGCGATACCAAAGTACCAGCTCAGTTACACTAACAGACAACTGTGGGGTATAATATATAGTGATTGAAGGAAATGTCAATTTCCCTTTCTCCGAGATCTAACAATACTCACCATTCTGTTACTTCTGATATACAGCTGGCCTTGACAGCGGCTCTAGGATTATAGACTTAGAAAGCCTTACCGACTCCTGGGAACCGGGTACTCGGCTCCCAACTGCCGAGTACCCGTTTACCAGAGCTCATATTGTTTGCATAGCCACCAAACAAGAGAAAACTATGGCTTGCCTTCGTGGGGCTGGGAGGCTGGGTCCGTAACAGAATGGTGAGTATTGTTAGATCTCGGAGAAAGGGAAATTGACATTTCCTTCATTCTCCTTCGATCAATACTCACCATTCTGTTACTTCTGATATACACCAGATTTGATCAGTAACCTGGTGGGAAGGGGCAAGCCATAAATGCTAATTTTGCCCCTTGGAGAAAGATTTTAGACTTCAAACTTGACTAACGGAGACCTAAAAAGGACCGTCAAGTTCACGGAACCGAATCACATTCGCGTCACAGCCCCCCCCCCTTTTTCCTCCTAAGAAAAGGGAGAGAACTCACGAACATGTATCTCGCCTGAAAACACCAATATGCCAAGAGGGTTAACTACTCCCTGCATATTCCATGTATTAGCCTGGGAATGAGCATGAATATATAAGATGAATGAACATGATACATATACATAATACAAAAAACTCTCACTATTGAATTACCTTATGATAATTGGACTTCAGACGTACCGCCTTCAACCATTCACCGGTTCGGCCATCAGTGACACAATCTAGTTGACATCCTCTCGCCTGACCATGCCTGCTTTAGGTTCTTTTCTTACCAAAGTGAAAAAAGGGTGAAGAGCAGTGTGGTCACTAACTATCGTTTCAAAACAGCTAAAGCGAGTGGATTGGCTGAGTCTGACACATCCCTCATATAGTAATCCGTGAATGAGGACTCACAGTGCCATTGTGCAACGGCCATGATGTCCTCTAACGGAACACCATTGTAAAGGGCAGTCGAGGCGGCTATTCCTCTGACATTGTGTGCCCTTACGCCTTGCACCTGGTGCCCAGTCGCCATCTCGTGAGTAGTCTGAATGCATTCGACCACCAAACGAGAGATAGTATCCATGGATGCGGCGCCATAAGGCTTTTTATGGCAGATCCACAGATGTCTATCGTTCGACCGTAATGTTCTTTGACATAAACTCTGTTCTTGGCAGAAGACGCAGACCTTCTCCAGAAACAATAAATCGGTTCCTCTCTGCCGAAAGCGCATGGATCTCACTGCGCCTTCTAGCTGAGGAAGCTGCCAATAGAAAGACTACCTTTAGAGTCAAATGCTTTAGACTAGCCGAACGCAACGGTTCGAATGGGTGCTTGGCCAGTACATTAAGCACTAAAGATAGACTCCAGGCTGGAATGACTACTGGTTGTCTCGGGCGGAGATTGCTCATTCCCTTCAACATCACGTTTAACTGGGCCACCTCTGGACTATCCCTTTTGGCTAGACAAGGGATAACTGATGCCAAAGCTGACTTGTATCCAGCAATTTTGACGGGAGCTAGTCCTGTAAAGAACAGCTCACAGAGAAAGTCTGCTATTTGCTGAATAGTGGATTGAAAGGTATCAATACCCTTTTCTTCACACCAGTCTGCAAATCTGTTAACCTTGTTGTTATATGACTTGAAGGTTGACCTCCTTCTCGCAGCCGCGATGAAATCAGCAGCCTGTCGAGAAAAGCCTTCCGACGTGGAACGTTGTTTGACAACATCCACGCAGTCAATTTGAACATTTCGGGACGCTCGTGTAGGAAGCGTCCCTTGGCCTGGGAGATTATGTTCGGAATCTCGGGCAACTGCACAGGATTTTCCACCAGCAGATCCAGAAGATCCGTGAACCACGCCCTGCTCGGCCAATACGGCGCTATTAGCAGGACCAGACACGGCTCCTCCCTGACCTTCACCAATACCTTCGGAAGAAGAATGGTGGGTGGGTACGCGTACGCGTGCATCCCTCTCCAGCTTATCGCCAGAGCGTCTGTATCGACGGCATTTGGATCTGGAATCGGCGAGACATATGTCATGATTTGAGCATTTTCCTTTGTGGCGAACAAGTCCACGTTGGGTTTGCCCCAATGCTCGAAGATCCGTCGTAGAACTGGAGGGTTGAGGGACCATTCTGTTGGCAAGATTCTCTGTCTGCGAGACAAAGCATCCGCCAGAATGTTCAATCGGCCAGGAATATGAGCTGCTTTCAAAACAACCGAGTAATTCCTGCACCATTGAATCAAGTGCCACACCCTGATGCACAGGGTGGGCGACCTGGTCCCTCCGTGGCGATTTATATATGATACTACTGTCGAATTGTCCGACCGTATCAATATCACCTTGCCCCTGATCATCGGAAGGAACTCTTCCAACGCCAGTTCCACTGCCATCATTTCCAACAGATTGATATGCAGCTGACTCTCCGGGAGAGTCCATGTGCCCGAGACCTGGTGTTCTCCCAGGCAGGCACCCCACCCCTCCAGCGATGCATCCGTGTACACGGACAGCTGGGGGTGGGGTAGGTGCAGCGAAACCCCTACTAGGAGATTCTGACGCTCCTTCCACCATACAAGATGTGACATTATCGGCTCCAAAACTTGTAACAGTTTTGACAGGGGTTCTGTTCTCTGTTTCCAAAGAGACATCAGATACAACTGGATAGGTCTTCGCATTAGAGCAGCGTACGGGATAACCTGCTCCATGGAGACCATCATGCCCAGCATCTGAAGGAACCGCCTCGCCTGAATGTGGTTTCCCACTCGAAAACTCCTGAGGATGGCTAACAGAGACACCACTCTGGGCTCTGATGGGTAAACCCTGCCCTCCGCGAGGTCGAATCGCATCCCCAAATAAACGAAATGTTGAGTGGGCGTCAACTCGGATTTCTCCTCGTTGACTATCCAGCCTAGATCTGAAAGTAACTTCAGAGTCAGAGCAGTATCCACGTTCAACCTGGCTGCCGAGTCTGCCTTGAGCAGCCAGTCGTCTATGTAGGTGTGTAGCGCCACGTTCTCTTTTCTGAGAAACGCTGTCACCGCAAGGACCACTCTTGTGAAAACCCTCGGAGCTGTCGACAGGCCAAACGGGAGAACTGTAAACTCCCATACTTGATTCTGAAACGCAAATCTCAGAAACCTGTGCCAACTCCGATTCATCGGAATGTGGAAATATGCATCTTTCAGATCGATCGATACACACCACATTCCTTTCCTCAATCCCGCCATTACCGACCTCGGCGTTCCCATCCATCTGGAACCGAGGCGTATGGATAAACCAATTTAATGGCCTGAGATTGAGTATGGGTCTCCATCCCCCCGTGCTCTTGGGGACAAGGAACATGTTTGAATAGAAGCCTGGAGTGTTCCGGTTTGCTGGTTTTATTGCTCCCTTCAGAAGCAAACCCGACACTTCCTTTTGAACGGCTTCTAACTTGTCTGGCTCCCTTGGTACGGGTGTCCAGACAGGTGCCAAAGACAGATTTTGTGGCGGAAAGTCCCACCACTCCGGCATGTAACCCTGGGATAACCATCCCAGGACCAGACTGTCTGACGTCACACCTCGCCAAGCCTCGATGAAACGCATGAGCCTTCCACCCACCATAGACGCCTCGACGTCTAACGGGGTTGTCCGGCTCGCAGTCCGCCCCCCCCCCCCCTTTCTTAACGAGAGAGAGTGAGAACCATTTCGTTCTAGGCACGACGGGTATAACTGGCACCGCTGTTCCTGTCGCACAGGTGCGGTCCAGGCGGATATGAAGGGAGCTTGCATACCCTCAGGTACGCTTCGGCCCCTTCTGTCCGCCCTTTGAGGCCTTACCCTTACCACCTCTAGGGCGGTCAGGAGCAACATTGGGGAGGGTAGGCGCCTCTACAACCTTCCTGGGTTTCTTCGCCGGCGGCGGCTCCGAGAACCCAGCCGAAACAGACGTCGCAATAGGCCTGGCTTTCGCCTTGCTCTTATGCTTTTTCTGTTTCTTTGAAGGCTGTCCCGTTAGCGGCTTGCCCACAGCCCCTAGTGCGTGCGCTTGCCGCACTAGCTCTAGCTGTAGATTTACCGCTAACTGATTCTGCGCAATACTGGCGGTGTCCTCTAAAATGGCCCGCGCTTGGCCACCAAAGATGCTAGGCCCTGTCAGGGGCGTCCCAAGAAGACGTTCCCTGACTGCCGTAGCCGGACGCATATGGTCAATGACCATTTGCCTCCTGGACTTCGTCACACGCGCTTGCACCCTTGCCAATGCGTCCATTGACAGCACCAAGCCATCATTAACGCACGATAGCGCCACAGGTGGCACAGGGTGGCCTGCCCCCGCTTCAGCCCACACCGACTGAAGTAGACGATAGGAGTGATTGACAGCGCTCATCGCTGCCCTCACACCCTCATCGCATAGGGCCAGGACTTCTTCCTGGTGTACCTGGGCCTTATCCACTAGTGCCGGCACTCTGGACGCCCAGTACCCATCGGTCATCCTCCGTGACCGACGGGACTACACCATACCTGTCGTATTCACCCCGCGGAATACGACATCTTGCCCGCACCTCCCTGGAGGCCGCAGGGAGCTGACCCTTGGTCATTAGTTGTTTACTATAAATAGCATCCAACAAATCAATGAACCGTGGATCCAGTCCCACTGACTGGATCCGGGCCGCGGGCAAAATTCCCGTCCTAATCGACGCAACCGACGGACGGGGCTCATCTTCATCGGCCGTGGCCGAAACCACAGACGGGTCCACTGGCTAGCCACGCCAGAGCATCAGACCAATCTACCTCCGAAGAAGATACCCCCGAAGAAGATACCCCCGCAAACACGTCACCCGTTGACGTGCTCACGGGTCTGCCAGCCATGGCCTCCCGGCAAGGAGCCACGGCTGACACGCCAGGCACTCCGCTACCACATGGTTCCGCCGCCACCCCATGAAACACTCCGGTCCATGGGGTAGGTCCGCACGGAAAACTGTACGGACCCGTAACCGTCGCGGAACCATAGCCGGACACGGGCGCCAACGGCACCCCATGTCCGGCTGCCGGACCAGGCGAGATAGGTGAGTACCATGCCTGGCCCGGCACATCCGTTCCCCTGATGGCTGGTGACAAACCAAGCCGTGCGGAACCGGTGCACGGTAACGGATTGGCCTCAGCCGCAGGTGGAGCCGCTGACCTGGCTTGCGCCAAACCAGACAAATGGAGGCCGGTTCCGTCCAGGACGGAATCAACCTCCATATTCTCCACCTGCGGCTTCACGGGCCGCAGCAACCTCTCCTCCTCGGCCTCATCGTCTTCAGACTCCGAAGAGCCGTCACTAGACGAATAAACCGTGGAGCCGTCCTGGCGGACGGCTCCCACACCTGACGAACCGGCCACCGCTACTGGACCACCCGGAGGTGGCCGCAGAGAGACAGAACCCGTCTGGCCGAAGCCAGACGGGACCGCCAGGGGGGCCGTACGAGACGGCCACCTCGGTAACCAGTCCAGAATCCTGTCCGAGGACAGGATCCGTACCAGGCATGGGGAGAAACTGCCCCCCAACCTTTGGTAGCAGGGACGACACCAGCGTGGGCAGAACGCTATGCAGAAAACCCTGCATAGCCGGACCAAACCACGCCGGCGGTGCCATCTCCGCCACCTCCAGCTGGGGACGTGGAGCACCCCCACCGGCCGAACCGGGCGCTCCACGATTTCCTCTCGGACCGCCTGACCCCGCGTCAGACCCAGCCAAGTCCTTCTGGGCAAGGAACTTAACCATCGTTTCGACGGACCACACTGCACAAACATTACACCTATGATCTATATTACACAGGGCACACCTAAAACAGACATGGTCCTTGAACATTACACGGACAAACTTATGGCAGTCGTCACATGATGGCGGGGCTGGCTTGGCCTATAAAATAAGCACAAACCTACAATAAACAAGCGGAACGAGACACGGATGGAAGGCAGACAATTAATTTTCAAATATTTTGACTCATAAATTAACCGTAACCTCCCCGCACCCCACCCCGCCACGTTCGCATTGATTATGACGACAAGTACGCGGCGGGCACAACACACCCATAATAGATCCTACAGGATGTGTAACGGCTCCAGGAATCATATCGCATAGCATTCAGGGTATATTTACTAATCAATATAAATTATACTCCTAACGAACGCAGCACGATATGTGAAGAAAACAACAAAATGTATAACAACTGCTGTCTCACACGGTAAAACCGCAGACCACACATCTACTCAAGAATTTTGAAACCACCGATCATTGCAAACCGATCGTGATCGCACGTAAACTTGATCATTCTAAAGTTTCCGGTACCATTTTTTAGTACGCAGCACCCAGAACAAGATGCGTGAATTAATGAAAAAAATTTTCTTCACATAAACATCTGAGCGACCGGGTGTGACGTCACCCGCTCGGATTCTACGGAGAACGACGTCAGCCGATATTCGTGTTAGAAATACCGTAGCAAACACCTATTTTCATATCTGCCGATCGCCTGTTGGGGTTTAAAGAAGGCGATCGTCTGGCATATATCGTTGTTAGCACACGTCCCAGATTCTATGGGGTCAGAAATTGGAACATGCGACACAACGAAATTTAGAGACCTAAGTCTTTTAACTATGGATAATAAAGAACAATACAACCTGGTTGTCTTGGGCGGTATTCTCCATAGTCCTTAGTTATCCTTTCAGAACACACAAACTATCACTGATTAAAGACTTAGATTATTTTAAAACACTAAAATCCTTAATGCAAAAAGCATGTATTGCTCTTGTTGCAATGCAAACAAGAATGAGCTCTATGGTAAACGGGTACTCGGCAGTGGGGAGCCGGGTACCCGGTTCCCAGGAGTCGGTAAAGCTTTCTAAGTCTATAATCCTAGAGCCGCTGTCAAGGCCAGCTGTATATCAGAAGTAACAGAAGTAACAGAATGGTGAGTATTGATCGAAGGAGAATGCTCATTCCATTCAACATCACATTTAACTGGGCCACCTCTGGACTATCCCTTTTGGCTAGACAAGGGATAACTGATGCCAAAGCTGACTTGTATCCAGCAACTGTGACGGGAGCTAGTCCTGAAAAGAACAGCTCACAGAGAAAGTCTGCTATTTGCTGAATAGTGGATTGAAAGGTATCAATACCCTTTTCTTCACACCAGTCTGCAAATCTGTTAACCTTGTTGTTATATGACTTGAAAGTTGACCTCCTTCTCGCAGCCGCGATGAAATCAGCAGCCTGTCGAGAAAAACCTTCCGACGTGGAACGTTGTTTGATAACATCCACGCAGTCAATTTGAACATTTCGGGACGCTCGTGTAGGAAGCGTCCCTTGGCCTGGGAGATTATGTTCGGAATCTCGGGCAACTGCACAGGATTTTCCACCAGCAGATCTAGAAGATCCGTGACCCACGCCCTGCTCGGCCAATACGGCGCTATTAGCAGGACCAGACACGGTTCCTCCCTGACCTTCACCAATACCTTCGGTAGAAGAATGGTGGGTGGGTACGCGTAAGCGTGCATCCCTCTTCAGCTTATCGCCAGAGCATCTGTATCGACGGCATTTGGATCTGGAATCAGCGAGACATACGTCATGATTTGAGTATTTTCCTTTGTGGCGAACAAGTCCACGTTGGGTTTGCCCCAATGCTCGAAGATCCGTCGCAGAACTGGAGGGTTGTGGGACCATTCTGTTGGCAGAATTCTCTGTCTGCGAGACAAAGCATCCGCCAGAATGTTCAATCGGCCAGGAATGTGAGCTGCTTTCAAAACAACCGAGTAATTCCTGCACCATTGAATCAAGTGCCACACCCTGATACACAGAGTGGGCAACCTGGTCCCGCCTTGGCGATTTATATATGATACTACTGTCGAATTGTCCGACCGTATCAATATCACCTTGCCCCTGATCATCGGAAGGAACTCTTCCAACGCCAGTTCCACTGCCATCATTTCCAACAGATTGATATGCAGCTGACTCTCCGGGAGAGTCCATGTGCCCGAGACCTGGTGTTCTCCCAGGCAGGCACCCCACCCTTCCAGCGATGCATCCGTGTAGACGGACAGCTGGGGGTGGGGTAGGTGCAGCGAAACCCCTAATAGGAGATTCTGACGCTGTTTCCACCATAGAAGATGCGATATTATCGGCTCCAAAACTGGCACCAGTTTTGACAGGGGTTCTGTTCTGTTTCCACAGAGACATCAGATACAACTGGATAGGTCTTAGCATTAGAGCAGCGTACGGGATAACCTGCTCCATGGAGACCATCATGCCCAGCATCTGAAGGAACCGCCTCGCCTGAATGTGGTTTCCCACTCGAAAACTCTTGAGGATGGCTAACAGAGACACCACTCTGGGCTCTGACGGGTAAACCCTGCCCTCCTCGAGATCGAATCGCATCCCCAAATAAACGAAATGTTGAGTGGGCGTCAACTCGGATTTCTCCTCGTTGACTATCCAGCCTGGATCTGAAAGTAACTTCAGAGTCAGAGCAGTATCCACGTTCAACCTGGCTGCCGAGTCTGCCTTGAGCAGCCAGTCGTCTATGTAGGTGTGTAGCGCCGCGTTCTCTTTTCTGAGAAACGCTGTCACCGCAAGGCCCACTCTTGTGAAAACCCTCGGAGCTGTTGACAGGCCAAACGGGAGAACTGTAAACTCCCATACTTGATTCTGAAACGCAAATCTCAGAAACCTGTGCCAACTCCGATTCATAGGAATGTGGAAATATGCATCTTTCAGATCGATCGATACACACCACATTCCTTTCCTCAATCCCGCCATTACCGACCTCGGCGTTTCCATCTGGAACCGAGGAGTATGGATAAACCAATTTAATGGCCTGAGATTGAGTATGGGTCTCCATCCCCCTGTGCTCTTGGGGACAAGGAACATGTTTGAATAGAAGCCTGGAGTGTTTCGGTTTGCTGGTTTTATTGCTCCCTTCAGAAGCAAACCCGACACTTCCTTTTTAACGGCTTCTAACTTGTCTGGCTCCCTTGGTACGGGTGTCCAGACAGGTGGCAAAGACAGATTTTGTGGTGGAAAGTCCCACCACTCCGGCATGTAACCCTGGGATAACCATCCCAGGACCAGACTGTCTGACGTCACACTTCGCCAGGCCTCGACGAAACGCATGAGCCTTCCACCCACCATAGACGCCTCGATGTCTAACGGGGTTGTCCGGCTCGCAGTCCCCCCCCCCTCTTTCTTAACGAGAGAGAGAGAACCATTTCGTTCTAGGCACGACGGGTATAACTGGCACCGCTGTTCCTGTCGCACAGGCGCGGTCCAGGCGGATATGAAGGGAGCCTTCGTACCCTCAGGTACGCTTCGGCCCCTTCTGTCCGCCCTTTGAGGCCTTACCCTTCCCCTTGCCCTTCCCGCCTCTAGGGCGGTCAGGAGCAACATTGGGGAGGGTAGGCGCCTCTACAACCTTCCTGGGCTTCTTCGTCGGCGGCGGCTCCGAAAACCCAGCTGAAGCAGAAGTCGCAACAGGCTAAGCTTTCGCCTTGCACTTATGCTTCTTCTGCTTCTTTGAAGGTTGTCCCGTTAGCGGTTTCCACACAGCCCCTAGTGCGTGCGCTTGCCGCACTAGCTCTAGCTGTAGGTTTACCGCTAACCGATTCTGCGCGATACTGCCGGTATCCTCTAAGATGGCCCGCGCTTGGCCACCGAAGATGCTAGGCCCTGTTAGGGGCGTCCCAAGAAGACGCTCCCTGACTGCCGTAGCCGGACGCATATGGTCAATGACCATTTGCCTCCTGGATTTCGTCACTCGTGCTTGCACCCTTGCCAATGCGTCCATCGACAGCACCAGGCCGTCATTGACACATGAATGCGCCACAGGTGGCACAGGGTGGCCTGCCCCCGCTTCAGCCCACACCGACTGAAGGAGACGATAAGAGTGGTTGACAGCGCTCATAGCTGCCCTCACACCCTCATCGCATAGGGACAGGACTTCTTCTTGGTGAACCTGAGACTTATCCACAAGTGCCGGACCGGGGCCAGCGCTCATAGCTGCCCTCACACCCTCATCGCATAGGGACAGGACTTCTTCTTGGTGAACCTGAGACTTATCCACAAGTGCCGGACCGGGGCCACCCGCCACGGCACTCTGGACGCCCAGTACCCATCGGTCATCCTCCGTGACCGCCGGGACTACACCATATCTGTCGTATTCCCCCCGCGGAATACGACATCTTGCCCGCACCTCCCTGGAGGCCGCAGGGAGCTGACCCTTGGTCATCAGTTGTTTGCTATAAATAGTATCCAACAAATCTATAAACCGTGGATCCAGTCCCACTGACTGGATCCGGGCCGCAGGCAAAATCCCCGTCCTGATCGACGCAGCCGACGGACGGGACGCATCTTCATCGGCCGTGGCCGAAACCACAGACGGCTCCACCCTGGCTAGCCACGCCAGAGCATCTGACAAATCTACCTCCGATGAAGACACCCCCGCAAACACATCACCCGTTGACGTGCTCACGGGCCTGCCAGCCACGGCCTCCCGGCAAGGAGCCACGGCTGACACGCCAGGCACTCCGGTACCACACGGTTCCGCCGCCACCCCATGAAACACTCCGGTCCATGGGGTAGGTCCGCACGGAAAACCGTATGGACCCGTAGCCGGACACGGGCGCCAACGGCACCCCACGTCCGACTGCCAGACCAGGCGAGATAGTTGAGTACCACTCCCGGCCCGGCACACCCGTTCCCGTGACGGCTGGTGCCAAACCAAGCCGCACGGACCCGGTGCACGGTAACGGATTGGCCTCAGCCACAGGCGGAGCCGCTGACCTGGCTTGCGCCAAACCAGACAAATGGAGGCCGGTTCCGTCCAGGACCAAACCACGCCGGCGGTGCCATCTCCGCCACCTCCAGCTGGGGACGTGGAGCACCCCCACCGGCCGAACCGGGCGCTCCACGATTTACTCTCGGACCGCCTGACCCCGCGTCAGACCCAGCCAAGTCCTTCTGGGCAAGGAACTTAACCATCATCTCAACGGACCACACTGCACAAACATTACACCTATGATCAATATTACACAGGGAACACCTAAAACAGACATGGTCCTTGAACACGACACGGACAAACTTATGGCATTCGTCACATGATGGCGGGGCTGGCTTGGCCTATAACATAAGCACAAACCTACAATAAACAAGCGGAACGAGACCCGGATGGAAGGCAGACAATTAACTTTCAAATAATTTGACTCATAAATTAACTGTAACCCTCCCGCACCCCACCCCGCCACGTTACAACAACGATCGCACTGATTATGACGACAAGAACGAGGCGGGCATAAAACACACCCATAATAGATCCTCCAGGATGTGTAACGGCTCCAGGAATCATATCGCATAGCATTCGGGGTATATTTACTAATCAATATAAATTATACTCCTAACGAAGCAGCACGATATGTGAAGAAAACAACAAAATGTATAACAAACTGCTGTATCACACGGTAAAACCGCAGACCACGCATCTACTCAAGAATTTGGAAACCACCGATCATTGCAAACCGATCGTGATCGCACGTAAACTTGATCATTCTAAAGTTTCCGGTACCATTTTTAGTACGCAGCACCCAGAACAAGATGCGCGAATTAATGAAAAATTTTTCTTCACATAAACATCCGAGCGACCGGGTGTGACGTCACCCGCTCGGATCCTACGGAGAACGACGTCAGCCGATATTCGTGTTAGAAATACTGTAGCATAACACCTATTTTCATATCTGCCGATCGCCTGTTGGGGGTTAAAGAAGGCGATCGTCTGGCATATATCGTTGTTAGCACACGTCCCAGATTCTATGGGGTCAGAAATTGGAACATGCGACACAGCGAAATTTAGAGACCTAAGTCTTTTAACTATGGATAATAAAGAATGATACAACCTGGTTATCTTCGGCGGTATTCTCCATAGTATCCTTTAGTTAATCCTTTCACGAACACACAAACTATCACAGATTAAAGACTTAGATTTTCCTTCACAAAAACACTAAAATCCTCAATGCAAAAAGCATGTATCGCTCTTGTTGCTATGCAAACAAGAATGAGCTCTATGGTAAGCGGGTACTCGGCTGTTGGGAGCCGAGTACCCGGTTCCCAGGAGTCGGTAAAGCTTTCTAAGTCTATAATCCTAGAGCCGCTGTCAAGGCCAGCTGTATATCAGAAGTAACAGAATGGTGAGTATTGATCGAAGGAGAAATTACCTATCACGTCCTATGCATTAAAATAGTAGGCATTCGTGAGGTCTAATACTTAACATTCGTGAGGAAGAATGGGGTCTGAACCTCGGTTGGAAAGTAGCAGCTCAGTCACAGACAACTGTGGGGCATAATATGTATATACATGTGTAGTGATCTTGAGAAATAAAGTCGCAGCCTGGTGACACAAAATTTAGCTATCAATTCCAGTACATTAAAATAGGAGACAGTTGTAAGGTCTAATACTTAACATTGGACTGGAAGAATGGGTCGTGAACCTCGGTTGGAAAGTAACAGCTGTCACAGTAACAGACAACTGTGAGGCATAATATATATACATGTATAGTGATCCTGAGAAATAGTCGCACCCTGGTGACAACAAATTTACCTATCAATTCCTATACATTAAAATAGGAGACGGTTGTAAGATCCAATACTTAACATTGGACAGGAAGAATGGGTCGTGAACCTCGGTTCGAAAGTAGTGGGTGGGATACCTACTAGTAAGTAGAAGCTCAGTAACACTGATAGACAACTGTGGGGTATGATATACAATTATTGACCTTAAGATACAGTTTTGAGCCGGTAACAGAAACACAATTTGCCTATCAGTTCCTATACATTAGTGGACGGTTGTGAAGTCTAATACTTAACAGTGATGACAGAGAATTGGTCCTGAACTTCTGTAGGAAAGTAATGGATGCGATACCAAAGTACCAACTGAGTTACACTAACAGACAACTGTGGGGTACATTATATATAGTGATCTTGAGATATAAAGTCGCACACTGGTAACGGAGACTCAGAAATTACCTATCACTTCCTATGCATTAAAATAGTACATGTAGGCATTCGTGAGGTCTAATACTTAACATTCGTGAGGAAGAATGGGTCCTGAACCTCGGTTGGAAAGTAGCAGCTCAATCACAGTAACAGACAACTGTGAGGCATAATATATATACATGTATAGTGATCTTGAGAAATAGTCGCAGCCTGGTGACACAAAATTTACCTATCAATTCCTATACATTAAAATAGCAGACAGTTATAAGGTCTAATACTTAACATTGATGAGGAAGAATGGGTCCTGAACCTTGGTTGGAAAGTAACAGCTCAGTCACAGTAACATACAACTGTGGGGCATAATATATATACATGTATGGTGATCTTAACAAATAAAGTCGCAGCCTTGTGACACAAAATTTAGCTATCAATTCCTATACATTAAAATAGGAGGCAGTTCTAAGGTCTAATACTTAACATTGGACAGGAAGAATGGGTCGTGAACCTCGGTTGGAAAGTAGCAGCTCAGTCACAGTAACAGACAACTGTGGGGCATAATATATATACATGTATGTATAGTGATATAGAGAAATAAAGTCGCAGCCTGGTGACACAAAATTTACTTATCAATTCCTATACATTAAAATAGGAGACAGTTGTAATGTCTAATACGTAACATTTTCAGGAAGAATGGGTCGTGAACCTCGGTTCGAAAGCAGTGGATGGGATACCTACTAGTAAGTAGCAGCTCAGTAGCACTGATAGACAACTGTGGGGTATGATATACAATTATTGACCTTGAGATACAGTTTTGAGCCGGTAACAGAAACACAATTTGCCTATTAATCAAGGTGAGGGTGAGCGAGGGCCCCCCACCCATCCTCTGAGGCTATATATAGCTAAGATCTATGGTCCTCCATATACAATAAAGTAAACTAAACATAACTAACAATTTATATACATAATATATCATAGTACATGGTGTAAGCATTCTAAGCAATACATGTGTATGTAGTGCATGAAGTGCGGGGATAACGCGCGCGTGAGCGGGTCGGGGGAGAAAACCCTTTAATAAATCTAGCAGAGAAGCGTGTAAAAGGCAGCAGCTACAAAACTGATATGAGTATGCCCACGGGCGCATGCGAGGGTATATCGCACCACTCGCGGATATAGAGAAACTATTGGATGCCCGGGGCAAGGGGAAGAGGAGCAAGGCACGTGCCTCGCCCATGGTCGGTTTGTGATAGGGTCACAGCGACCCTCATCAATATTCATGACCTGGGCACACATGCGTGATACAACACATACGAAGCCATGTGCCCCACAGGTGGTCGGCTGATAAAGTCTGTCGCCAGATTACAGACAGGAAACACGGGCTATTTGGGCATGGTTTAACAAGCCAACAAAGGTCCGCAGTTGATCGATTACAAAGCACCGGATCCCATGGTCAGTAAACCGAGACAAGGATCACAGGAGACTGATAAGGAATGCACCCTCTACCCCTCCCAAATTAATTGCATATTAATAATATTAATATTTCCATTAATTAAGGTGAGGGTGAGCGAGGGCCCCCCACCCATCCCACCGTATGCCAGGAAAGGGACAGACCAAGACAGAAGAGATGGTTTGGGTGTCACATGAAGAGCCATAGATTTATTGCAGTGCTAAGCGCTGGGTCCGCATGGATCCCATACAATATAGAGAGCCTCAGAAGGCTATATGTAGCTAAGATCTATGGTCCTCCAAGTCCACCCAAACCGTAGGGAGTAGGAAGCGCATTGCAAACCCCCTCCCCCCTGGAACTGATCCGGGCCAGCCCTAGAAAGTACATATACACACAAAAAAGGAACGTGACGCTGTACTGACATGAATTACTGTGCTTGTGGGGTCTCACATAGGACCAACCCTTTAACCCTCCAGACGGCCCAGAGTGGATATAGTGCAGCATTGAACATGATCAATTGCCGACAGGGACCATCTCTGAAGCCTGTCACCGGACTGTTTGGCCCGGAGAATCGAACAAGACAATCCTGTGACACCCTTCCGAACAAGTCGCCTCTCAGTCTACAAAGATATAACACTCCTATTAGTCTTAACCAGCCCGAGGGTCAAGGGTTGACTATACTAGACCCATAAGTGGCACGAGAAAAGAAGATAATAATCATTATAGTTAATCAATATTAATATATATAATAAATACAATTATGTATGTGACAGAACGCACCTAGAGTCTCAATAACCACTCATGACACAAAGTCTATACAATGCAAACAACAATACGCAGTCATGATGAAAAATTAATGTCAATGTGCTAGAGTGGACCAAATAATAGAGTTCGAAGAGACTACTCTACAGGTGACAGTGAACCCAAGGCGAGTCTCTGTCTATATAATGCTAATTGTGAATGATTAAAATGAGTGTCCAAATCGGAGACACATTCGGTGGCAGCCATTGTTTAAGCAGGCTTAAAGCGGTCCCTGATACAGTCAATTGAAAGGAGCGCACTAAGTGAGACTCTCAGTGAGAAGGCTGGGGCGACGACTCCCCTCTGAAGACCTTGAATGTGTGGATCCAACGATGCCGATGTATCCTTCTGAAGGCTGGGAATACGGATCCGGTGAAAAACCTCCCATCAACCGAATATGAATCCGGTAAGAACACAATCGCGATTCATATATTAAGCAAGATTTTCCAGAAACCCCAAGCTTGCCTGCATGAGTGGAGATATGAATCCTGCACGCTTCTGTCTGTGTTTCCTGTGGCCTGGTAGAGCCTGAGCGGACGTGACCTGCAAAGTAACAAACAAGAGCGAAAGTATGCTGGTAATAACACAGGTGTGGCGGCGGAGAGGGGTGGGGGGGGGGGGAGGTGGTGGGGGGCGGGGAGAGAGAAAAAGGACTCAGAGTGATTGAATTCGTTTGGCTAGAGTTGACACCAATTCTTCCCTCATGGACAAGGATGGCTCTAGATATCCCTGGTAGGCATTACTATGCCAGTCTCCCTGAGCTTGGATTAGTTCTGGTGGCAATACACACTCTAGAGCAAAGGTTGCCCCTCCCCTGCGAAAGCTGTGTCCAGAAAAGTCTTGAGGTGGGATTCGTGGCCGCCGCAAACAGAGTTTCAGCTGAGACAGGAATTGCAGGTATGACATGGGGATGAGACCCACTGGGGAAAGGTGTGCAAACAGGGGGCAATCTGGAGAGGTTGAGCCCGATATTTGAAAGGAAAGTTTGAGAGCCTGGGTTGGGAATAAAGCTGACCCCTGAATCTGGGGTAGAGGAATCTCTAGGGCACGTTGGCGGAATTGAATAGTTTTTGTGCATCGGACCCTTAGGATAGCCCCCAACTGCAAAAAGGTAACCGCTGATCTGGTGAGACTAGAGACAGGCTGGTCAGATCCTGTCTGAGATGTGGGAAATAGGTTTGATTTGCGTATGAAAGAGAAGAAAGCCCCTAAGCATGCTGCCAAGAAGGTGATGTCCTTTGGGGACGAGAGGTCCAACTGTACTAGGATTTTGAGGAGGATGGCCGGGGTGATGGGAAGTTTAGGGGAGGAAGTCTCCCCCAGCACCCTCCTGCAGCCCTTTATGACTGACTGAAAGAACTGGGACTGTAACGGGTGTTCATAGCCTGCCCCTAGGTGGAGAAGTCGCACTATAGACAGATAGTTTCTAATAGAGCGAAAACGTCTATTGGCCAGAAAAGCTAAGTACCTTGCCAGGTTCTTGGCCGAAATTGGCACCCACTGGATGCCTAGTTGACTACAAAAATCAGCGTAAGAATTGAAGTACTGCAGATATGTTTTCCTAGTAGAGGGAGCCAAAGCATTTCGTCGGAATGTAGCCACGGTGCTGTCCAGCGCTTGGCAGAGGAGGTGGGATGTGCCTGGACAAAAGAAAAATGAGAGTATGGGCAGACATGTGTGTAGCAAGTTCGGGTGTGAAGAAAGTGTTCTTGAAAGCACCCCTCTCATCCAGTCTAGATATACTATCTGCCACATCATTATTTCTACCTGGGATGTGACAAGCTCTAATGTGAAAATTAAAACAAGCGGACAGCCAGAACAGCCCTCCAATAGCTTGCATTATGACAGTGTTCTTAGCCTTTATTGATAGAGTTGACTGTGGTGCTGTTATCAGAGAATAAATATATACTTTTGTTCTGGAAGAGAGGGGCCCATCTACTAACTGCTAGTACTACTGAAAACACCTCCTTTTCATTGATATGAAGGGCCATAATTTCAGGGTGGTCAATATCCCAATTAGCATAAAACCAACCCCCCCCCCAAAAACCCCTCCCCCTGCCTGACACGCATCAGTGTACAGCGCAGAGTATGGACGTTTGTCCAATAACAGAGTTTTGCCATTAAAGAAGGACATAAACTGGAGCCACAAATTTATATCCCCCTTGATCCCATCTGAAATTTGCATTTTGTGGTTGCTATGCTTGAGTAAACGGATGCAATTGAACAAACGGCGAAGAAAAACTCTTACGCCATGAACCGTTTGTGCTGCCCACTTTAATTTGCCTGCAAGTGATTGAATTTGTTTTTTCGACGCTCGTCGTTTCTTGGAGAAGACAGCCAATTCTTCTCGCAGAGATGCTAGCCTATCGGACGAGAGCTGCAAAATCATGCCTATTGAGTCAAATTCTATACCCAAGAAAATCAATCTTTGGGTTGGGCCGATGACTTTCGACCAAATTATCATGAATCCCAATTTCCTAAGAAGTGTGATTAAGGTGTTCATTGCTAGTAGACACCTCTGCAAAGACAATTCACATACAAAGAAGTCATCCAGGTAGGCAACAATTTCAAACCCTTTACGGGCCATAATGCGGCGGACAGCTCGGGAAAATTCCTGGAGCCCGCTTCGCACCAAAGGGTAACTTAGTATCAATGAAGTATTGCATATCCCCATTAGGCCGGGCCCATTTTAGGCACATGACCTTTTGACTTTGCGGTGAGATTCTAACCGATCTATATGCCGCTTTCAAGTCCACTTTAGCCATATAACCACCCTTCGTCACTAACTTAGCTGCATCATCAACGGATTGAAAACGTTGTTTCTCAAGATCTGGGGCATAGTCATTTACTGCCTGCGCTGAAGGACGGCTACAATCATGTATAATACGGATACCCCCATCAATCTTTGGTATTATGGCTAGGGGGCTGACAATGAGAGGAGGGGCAGAGACTGGGATATAGTTCCCATTTTCCACCTCCTCTAATATCCGATTAGTGGCTTCGTTGTAATATGGACTATTTTTTTAGACGGAAGGGTGATTATTAACTTCTACTGGTTCTGGGGAAGAGTTGGGATCAATAATGTGGAAACCTTCTTGTATGCCTACCAGGATGAATTCCTTGTCTGGATCGTCTACTAATTCTTCCTCCCATGCCGCTAGACATAGGCCATGGGAGAATCTACTAGCAATACCTAGTTTTTTGGGGCCTTGTGGTCCATGGATGAGTGCTTTTAGGAGCACCCTGGTACAGCGCAGCTATGCATAAACCTGCACGCTGCAAGCTTACATCCCCTGAAGCTGTTAAACATACGACACAGCTCAGACCCTGCGAGGAGTGGGATGCGAGGCTAGGCCTGCCATTTATGAACGGAGATCGGTCGCCCTGCTGCTTGTTACTGGACTGTTTAACATCATAGGATGGCTGGTTCTGTTTTGGTCGGGGTGCTCTAGGCTTCAGGTACACCATCTGGATGTGCGGAACATTTGTACCCCATCTGAACTTGTGTAGTTGCTGTAGGCGTCTGTATTCCCTATCATATAAAAATACTGACGTCTGATCATAGGCTGATAGCAAGTGATGAATGCGTGTCGTGTATGATAGGTAGTCTATGATGTGTGCATGTGTTAAAGAGCCCTCCTGAAGCATCTTGTTTAGGATGGCCAAGTTAGCAAGGGACCATTGGTTCTGGGTGATGCTTTCTAACTTGGGTTTAGCCGGCCCTGACTTATAGATAAGCTGACCCCCCTCAAACCCTGAAATGACTTCTTCAGTCATGCTGGCCCCAGAGGCACTCACAAAATCTGAGATGTTGTGATGTGCTACCGCCTGACCCCTCCCCCCCATGGGATCCCATAGACTTGAAGTAGATTTGGGGGTCCTGCCATGAAATGATATCATTAGGGGCATGATTGTTACCTGATGCATCCAGACATGGAGCATTGAATGACGGCAATCCCGGGATCTGTACATGATGACTGTCCTGAGGGCGCTGCACCGCACGAAGTTCATTTACAAAATCACGCAGGTTGTTGTCTCCTTCGGCGGAGCTTCCAATTCCAGGAGGGATGTTGATGTTGGCCCGCGTTGCCGTCTCTTGTTGGGCTGCAATGGGTGCTGTGTCTGAGGCTGTATGTACTGCATTGTTGTCATGATTTATAAATGTTTGTTTAACTGCACGCAGTAGAAGCTTAACTTGCCCAATCGGGATGTCGGAGGCCTGCACATCCTCCCTTTCAATTAGGGCCAGGGCTTCCATGGAGTTGAACCCCAAGTCTAATAAGCTGGTAATGGTGTTAGCTGCCAGCTTTTTATGTTGGCCCCAGATTCTAACCCTCTCCTCGTCGCTGATTGGTCTGGGCCCATCATTCTGGTCTCCTGACCCGCTAGGATTAGCCATTATGATAATAACTTAGTAAAATAGTTCTATAAAAAGGCAAAGATACGAACGATTCAACGATGTATCATATTCAGTCCATTCACAGGGAATCCTATCCAGTCCAAAAATTTACATCATAATATAATACCATCTGCTACACTATATATTATTGTATATAGTGTAGCAGATGGTAATATATTATGATGTAAATTTTTGGACTGGATAGGAGTCCCTGGGAGTCCATTCTACGGCCTGCATTTCCGATCACGTGCTAACACACTTGGCGGAAGACTTCTTCGCCACAGATAAAACATCCTTCGCATAAGGCTGCGCAGTCGAGGCGTATGGCCATAACGGCTTCAAACGCAGATTCAGAAGATATCATATAAACATAGAGTCTTTGTTCTTCTGGCGCGCTAATGATAAACCAATCTGGTATTCCGTAAAATTGTCTAACGGTTGCCATGTTGGGGACTTTACTTACTTCCGAGGTTTCGTATCTGTCCAAAAATAAATTAAAGATATTATCTTAGCGCAGTTCTTTAAACAATTTCACTTTGTAAATTCCTAGTACGTAATAAATTACAATACTCAATGGACTTTATAGACAAAATGTTTTTTATCGCGCAGTTTCGTATTCTAGCACTGAGTAAAACTTGGAATGAGCGACCGAGGAACTTTTTTAAAAAACCCGCGAACTTATTTCAATTCTCGGACGATGAAATAAACTTAAGGAAAAAAACCAAAAGTTAAAAACCTTTAATAAATCTAGCAGAGAAGCGTGTAAAAGGCAGCAGCTACAAAACTGATATGAGTATGCCCACGGGCGCATGCGAGGGTATATCGCACCACTTGCGGATATAGAGAAACTATTGAATGCCCAGGGCAAGGGGAAGGGGGAGCAAGGCACGTGCCTCGCGCATGGTCGGTTTGTGAGAAGGTCACAACGACCCTCATCAATATTCATGACCTGGGCACACATGCGTGATACAACACATACGAAGCCATGTGCCCCACAGGTGGTCGGCTGATAAAGTCTGTCGCCAGATTAGAGACAGGAAACACGGGCTTTTTGGGCAGGGTTTAATAAGCCAACAAAGGGCCGCAGTTGATCGATTACAAAGGACCGGATCCCATGGTCAGTAAACCGAGACAAGGCGTGATCACAGGAGACTCATAAGGAATGCACCCACTCCCCCTCCCGAATTAATAGCATATTAATATTTCCATCAGTTCCTATACATTAGTAGACAGTTGTGAGGTCGAATACTTAACATTGGTGACAGAGAATTGGTCCTGAACCTCTGTAGGAAGTTAATGGATGCGATACCAAAGTACCAGCTCAGTTACACTAACAGACAACTGTGTGGTATAATATATAGTGACCTTGAGATATAAAGTACCAGCTGAGTTACACTAACTGACAACTGTAAATTTCCTGAAATAAAGTCGCAGCCTGGTGACACAAAATTTACCTATCAATTCCAATACATTAAAATAGGAGGCAGTTGTAAGGTCTAATACTTAACATTGGACAGGATGAATGGGTCGTGAACCTCGGTTGGAAAGTAACAGATCAGTCACAGTAACAGACAACTGTGAGGCATAATATATATACATGTATAGTGATCTTGAGATATAGTCGCACCCTGGTACCAAAAAATTTACCTATCAATTCCTATACATTAAAATAGGAGACGGTTGTAAGGTCTAATACTTAACATTGATGAGGAAGAATGGGTCCTGAACCTCGGTTGGAAAGCAGCAGCTCAGTCACAGTAACAGACAACTGTGGGGCATAATATATATATATATATATACATGTAGGCCTACGTATAGTGATCTAGAGAAATAAAGTCGCAGCCTGGTGACACAAAATTTACCAATCAATTCCTATACATTAAAATAGACAGTTGTACGGTCTAATAGTTAACATTGATGAGGAAGAATGGGTCCTGAACCTTGGTTGGAAAGTAGGAGCTCAGTCGCAGTAACAGACAACTGTGGGGCATAATATATATACTTGTATGGTGATCTTGAGAAATAAAGTCGCAGCCTTGTGACACAAAATTTACCTATAAATTCCTATATATTAAAATAGACAGTTGTAAGGTCTAATACTTAACATTGGACAGGAAGAATGGGTCGTGAACCTCGGTTGGAAAGTAGCAGCTCAGTCACAGTAACAGACAACTGTGGGGCATAATATATATATACATGTACGTATAGTGATCTAGAGAAATAAAGTCGCAGCCTGGTGACACAAAATTTACTTATCAATTCCTATACATTAAAATAGGAGACAGTTGTAAGGTCTAATACTTAACATTGGACAGGAAGAATGGGTCGTGAACCTCGGTTCGAAAGCAGTGGATGGGATACCTACTAGTAAGTAGCAGCTCAGTAACACTGATAGACAACTGTGGGGTATGATATACAATTATTGACCTTGAGATACAGTTTTGAGGCGGTAACAGAAGCACAATTTGCCTATCAGTTCATATTCATTAGTAGACAGTTGTGACGTCTAATACTTAACAGTGGTGACAGAGTATTGGTCCTGAACCTCTATAGGAAAGTAATGGATGCGATACCAAAGTACCAGCTCAGTTACACTAACAGACAACTGTGGGGTATAATATATAGTGATCTTGAGATATAAAGTACCTGCTGAGTTACACTAACAGACAACTGTGGGGTATATTATATATAGTGATTTTGAGATATAAAGTCGCAGACTGGTAACTGAGACTCAGAAATGACCTACATCACTTCCTATGCATTAAAATAGTACATGTAGGCATTCGTGAGGTCTAATACTTAACATTCGTGAGGAAGAATGGCTCGTGAACCTTGGTTGGAAAGTAGCAGTTCAGTCACAGTAACAGACAACTGTGGGGCATAATATATATACATGTACGGATAGTGATCTTGAGAAATAGTCGCAGCCTGGTGACCCAAAATTTACCTATCAATTCCTATACATTAAAATTGGAGACAGTTGTAAGGTCTAATACTTAACATTGGTAAGGAAGAATAGGTCCTGAACCTTGGTTGGAATGTAGCAGCCCAGTCACAGTAACAGACAACTGCGGGGCATACAATATATACATGTATGGTGATCTTGAGAGATAAAGTCGCAGCCTTGTGACACAAAATTTACCTATCAATTCCTATGTATTAAAATAGACAGTTGTAAGGTCTAATACTTAACATTGGACAGGAAGAATGGGTCGTGAACCTCGGTCAGAAAGTAGCAGCTCAGTCACAGTAACAGACAACTGTGGGGCATAATATATACATGTACGGATAGTGATCTTGAGAGATAGTCGCAGCCTGGTGACCCAAAATTTACCTATCAATTCCTATACATTAAAATTGGAGACAGTTGTAAGGTCTAATACTTAACATTGGTAAGGAAGAATAGGTCCTGAACCTTGGTTGGAAAGTAGCAGCCCAGTCACAGTAACAGTCAACTGTGGAGCATACAATATATACATGTATGGTGATCTTGAGAAATAAAGTAGCAGCCTTGTGACACAAAATTTACCTATCAATTCCTATGTATTAAAATAGACAGTTGTAAGGTCTAATACTTAAGATTGGACAGGAAGAATGGGTCGTGAACCTCGGTCGGAAAGTAGCAGCTCAGTCACAGTAACAGACAACTGTGGGGCATAATATATATATACATGTATGTATAGTGATCTAGAGAAATAAAGTCGCAGCCTGGTGACACAAAATTTACCTATCAATTCCTATACATTAAAATTGGAGACAGTTGTAAGGTCTAATACTTAACATTGGTGAGGAAGAATAGGTCCTTAACTTTGGTTGGAAAGTAGCAGCCCAGTCACAGTAACAGTCAACTGTGGAGCATACAATATATACATGTATGGTGATCTTGAGAAATAAAGTAGAAGCCTTGTGACACAAAATTTACCTATCAATTCCTATATATTAAACTAGACAGTTGTAAGGTCTAATACTTAACATTGGACAGGAAGAATGGCTCGTGAACCTTGGTTGGAAAGTAGCAGCTCAGTCACAGTAACAGACAACTGTGGGGCATAATATATATATATACATGTACGTATAGTGATCTAGAGAAATAAAGTCGCAGCCTGGTGACACAAAATTTACTTATCAATTCCTATACATTAAAATAGGAGACAGTTGTAAGGTCAAATACTTAACATTGGACAGGAAGAATGGGTCGTGAACCTCGGTTCGAAAGCAGTGGATGGGATACCTACTAGTAAGTAGCAGCTCAGTAACACTGATAGACAACTGTGGGGTATGATATACAATTATTGACCTTGAGATACAGTTTTGAGGCGGTAACAGAAGCACAATTTGCCTATCAGTTCATATACATTAGTAGACAGTTGTGACGTCTAATACTTAATAGTGGTGACAGAGTATTGGTCCTGAACCTTTGTAGGAAAGTAATGGATGCGATACCAAAGTACCAGCTCAGTTACACTAACAGACAACTGTGGGGTATAATATATAGTGATCTTGAGATATAAAGTACCTGCTGAGTTACACTACAGACAACTGTGGGTATATTATATATAGTGATCTTGAGATATAAAGTCGCAGACTGGTAACGGAGACTCAGAAATGACCTACATCACTTCCCATGCATTAAAATAGTACATGTAGGCATTCGTGAGGTCTAATACTTAACATTCGTGAGGAAGAATGGCTCGTGAACCTTGGTTGGAAAGTAGGAGCTCAGTCACAGTAACAGACAACTGTGGGGCATAATATATGCATGTACGGATAGTGATCTTGAGAAATAGTCGCAGCCTGGTGACACAAAATTTACCTATCAATTCCTATACATTAAAATTGGAGACAGTTGTAAGGTCTAATACTTAACATTGGTGAGGAAGAATAGGTCCTGAACCTTGGTTGGAAAGTAGCAGCCCAGTCACAGTAACAGTCAACTGTGGAGCATACAATATATACATGTATGGTGATCTTGAGAAATAAAGTAGCAGCCTTATGACACAAAATTTACCTATCAATTCCTATGTATTAAAATAGACAGTTGTAAGGTCTAATACTTAACATTGGACAGGAAGAATGGGTCGTGAACCTCGAATTTATTAATCCCCTCCCAGTAAAACCGGGGGGTGGGTGTGTGTGGGGGGGGGGTGGACTATAGGTTTGCACTCCATCTGGCGCAGTTGGTTTTCTGCACTTTTTTTCGCAGTCCTTCAAGGTCTTCAACTGAGAATTGGTTTATTGCTTTGTTACGAGAAGTTACAGACCAAGTTCGAGTTTCAGGCATATGTGTCAATTTTTTATGGAGTTATGCCCCCTTTCGAGTTAAGAAATACGAAAAATATCAGCTTTCCGCACTTTTTTCGCACTCCAAGATATTTAAGCGTAAATCGAGGCATCGCTTTAGTATACGGACTTACTGAGTAAGTTCGAGTTTCAGACATTTTCGTCAATTTTTCATTGGGTTATGCCCCCTTTCGACTTATGAAATAAGAAAAATATTTTTTTTCCGCGCCTTTTTTCGCAGTCTTTCAAGATATTATACTGAGAATTGCTACATAGCTTTGTTATGAGAAGTTACAGACCAAGTTCGAGTTTCATGCGTATGTGTCAATTTTTTATTGCGTTATGCCCCCTTTCGAGTTAAGAAATACGAATAATATCAGCTTGCCACACTCTTTTTCGCACTCCTTCAAGATATTTAAGCGAAAATCGGTGTATTGCTTTAGTATAAGGACTTACTGAGCAAGTTCGAGTTTCAGACATTTTCGTCAATTTTTCATTGAGTTATGTCCCATTTCGACTTATGAAATACAAAATATATTAGTTTTCCGCACTTTTTTCGCAGTCTTTCAAGATATTCAACTGAGAATTGGTACATTACTTTATTATGAGAAGTTACAAACCAAGTTCGGGTTTCAGGCGTTTGCGTAAATTTTTGATGGAGTTATTTCCCCTTTCAACTTATGAAATACAAACATATCAGCTTTCAAGACGTTCCTTCTCCTTCACCATATATAACTGAGACTTGGTTTATTGCTATGTTATATGAAGTTACAGATCAAGTTCAAGCTTCAGCTGCTTTTGACAATTTTTAATGAGATTTTTGACTGTCAATCTCTAAAGATTTATCACCGGGTAGGGGACATGTATTGCAAAGCAATACTAAACAGAATGCTTGTTTACAAATGTGCTCTATTATATTTCTATTCCATTAATTCTTCTTGGTGAAAGTCTTAGATTTTAACTTTAAAATTGTGTGGAAACTGATTTGTCAATTTGGTGCCAATCTAATCCATTATGCCAGTCAGTCCAAATAAGCCAGGTGAGCGTTAAGGCTCTTGTTGTCTTGCCTATGATGCAGAAAGCGAGACATAGATACCACTTTTCAGACGACGGCTGCGTCAACATTAAGTTTTTGCTTTTAGCAAAACTTCTTGGCTTATAGCTCAAGATTGGTTAACCCAATTGTAACTAAACTTGGAGACATGGTAGACTATAATGTAAGGAAGCTGCAAGATGAAAAGACGGTCACGAGATCAAAGGTCAAGGTCACTGTGCCCCCTTGATACAGAACTTTGTTTTTCCAACATTAAGTTTTTGCGTTAAGCAAAGCTTCTCAGCTTATATTTCAGGATTGGTTAAGCCTATTCCAACTGTACTTGGAGACATGGTTGCCTATAATATTAGAAAGCAGCATGATGATGTTGGGGTCACAAGGTCAAAGGTCAAGGTCACCATGAAACAGAACTGTTTTCCCAATATTAAGTTTTTGCGTTTAGCAAAACTTGTCAGCTTATATTTCAGGATTGGTTAAGACTATTGCAACTAAACTTGGATACATGGTTACCTACACTGTTGCGAAAACAGCATGGTGATGATGAGGTCACAAGGCCAAGGGTCGAGGTCGCTGTGACAATGAGGGAAAACATGCTAGTGCACATTTTAAAAGACAATTTTAATTTGCTGTCTGACACTAACATCATCTTCCAAAATATAGTTTGCAAATGTATATCAACTGATAATTTGTTGTTTAAAAGAAAAAAAAATATAAAAATCTTGACATCAGTGTGCTAACGTTCAGTTAATTCTGAGTCCTTGTTATTTTTGGCTTCTGTTAAAGTGCTATCTTAGTAACACTTAAAACAATATATAAGTGGACATATTGATGACATCATTTTTAGATCACCGTGCTTGAGCTTATGTCCTTCTGTCAACTTTTTTTTTAAACAACTTCTCAAGAACCGCTTGGCAGATTTCAACCAAAGTTGGCAGTGAGCAACCTTGCATCATAGAGGATCAAGTTTCTTCAAATAAGGCTGATCGGCCAAAATCCAAGATGACCACTGGCCAAATTGGCCGATTTTAGAAACGGCTTTAAAAATATCCGAAACCGCTTGGCCGATTGATTTCATACCTGGTGAATTTAGTCTATAGGACCTGTAGATTCAGATTTGTTCGAAAAAAGCGTATTCGATGATTGGTTCTGCAGTCATGTTGTCGGTGATGACATCATTTTTCATGAAAATTACTTCTCTGAAACCGCTAAACGGATTAAGCTGAAACTTGCCAGATTACATCGACAACTAAATGCGATTAATGTTTGTTCAAGAGAAATCGATACATCGAAAAATGTGGCCACCATGGACCAATCAAAATTTAGCATTTGGCAGCCATATTGGATTTTTTTTATTTGATGGATTCTGATGTCGAAATTGGTTTTATATAGGGTTTTCGGGTATGACGATGTCAAATTTTTCGTTTTCGAAGTCGTAGAATAAACGGTTTGGTGGCCATCTTAGATTATTTTCCCACCAAAAAATCCCATAGTAAAGTAATGGGAAATTTAAAATGTTTTTTTCTCAAGAACTACTAGACAAATTTTAACGGAATTTGGTCGGAAGAAAATATGTGTCAGTATACATGGGTAACATGACCCATGTTTGTTCAAATGAAGCAGATCGGCCAATTTGACCGGTCACACCAGCATGGATTTTCGAAAATACAATTTCTATGAACATTCTGGATCCATAGGAAAGGTAGGGATTATTTCTAGTTTCAGTGTCCATCTTATTCAAACAAACCCTATTGGTCATTTTGCCAGTGGCCAATAATTCCAGTTGAGCGATACAGGCCCCTTGTGCCTCTTGTTCATGAAAAGGATTTCTTCTCCAGAATCACTGAACGGATTGGGTCGAAATTTTGAATAGTTCATCCACCAGTAATCGCGATTAAGGTTTCTTCAACAAGAAAAGTTGATCCGTGAAAAATCGTTGACCAATCAGAATTTAGCATTTGACGGCCATATTGGAATTTTTTATTTGATGGAATATTAAGCCGAAATTGCTTTTATGTTTTTGGGTACTATGGCAATGTCAAATTTGTCAATTTCGAAATCGTCGAATAAATAGTTTCCCGCCAAAAACTGCCCATACTAAAGCAATAGGAAAATTTTTAATGCCTTCTCCAGAACTACTGTACAAATTTTAACCAAATTTAGTAGGAAGCATCCTTATGTCATAGAGATTCAACATCCTTAGAACGAATCTGATGGGCCAATTTAGCCAGCGGCCATCTTGGATTTTAGGCGATTTTTGGAAATGTCTAAATATTCTTTTTTTCAAAACAGCTTGACCATTTTATCTCATACTTGGGGAAGTTAGTCATGTGACATGTAGATTTGGATTTGTTTGAATGAAGTGGATTGGTCGAGTAGTTCGGTGGCCATATTGATGACATAATTTTTCACGAAACAGTTCTCCGGAATTGATGAAGGGACCAGGCCGAAACCTGGCAGATTTCATCAACAGCTAAAGGTGATTCAAATTTGTTCAAGAGAAGTCGATCTGTCAAAAAAACATGGCCACCATGGACCACAAAGAATTTAGCATTTGGCAGCCATATTAGAATTGGCATAACTTTGTCATCTTGTTCAAACAAAACCTATTGGTAAGTTTTGCCAGTGACCAATGGTGCCAGGTGAGCGATGCAAGCCCCGTGGGCCTCTTGTTTATTATAGTATTTATTTATATTTCAGTTTAACAAATAAATATGGTGAAAAAGAAGGTCGTTACACAACCTAGACAAGTAATAAAGAAAGCAAGAAAGAGGTAGGTGACAAGATTTAACATTGGTTTTGGAAACATTTCCAGGACAAAACCGTTGAGATAAATACATATATTGTCATAACTAAATTTAAAAAAATGAAAAACAGTTCAATAATTTGAATTAACTGAAAATGTTGCTTATTTCACCAAAAGAATATTTATCACAGTATATAGCGATTAGCATGCTCGAGTGCCCGTCAATCCACCTATCTGTTGGACCTTTCTACATCCGGCATCCCTCTGTCTAGCTAACTGTTAGCATGTTCATCCATCTGTGCATTGGGGTGTGTGTCTGTTCATTTGTCCATCTGTTTGTCAGTCTAACTCAGGACTACAGTTTTCTTCTAATAGGCCGGGTTGTATTTTGGACTTTCCAAAACAAATTTTGAACAGACATTGTCCAAAATCTGCCCAAAACCTGTCTTAAAGGGTTTAAACCAGTCCTAAACTGTCCAAAACTGTCTATAACTGTCTAAATGTAATTTCAGCCTATCTGTACTGTGCTTATTCTTGCCTATTTCCTAGTATAAGATGAAATTTGTTGAATATTTTGAAAATAATTTGATTTAAACCTTTTGCTGTGTTAAGCAACAACAACTTTCTACTTCGAATAATACTTACCAGATGTACTATTATGATAATGTCTATTATCTAGTCTAGCTCAAAATAAACAATTAAAACCCCGCACTCTCCTGGTCCTGCCCATACTGTGTCCGGGAATAGCATAGCCGCAGGTACCGAGTCAATTCCCAATCACAGTCAGATTCGTATATTTTGCGCTTTGTGAAAGTCGCGTTTTTTGCTAGTGCTCAATTTGTTCAAATTAAGGAGTTAATCGGTCGTGTTTCGTTTTTCTATCGGTGGCTTCATGGAGGAACTGGGAAAATCATCACAGGGGCAGGTTGTATCAATCTAGAATTTATACATTCGTGCCATAATGACTGTTTGAAATTTCCTTAAATTGGCACATTGTTTTAGAATGTTAGCCATTGTTGGAGTCGCTTCTGTACCCGTTAACTTTTGATTTTAGTTCGGGTACTCGGTTAATTTCTCTTGCGACTCGGTTCCTCTAAGATGGATGCGTCCTTAGCCAAGATGGCGGCGCCCATGATTAATATGTCTTGCGTGGCTGGACGTGTCTAGGCACTCTGTTTCGTCGATTTTTAGCTCTCGCTTCATTGTCGAGGGTGTTTGTAGCGATCGGCGTTGTAATCTTGGTTGTTTAACGTTAGTTAAGGGATGAGTTGTGTTTTTTAAAATATTTTCACTCAAAAAAGTTTCAAATATCCTGCCTAGACTTGGTTATCATTAATCTAAGAGAAAGTGTGTAAGAAATCTTAACTATCAAGTCGATTGTGCGTATTGCTCGTCATCATTTGTCATGTGCAGCGTTTTAATTTTTCTCTGTGTTCGAAGAAACCTAAGAATCTTGACACGTTGTGCCAGAAGTGCAACAGGTTCATGAAGCGGAAGTAGTCAGGACATCACTGCGTGGCATGCGCTAAGTGTAAGGTTGGGAGCCCTTGTGATGTGTGCATGAAGTGGTCGTCGGCTATGGTTGCGGAGTTCGACAAGGATCGACGTGCGAGGCTGAAGAGGATCGCGAAGGACAAGGCAGCGAAGCTGCAGCAGGTGTCTCTGATGGGACTTGAAGGTCGTCTGAATGACCGGATGGATTCAGCTCTGGGCATATGGGTGGCCCAGTTCAAGGCAATGTTTGAGTCATTGCAGTCCACGGTCCCGTTGATGCAAGCTGGTGCAGGACATATATTAGGTGGTCCGGCTAGTTCTGCGGAGGGTCATGCACCTGCACCTTCTCTGTCCTTGGCTCAAGAGCCGACAATAGAGGAGGAAGATCTTCTTATGGAAGATTCCGGCATGCCGGATATTTCGATGACGGCAATGCCCAGTACGTCCCAGGGGTCGCCCTTGGGATTTGTACGGGTTTGCCAGGCGGATGGTGATGTCGACGTTCCGTCGGGTATTTTCCATCCGCTGTTTGTGCAATCGGAGGGGTCGGCGAAGCCATGTTTTGCGGTTCCTGCTGGTATCCCGGCGGCTTTGGGTGCGGCTCCTATCGGAGTGGAGGCGCCAGCCGTGGGTAAGGCGGTCGTAGTCCCGACTCCTGTGCTGGAGCCGATGGACTGTGGAGAATCCGGGTCTGGCGATTCGTTAGACACCGGTGTCGCTGGTGGTCGCGCTATGGATGCGCTCTGTCTTGGCAGAGAGGTGTCTCATAGCGCTCAGCATGGATCGTCGGTGGCCCTCTCATCTAAGGGAGAGAGGGAGGATGAAAACTGGAGTTCATTGATGGACGAGTCCGTTTTCTGCACCGAGGCTGAATGGGTGCAGGTCCTTGGATGGATGACCGATCGTCTCGGGTTGGCATCGGATCTGGGATCTCAGCGCGATCCGGCGATGGAGCGGATGTCAGAGCGAGCGGCTAGCGCTCTGTCAAGTGGCTCTTCTGCCATGCCAACACTCCCTTTGGACACGCAGACTTCCGACATGCTGGAAGCTGCGGCATACCGTCTGGTTCAGCCGGACTATGCATTGCCGAAGGCCTCGAAGGGGATAAGGAGTAGGGTCCATTTTCCGGAGCTGGCCTACCATCAGTACGCCCGGGTTCCACGGCTTTCCATCGCGGAATGAGAGGTGCTGAAAAGGCCGTTGGCTGGGAAGGCTAAGGGGCGGTCGCGTCCTTTGGTTTCTCAGACTAACAAAGACCCGTTCAATGAGCTCACTCTCATTGAGGATGCGTTGAGGGCAGCCATGGCTGCGCTGTCGCACGGGTGTACCGTCCTGCAGGGTATGCTGGCTTACACGGCGGAAGGTGGACAGGTGCAAGAGGCTGCTCCCGAGTTGTTCGGGACACCATGTGCCTGTCTCAGGATTGCCTGGCCAGGGTGATCACTAGAACATTGGCAGAGCGATGGAGAATGGTTCGCGATTGTGTAGAACCAGGAACGGAGATGAGGGCTGCATTATCCTTTCATCGGTCCACGCTTGTTCGGCGGCTCGGCACGACAAGCGCTCTCCAAGGTTGCGTCAATGGTGGTGGAGCAAGAAGTGGTCGGCAAGTCGTGGAAGTCGACTAAGAGGACTCAGCCGCAGCAGTCCTACCGTCAACATAGACAGGAGTAGCAGAGGCAGCGTCCTAGATTGTCCTTCCGTCCTTCTGACCGTGATGCCCATAGGCCATCCGGATCACAAGGACCTGGCCATTCATCCTCATACAAGCCCTCTAATAAGTTCCGGTGGCGTTGGGAACGAATGGAGTCGAGGATCTTCACCCAAGCGATTTAGCGTCTTATCGGCCAATCTTGACCGACAGCTGTGTGCAGATTCCTTCCGTCGGAGGCTGACTTCAGCTATTCCTAAGCCAATGGGAACACGTCGTGCGCGACTGTTTAGTTTGTCAGTGGATAAGAAACGGCTATGATCCGGACTGGCTCATCCATCAATCGTTAGTTCCGTTAACCTCGACTCAAATATGGACTCCTGTTCCAAGGGAATCAGATCGTCTAGACACCATTCGCTCAGAAATAGAATCTCTTCGTCAGAAGAAGGCGATTCATCTAGTCCGCAATCAGTCTTCGCTGGGCTTCTATTCGATCATGTTCCTCGTTCCAAAGCGTACCGGAGGATGGAGACCAATTCTCAATCTCAAACCGTTGAACAAATTTATTCTTTCTCCCAAATTTCAGATGGAGACTGTAGCAGCAGTAATGACAGGGCTGAGGAAAGGCATGTGGGCAGTGTCGATAGATCTGAAGGATGCATATTTTCATATTCCAATGTCAATTCCTTTTCAGAAGTACCTTCGTTTTGCATTCCAAGACAATGTTTGGGAATTCAATGCACTGCCATTCGGCCTGACCACAGCTCCGAGGGTCTTCACCAAGGTGGTTCTCGCCATGACTTCTTTACTTCGCAGGAGAAACATAGCTGTTCACACTTACATAGATGACTGGCTGCTGAAGGCGGGGAATCCAGTCACTCTGCGCAGCAATCTGCAGGTAGTCCTAGCCTTATTAAAGGATCTAGGTTGGATTGTGAATCTAGAGAAATCAGAACTGACTCCATCCCAGGAGTTTGTCTATCTGGGGATAGTTTTCAATCTCAGGGACGGCGTAGCTTTTCCAGCGGAGAGCAGAGTCAAAAGCCTGATTGCAGTTTTGGAGTCGGTTTCTCTCGGAGTCTATCTGACGGCGCGCCAATTTCTCAGGATGCTGGGTTTACTAGTATCTCTGGAGAAGGTGGTTCCATATGCGGCACTCAGGCGCAGGCCGATTCAGATGTATCTAATGTCATTCTGGTCTCAGAGAACAGATCCGTTATCTCTGATACCAGTCAAAGAACCATTGATATTCTACCTTCAGTGGTGGTTATCGGAACAGAATCTCCTGCGAGGTGTTCCTCTACAACCTCCTCACCCTCAGATGTCCATCTTCACGGATACATCGTTGACGGGTTGGGGAGCAGTATTGGACAATCAGTCAGTGTCAGGGGAATGGGATCGGACCAATGCGCAGAAACATATCAATGTGCCCGAACTATTAGCAGTGGTATTTGCACTTCGAAAGTTCGAGAGTATAATTCAAGACAAAGTTGTCCTAATAAGGACAGACAACTCAACAGTGGTGTCTTACTTGAACCGCCAGGGCGTGACGAGATCACCAGAGTTGTGTATGATGGTTTGGAACCTTCTGCTGTGGTGCCAAGAGAGGAATATTATTCTTCGGGCAGCACACATTCCAGGAAGATTGAACATCCTAGTGGATGCTCTCACTCGAAGGACAATTTGTCGTCCAACGGAATGGCAGCTCAACCAATCGGTAGAGGAGGTTCTATTCAAACAATGGGGCAAGCCAAATATCGACCTGTTTGCGATGAAGCAAAATGCAAAGATGGTCACTTACGTGTCACCGATCCCGGACCCGCTAGCGCTAGCGGTAGATGCACTGGCGATAAGTTGGGAAGGAATGTACGCGTATGCGTACCCTCCAACAATTCTCATCCCGAAAGTTCTGGCAAAGATAAGAGAGGGGATGTGCCAAGTACTGCTGATCGCCCCTTATTGGCCAGGCCAATCATGGTTTACGGATCTGCTGGACCTTCTGGTCTGCAATCCAATCCCTCTTCCAGACAGAAGAGATCTAATCTATCAGAACAAGGGTCTGTACCTTCACGACAGACCAGAAATGTTCAAATTGACTGCATGGATGTTATCAAGCAGTGTGCAATTGAGGGTGGCTTTTCTGAGCAAGCAGCAAAATTTGTTGCTTCAGCCAGAAGAGTTTCAACCACAAAGACATATAATTATAGAATTAACAAATTTGCACAGTGGTGTGAGAGAAGAGATATTAATCCCTTTTCTGCATCTGTTCAACACGTAGCAGATTTTATCTGTCATTTATACGAAGTTGACAAACTTGTACCTTCTATCCTAGCAGCATATAAGTCTGCATTAGCTTCAGTCATTCCCAGTCTGGCCATTGAAGGAGTGGAGAATGACACCGTGAATGAAGTTATCAAAGGAATAAGCAATCTGCGACCTAGACAGCCAATTCCTATCCCATCATGGAATCTATCTCTTGTTCTACAGGTTTTAGGGCATGCTCCCTTTGAACCGATTAGATCTATTGACATTAAACTGTTAACTATTAAATCAGTTTTTTTTGGTTGCCGCGGCATCGGTGAGGAGAAGCGAAATTCATGCACTTTCTGCTGAACTAGACCGTTTTGTCATCACGGGTGAAGGTTTAAGACTTCTTCCACGTCTTTGTTTCCTGGCAAAGAATCAGTCACTTAAATATCCAGGACAGCCGATCAATTTGCCAAGTTTAATTAGACATGACCCAAACTCTTCTGCTTGGTGTCCTGTCAGATGTCTGAAAATGTATAGGAAATGTACTGATGAGTGGAGAGATGACCCGAAGTCTCTGTGGTTATGTCTCAAAGCTCCCCATTTACATGCCTCGAAAGATACTATTTCTCGTTGGATAGTTGACACTATTCAGATGTCGCACAAAATCGCTACAGGAAAGCAGATTGATCGTGCGAATGCCCATCAGGTCCGAGCACTAGCAGCATCATCAGCCCTTTATAAAGGTGTCTCATTAGAGGAGGTGATGTCTGTAGCACAATGGCATGCCGAGTCGTCATTCACTGATTTCTACCTTCGCGACATCTCCAGCGCACTTAATCCGGTAGCCGTCGCCAATCTGTCGAATTTAAACTAAGCCACTTCCGACCACTACTTCGCACACATCACGAAAGTCTTCCACCTACACTGAACAAGCGCTGTGCACATGACTGAGTACGACCGTGGATTGGGCCGAGCTCCTGTGATGATCAAGAACAAATCAAGCACTCAAAATGGTGAGTGTTTACATTAATTAAGTGACTATAAATATATTTGCTTACAGTCGAAATACCAGACTGCTTAGGTAAATAGTCTGGTACAAGAGTATTCTTATCCTCTCAAACAGACATTAGACTCATTCCAATTTGAAAATCTAGTCGATATACTGATGTTTTTTCAAAGTTAGAGTTTGTAGTAGCTTCTTTGCACTCTACTGGACTGCCCTAGCTGGACTTGGGTCTGACACGGGTCTGGTGGGTGTTGCATCCCCATTGACAGCCCTCTGATTTTTGTGCGGACAAAAGAGGGGGGGGGGGGAGCGCGGTCTAGACCATGGAAGTTTAGCACTCTATGAGTCAGATGGCAGAACCCAAGCGTATGCCAGGGTTCTAGTCTCTTCACAACCTTCCCTGTTGGATGGTAGATGAGTGCTGGTTCAAGCCTCACCTCCTCCCACCGGCATTTCCTGGCTGTGGAAATACAGAGTTTATCATAATAGTACATCTGGTAAGTATTATTCGAAGTAGAATAAAAAAAGCATCCGCTTTTGTTTCTACGAGAATTCTTAATACTTACCAGATGTACTATGGCCCTGCCTCAGCCGCCCCACTGAGGTGAGGCTGAGCTGCTTTCACAGTTTGACAAGGCAAATATAAGACGAATCTGACTGTGATTGGGAATTGACTCAGTACCTGCGGCTATGGTATTCCCGGACACAGTATGGGCAGGACCAGGAGAGTGCAGAGTTTTAATTGTTTATTTTGAGCTAGACTAGATAATAGACATTGTCATAATAGTACATCTGGTAAGTATTAAGAATTCTCGTAGAAACAAAAGCGGATGCTTTTTTGATTCAGTCAAATAATTTTCAAAATCTCTAACAGAATCCAGTCTAATTGTGATTGCTTTGAAATGAAAGGACTTGGGATGAAGCCTATTACATACAGGAGGAGCGTTCAGCCTAGGGTAGGAATTCCTACCCTGTCATTAAACCTTTGTGAAATGAAATGATCTCTATTCACTCTGAAACATTCAAATCTGCATTAATTTGAATGTAACCAGGTTTTGGGGTGGGTGGCGGGGGGGGGGGGGGGGGGAAGTGTTTGTTATGACTTAATTTCCTACCCTGCTTAGTGAAGTCACTCTCATGTATGCTATTATGTCCATTTAATATTGGTATGTCTGAACCATAACTCCATTAATCCTTATTCCTGCTCAAATTGTGCAAAAAATAAATTATTTCATTTTAAATGTGAATCTGCAGGCCATGGGAATGCCATTTTGGAAAACTTACCACTGGAATGACTGGGTCGCCTACTGAGCTAGTCATTCCAGTGGTAAGTCTTCAAAAGAAGCATTCTCAGGATCTACAAGTTGACATTTCTCAAGACTACTGAGGAAACAATTTCTGTCCAGCTTGACCACTAAAGAGCTAAGCAATGGGCCAATTCACCTGAAACAACCCGAATTCTAAGGAAACCTAACTACATGTATCCCAGTCCTAAAAGCAAATTTATTTAATACAACTAATTCTAAGCTTGAATGATTTCTGACTATGTAGATTACAACATGTAGTGTAGTTAACCATTTAACCCCTGACATTCCAGTTTGTCAATTTCAAGAAAACTATACAGATAAGATGTTGAATATTCGAAAATAGATTTGACAGTAACCTGTTGCACGTCAGGGCAGTACCAGCTTCCAGCCAAATTGGTTTTTAAAAAAATCAGACAGAATTTCATAACTAAACTTCATTAAGAACTAGTCCTTTCTGGTCTGTAGGAGTTAGAGTGTTAATCTCAGTAACATTCTACACACTTCACATGGTAGAAATATACATCTAAATTACAATAGATATTAAAAATCACACTGAATATTTTAAAAGCAACTTTTACCGGAAATTATCATATCGCTTCTTTTCTTTACCATTTTTGACCGATTTCAACCAAATTTGCCTGAAAGCATCCTATGGTGATAGGCTCTAGAAAAAACATTTGGAATTTGATTCGTGAATTTTTTGGATTGAAATCTTAAATTTTATTTAAAATCTACCGTAAATTGTCAAATTGCTTTAAAATGCTACTCCTTATTAACCGTTTGGCTGATTTTATCCAGATTTGGCTGGAAGGACCCTATGATAGTAGACTCCAGAACTTCCCATCAAATCTTTGAATCAGCATTTTTTGGGACGAAAAACTTAGATTTTATTAAAGATTTAATGGAAATCGTCAAATTGCTTCCTCTCCTTACCATTTTTACAGCTTTCAACAAAATGTTGCTGAAATGATCTCATGGTGATATGCTGTAGAACGTACATTAAAAAAAAAATTTCATCCATTTTTTGGGTCAAAATCATAGATTTTCTTTAAAATTTGTAGGAAATTGGTATGCTTTAAAGCGCTACTCCTCATGTCCAAATTCCATAAAATTTTGCTGGAAGGAACCTATGATCATAGGCTCCAGAATTTCCATTCCGAATTTTGATTCTTCAATAATTTGGGGTGAAACCTTAGATTTTATTAAAAAATTTACGGGAAATTGTCAAATTTTTTCTTACATTTTGAGACTTCAAAAAATTTCAAACAGATTTGTCTGAAAGGTTTCTATGGTGATATGCTATTGAGCTTCCATTCAGAATTTTGATTCCTCCATTTTTTTGTGTGTGAAATCTTAGATTTTATTAAACAAATTTTTCCGGAAATTGTCAAATTGTTGTAGACTTCTTACCATTTTGACCGATTTCAACCAAATTTGGCTGAAATGATCCTATGGTGATATGCTCTAGATCATCCATTCAAAATTTTAATTCACCCTAAAATCTCTTATATTTTATTTTATTTTAGTAGCTCACCTGACCCAAAATTTTTAGGTGAATACCTTAAATTTTATGAAAGATTTGCCGGAATTTGTCAAATCACTTTTTAAGAACTTGACTGATTTTAACCAAATTTGGCAGCAAAGCATCCTTGGGCAATATAGATGCAAGTTTGGACAAATGAAGCTAATCAGGCCAAATCCACAATGCCTGTCGTTAATTAAAAATATCTTTTCAAGAACCTCTGGGAGACATTCAGCCAAATTTGGCAACAAACATCCTTGGGCGACAGATGCTTGTTTGCTCAAATGGACAAAATCCAAGATGATCGCATTTTAGTATCCGACACATTTTTGAAGCTGAAATTGCTTTTTTGGTTTGCTGATTTTAAATCTGCCACTTGTCAATTAAATGGTTGGGCAAACAAATTCTATTGTTCAAAATAATTCCAGGTGAGCGATACAAGCCCCTTGAGCCAAAAATGAATTCTCGGGAGCCACTGTGGCAGTCTCATTGTAGATAGTGACAAAGCCTCAAACCGGAAGGCCATAGTAAACTTATAGATGAGGGAATAGAAAAGATGTTACAAATAAGCTGTTTTTCAAGGGGTGCCCTAATCATTATTTAGTCAAATCATTTTTTGAGAATGTTTTTTCAAAATGGGCTGATGATTTACTAAATAAACTGGATAATAATATCTAAAGCTTGGCTAACCGAGACATCAGCTTTCCTAATCTAGGGAGATTTTGACTAATAAAATCTCAGTATGGTAATTTGTTGACTAATGATTTTATTTTCATAGGAGAATGCTTGATCTCTCAATCTAAGCATTGTGATCACGGAACTATAATAGTAAAAGCAATTTTTGTATGAAAGGTCATGGCCAGTGTGACAAGCAGAAAGAGAGACAAGACAGTTAATGCTGTAGAATTCTTGTTTTGTTTGATATGTGTTTTAGCTTGCGGGTGTCTAGCAGAATAGCTACAAGCAAAGATTGTGAGAAATTTACTTGGCATAGAGACTATTTCACAATCAAACTTGTGAATGAGACAGTTGGTAAGATTTAAGTTAAAACTGTTAGAAATTATTTTCTCAATGAGCCTTTAGAAAAAGATCGATTCACCATGGCCTGCATAAACACATGATGCATTCTGCTAACTTCATATAGTTACAGAGCTACCTGTCACCTAATATAGATGTGAATGATAGACTACATATTTCTGGACAATATTGGCGTTTCCTGAATGCTAGTTAAAAGACTTGTGCAGTGAGGCATGACATCACAGTCACATATTAACCAGAGGGCATTACACTAATATTAGAGCATGCCAGTTATGGCTATTTGCATAAATTTAACTGATCAAAATTTGAGAAAAGAATTTAAATTTATTCTCAAAAGGTTGTGATTCACAAGGTGGTCTATTTTTGAAAATGTACATGGGTGGTCATCTAATTGCTATTACTGCATCAGTTCAAGAGGTATCATGACATGTGATGTGTCAAATGAAAGAAGAAATGATGCTGATTAAGACTATGTAAGCTAGGTAATTCTGAGCTGCTTGAATGCATATCAAAGAAAAACCCTGTCAGACCTATGGTTTGTGAGAGTTTTGCAACTATACGTTCACCAAACCTAATACGTGGGTTCATTGTTTGGACATTGTCATGCATCAAAACTATGTCAATGTGATCTACTTTTCATGCTAGATTGAACATCATAGTAAGTCTTTGCCCACATAATGCCATTTCTCCCGCAGTTTGCATTATGCAGGCATATACATGTACATATACTGAGTTTTGCTAAAACTCATGTTATCATATGCATAAGTTCAAAAATATATTTCAAATGTAACTCTTGTATTTCTTAAACATAACTTGACATCTGTGTTGTGATTTACCAAAATGAAAATCATATCTGTTCAATACTTGATCACATCGTGAAAGTATATAAGCTTCAGTATTTTTGTTTCAAAAATGTCTACACAGTACACCAGGGCTTTTGCTACTGCCTCAGTAAAAAGGGTCTCTGAAATAAGAATGTCGGAGGAAAGAATCGTGTTGTTTCTAGATCCAGTTTTCGAGGACATAATTTGAGAATTTGGGCCACATTTCTATTTTAATGAAAAGAGTGACTTGTTTAAAAGGACATTAGCAATTTTAGTGGGGAAATATCTCCATGACTCACTTTAGATGCAACACTTCAGAAAATGCATGTATTTATATGATAAGTGGAATATCGAAAACCCTTTTATTTTCGACTTGGAAAAACTACAGGCACTCAAGTCAAATTTTTAATATTGCTAAACCTTTCTCAGTTATGTACATCAGCACTCTGTAATTTCAATAAGAGAAGTATGCACATATGTCAGCAAGAGCTAGTTATTAATATATTCTCTTTCGAATACTAGTTAGTCTTTGGCTTACATAGTTCTTAGCCTAGTTGATGAAGGAGTAATATTTTTGTCGAGCCCATGGCAAAGTGAAATTGCAAGACATGGTGTACAGCATCCCCCATCTAGTGTCTGGTCTCTACCCAGAATCAGGAAAATGTTGAAGGTTTGCACTAACGGGGAAGAGCCTGAGACAGACTGTTTTCAAAATTGCTATATATTTTAAGTAATCTTGCTTTCCAGTGGATCTACTAGGTAATAAGCCTAATAATACTTGTTTTGCAGTAAATACTGACCCATTTCTGGAGCTTTTCACATTGGATCACATGTTATGTTAATGGTGTTTTATTTTATAGGCAGAGGCATTTTTGCAGAGAGGCCTTTTAAGAAAGGCGATTTCTTGCTTGTATATGAAGGGAGACTTTTGACATCAGAACCAGAAGAACTTGATGATTCTTATATATTTGAATTTGGGGTTGGAGGACGGACATATTGGTAAGTTTAACACACTCTGAGTACTTAGTATTCAGCAAAAACCTGAATTGACAGATTTTATTAGCATTCTAACAGTTTTGCTTTTGAATGCTTTGAAATTAATTTTACTGAAAGCCATTGCTGCCTTGCTGCTTTAGGCAGCAGTGACTTCAGCAAAATTAGTTGGAAAATATTCAGTGGATTTGTTAAAAATAGTCTTTAAAATAGGCTACCAGGAAATCATCGTTGAAATGGTAAAAGACTGCTTGGGAAGGTAATTTAACTTATTAGGCAGACACAACCTAACACCACTCAGTGTTTTGTCTAAAAATTTGATATCAGCTGTGCATAAAAAGCAGTCTTAACATGGTCAAGTGTTAAAGTAAGGGTTTGTATAATTTCCATTGTAAATACAGTTAATATCAGTTGTGGCACAGTTTAACCGTTACCACTTTGATCTCAAAATTTAAAATTTTCAAAACAATTTTAATGATGAACTGGTGTTTGATTTTTCAATAAATTTGTTTGAATGACAGCAACATCGTCCACCAAAATTGTTGAAAAATGTACACCAGTTTCTTCACTATTGACACAGTAAAAGATTGAATATGGTGGAAGATACGACAGCAACATCATCCACCAAAATTGTTGAAACGACAGCAACATCATCCACCAAAATTGTTGAAAAATGTACACCAGTTTCTTCGCTATTGACACAGTAAAAGATTGAATATTGACATCAGAGTGGTAAGGGTTAAGGTAATGTCAATGTGCACACCTTTTTCTAATTTTAGATACTTTTTTGATAAGTTTACACAATTTTTTCAGGACTGATGCCACTGCAGATGATGGCTCATTTGGACGCTTACTCAATGACAATCACATATGCCCAAACAGTTTTCCAAGGGTAATTATGCTTGATGGTGCTCCAGCTGTTGCCTTCTTTGCACTGAGAGACATTGAGCCAGGTGACGAGCTACGATACTGCTATGGGCATCGAGGAGATTGCTACCCATGGAGAAAGGTATTTGGACATTTTAATACGTTTTTGTTTGATGATCTGTACTAGATTCGTGTGATGTCATATCGATTGTTAATGCTCATTGTAGTTATTGAAAACATCTGATCTATGTGTACATGGGTTTTTATACACCACCAAAAGAATTGGTGGGGTGTTATGTGATGCCGTTTACGAGTGGGCAGGTGGGTGGGCGGCAGAGTGGTTTCCGCATCATAGCTCCACCACCATTTATTGGATCTCTGAAACTTCATAGATTCATTGGACTTCTTCTGAGGAAGAAACCTATCGAAAGTGACGTTGATCCAAAATCCAATATGGCCACCAGCCACCAGCGGCCATCTTGAAAATAGGTTTCCGCATGATAACTCCATCACAGTTTATCGGATCACTTTGAAACTTCATAGGTTCATTTGGACTATGTCTGAGGAAGAAACTGATCAAAAGTGACGTTGATCCGAAATCCAATATGGACGCTAGCCATCGGTGGCCATCTTGAAAATTGGTTTCCGGATGATAACTCCATAGCCATCAATCGGATCACTTGGAAACTACATAGAATGACTGGTTTCAGCATGAGGGAGAAACCTATCGAAATTTAAGATGATCCGTTATCTAATATGGCTTCCATCCACTGGTGGCCATCTTGAAAATTGCTTTCCAGATGATAACTCCATTACTGCTTATCGGATCACTATGAAAGGTCATAAGATGACTGGACTATGCCTGATGAAGAAATCGCTATCTTCTGATAGCTTTCATTTGTTAGTTTTGCCATCCAGGAGGGGTATTATGCATGGTTTGCGGAGCTCTTGTTCTTTTGTTTGTATGAGCGTAAAAAAAAATTATTGGGAAAAATTAGAATTTTGGTGCCATTTCTCTGTTGTCTGTGTTTGCTTTGCCATCCTTTCATCAGTAAGTTGTGCATTTTGCATACCTTCCTAGTGTACTCTAGGAATCTGCCAGTAAACTGATGCATTAAGTACAGAGATGTTTTTATCCCATATTATGACTTGTGCACCAGGTCTACAGATTCAAGAGTGGGATTCATCATGAAGGAATAGGGATCAGTCATTGGAATCTACCATTATAGTATGACAGGAAATTGTGTATTTTAGCACATCACTCCAGTTTTTGTCTCGCCTGCAAAGCAGAAAACGAGACATAGGTATCACTTTTCCGATGACGACGACGAATGCATCAACAATGTTAAGGTTTTGCTTTTAGCTGTGCTTGGTGGATTATATCTCGAGATTGCTTCAACCAATTTGAACAAAACTTGGGTACCTGGTTCCCCATCATGTTCCAAAGCAGTACAATACAATTGCAGTCACGAGGTCAAAGGTAAAGGTCATTGTGCTCTAGATAAAAACTTAAAATTTAAGGTTTATCAACAAAGAGGGGCAGGCGAGACATTTGGTTCCGCGGAACTCCTGTTAGTAATTTAGCTTGACTCACGAAAAAGTTCTGTACTGTTCAGGAAAGGATGTACACGTATGCTCCATTTTCTCTATTTCAGAAACCTGGCCAGAAATCCTTGAAAAGGTAAGATAATTAAGTAGTGGAGCGACATAGCCAAAAATATCATTACGATTGTGGGTTTGATGATACAAGCATCACACTTGGAGACACCATAACATTTTGTATTGTGAGAATTTTCAGATATAGAGCCACCTTGAGATCTCATTATTGCACATGCATGAATCTTTTATATATGACCCTTGTCAGTGAAGCACTTTTATCAGGGTATCTTATACCAACCATACACGTGGATTATATTATTGTGAATAAAAGCATGAAATTTCTTATAATAATACCATATTACATGATTATCATATTAATATATAGATATGTACATGTATATATATATATATATATATATATATATATATATATATATATATATATATAGGTCATCAGTCGTCATGCCTGCATATGCGCAAAGGCTTGGAAATGTGTATAATATGAAGTCACTTGATTTAAACCATGTCTAAAGCAAAGGAAAATATATTTATATGACTAATTTAATGCCACAGCAAAGAGAATGTTCCATTGCCTTTCAAACTATATATAAGCCATATCAACCGGAGGCACACTACAATATATACATTTATAACTTTACAAAGATATGAACCGAGAGAAGCAGTATATTATTTTATAATAAATAGCGCTGCGTAATTTGAGAAAGTTAACCATAAATTAAACTGAAATTTTACTTTGCGCAAAATATTGTCATTTGCTCAACATGACTTGCTTTCAGTAGTACCTCACAGCTTTCTATTCTGAACATTGTTGCTTAATGTAACGCAAACTCAGATATGCTATAAAAGAGCAATAATATATTGCAGATCTTTACCGATTTCCTTGCTTCAATAATGGTAGTATCTAATAACTTAAATGCAATGAGTAGATGTTGATGTTCTCCATTCATCCTCTGTTTCTGTACCAGATAAAAAGATTAACCCCTGCTTGAAAACTTAAGTAGTGGCGGTATGATGGCGATCTAGTCAAAATATCATCCTAAATGCCTTGCTGAGCTTTGTAACCGGACAAAAGGAATAGAACAGAATGAGTCTGACAAAGGTTAAGTAGGTAGTCATGGTATTGCCTTAGCTGAACTGCTTTCATATATTGAAGAGGCATGCCAAGACACAACTATAGCCCCGGTATTGAAACTGTCAGATCTTGTGACTTTATCTACTTCACAACTGTTGCATCTAGGGTTGAAAGTTGAAACACGAGTTCATTCTACAAATTTGACGGAGCGAATTTTGCTTAATACATTGTATATTAGATCTAAAGGCACAAAACGGAAGAGATGTTATACTTGCCATCGAATTTGATATTGGGCATGCCCTGAACAGAGTCTGCGACCATGATAGTGATGCTGATGCACTGTCACAGGCTGTAACTGTTATACGAAAGAAACTGTTTGACTTAAGGTCATCTACTCAGGATTTCAATGGTATAGTTACTTTAGACCGCCAGCGCTCTTTTGTCCCCTGCCTTGCTAGCTCTAGTTATGATAATACAAGAAGGGCCCAACATCAAGGACCAAAATATTCACATATTAACAACTAATGGACTTGTAGCTTCCCTGATAACTGCTTCTAGTGATGTTAAATACATTACCACTGCATGCGAACCATACAAGAAAGCAAGAGATGCCATAGCCCATTTATACTGGACTCGTTTACATGTACATACATAAAAGAGAACTTATGGACAGACTATTTCAATTTTGTGAGTATCTTATGACAGAGTCCTTCACATATCTGCATATCTGGCAAATGGTGTGGATAAACGGTTTGAAGACGATACAGCAAACCGTCGTTGTGACATTTTTACAACAGCAGCTGTTGACAATATCGATCATAACCCTAGGTCTAATATTGTCTTTGATTCATTCCACGGAACAGGAATTTCATTATTCCAACATCCAGATACAGAGATCTGAGAACCGTGGCATAGACTGCGGCATTGTGATGATCGAGACAACATCCACTCAGAAAACTCTTGCTACTTTACCTCCAGCATACACAGACATTCCACCACTAATTCATCCAAATAATGAACCAGAACTAACAGGCGACATTGGCGATCTAGCTGCAGATTTCGCCAATCTGAAAACTTCCATGCATAAATACAAATGGCTGGATAATGTCATTGAAAACCAAAAATGTGACGCAGTCCAAATGGATGCATATATATCTTGGGCAGCATATCATGTGAGTCTTCAGCAACTAGCCTCGATACAAGTTCACTTAGCTCCTTGCTCCCTCTTTTACATATCTGGCACACTCATCTACAATAATCAGACAGTCAAGCAAGCTGTTCAGCTTCTTCACCAAGGGCTGTTGCTACGGTGTCAGTTATTATGCTCTATGCTCTTGCAACACAAGTGCAATGTAACTGGCCCGGTCAGTTCGGCGAAAGTCACGTTGTCATGTTACAAAGATTACATATCGAGGTATGAGCTTTCAAAGCATTATGATGTATTTGGTTGGATGGCCATTGGTGGACAGATGCGTTTGTTCATGCAGGCATTACCAGAACTGGGACTGAGGATTCCTACCTGAAAGCAGTGCATATAACCAGTACGGGACATGCTCAACAAGGTACAGCTGCCACTTTTCACATCATGAGAACATACTTACATTTTGTACCTCCCTAACACTCTTGATATACTAGTATATAGCGGCTCTAAATTCAATAATATTCAGAATTATAGAAAGTTAGGTGCCCCTAATGGGCAGGTGGATGTACACAGTCATGCACATAACAGACCCCACCCACTGCGCATGCACATACTGGTACTTCCGTTTTCTAATATATTGGCTGACCAACCACATGTTGAAAACATTCCTAGTCTCTTTTTTGAGAATTTTCGATAATATCTATCACCTTTTTGGATTATGGCTGATGCAATGTCTGGAGAGGAGTCTTCCTCATCATCTGTTAAGGTGATATTGTTCCATTTATTAATTATAGACTTGTAACTTTTATATGTTACCGGTTTTCATCGCGGCCGCTTTGGCGTTAGTGCGTTTCAGGTGCTGGGAATCCTTGTTAAATTTCTCCCAGCGCCTAGGGCTATTAATCCCTTGTGCTTTGTGTTCACAGGTTCAACTTATGGATGTGTAAGTGGTCCTGTACTTCTCTCGAAGGTTGTTCACGTCTCTTTTTTTACTTATCATCGTGATATGTCTAAGGGTTGGAGATATATTAAATGAATAAAAGAAATATCTCCTTCCTTTTGTCCCATCCCCCTCATCAGTTCTTCTGAATGAAGAGTCTCGGCGGATGGATGGACGTGTTCTCCTGCACAAGAGGATGGTTTTGCCTGTGCTCAGGCCAAGGGAGTTTATTAGTTATGGCACATAATTATTTGAAAATAATCACAATTTCTGCTGCCTTTTGTTATTGCACTGTATTCTCTCTTGTGTGTGCATGGGTTCTCGAATATATATAATTTGATATATTATTCGGGAGGTATGAATGGCATTAATCTCTAGATATTTCTTGCATTCATTTCTGATGTCCCCTCTCCTTAAAGGCGCTTTTGCATTGAGGTTTGATGTCATAATCAACCAGAGTTTTTTCTCTTTCCATGATGTCATAATCTTAGTTAAGAGAAGTCTTTGGTGTGTTTATCACCCTTTATTATGAAGGTGGAGAGATATCTAGATAGTCATTAATCTTTCTCTCTCTCTTAATTTGGGAGCCTGGTTGTGATTAGTTATTATTAACTAGAAAAGTCAGCTGTCCCGTCAGGGTTGTCTGTAATAAAAGTGGATGTCTTCTCTCGAGTTTGTTCTTGTTTTGTACTAATAGTCTATTAACAAGGGTTTGCAAACTATAATACTCATTGTCTTCGTATGCTTTCCCTTTTTCAGAAGTCATGTCCATCTAGCTTCAAGCCTATGAAGGCTAGATTCTTCCACCACCCTTGCCATCTTTGTTCAGTGTGTAGGCTGTCTAACAAGTGTGTCATTTGTAAAGAGTTGTGGGGGGGGGGTGATCTAACCTCTGAATTCTTTGCTTTCCAGGCTAAGCTGATGGCTGAGGAGGGCAAGAAGGCAAAGTAGGAGGGTAAGAAGAAGGCCTCTGAGAAGGGTGAGCTTGAGGCCTTCAAGGTTGAGGTAGTGAGTGAGATGCGCAGGACTGAAAGATCTGATGCCTGACATGCTTCGCGGCTTGTTGCCTGGCACAGGTGTTTCAACTTCCTGCACATCGACCTCAGTGCAGGTAGCCCCCATCCCTGGATCATGCCATACTAGCTCGGACAAAGTGTTTAGTGATCCAGGGGCAGCCGTCTTGGACCCAGGCTTGATGTTCACATCGCCTGGTGATCCAGCGGCGCGAGCAGCATCAGTGGGCCTGACCAGGATCACTCGCGGAGAACCCTCGTCATCTGCTTTCGGGCATTCTCCTGGTCAGTCTGGGTTAGTTTTTCTTGCTAACCCAGAGTCTAACTTTCCTGACCAGGAAGATGATGAAGACTATCTGCTCGATCCACAGGATGAGCATGAAGACATGGATGCGAGCATCTACACTCCTCTAATGGGGAGCGCGGCCGCTCACACCTGTGTCACTCGGGAGCAGGCTTCATGATTCAGCCTGTGGGCCGGTTTGGAGCGAACGGCTGCCTGTGTAAGATACCACGCTTGGACGTGGAATCTCATACGGGTGATCCGGGCCGCATGTTACCCCTCAGACAAGCGCGGCCTTGGTGCTTGGTCAGCCTATGGAGAATGTTATGCCAGCCCTCGCGGGCCCGTATGCATTCCCTGGGCAGCCAGGTTCATCTATAGCCTCCACCTCGGCCTTACCTGCGAATGTCATTGAGGATGATGAGGGTGCGCTGCTCATCAGCAATTCACGGTTAGCCACGGATGAAGACTGGTCTGAAGCGTGCACGTGGCTCCTCGCTGTCAGACCAGAGCTCTCCGGGGACGAAACGGCGGCCGGTAACCCTCGGGCATGGTTACAGGCAAAGCCGTTGGCCAACACGACTGTCTCTGCCGTATGCTGAACATATCTTAGATATGTTCTCTGCACAGCAGAGGAGTCAATTAGACCGAAAGGTCGCTTCGCGATGGCTCCCAGTGAGGTTGCTAGGCGATGTCGGGTTGCTGCTAGTCAGTATGCTCGATATGGCCTAGCGGCCAGACCGAGCGCGGATGATAGCGCCGCTCTGGGAGAAGATACGTGGCCGGGTTCCCGTGCTGACATGGGAGCGTTGTGCACGGGCACTATGTGCTCGGCTAATGTCGCCTTGCGCGACACCGAGGAGAGCTCGCGAGCAGCGATTAATGCGCTGTCACATGTCTATCTGGGGTAGTAGCAGCCTCGGTGCCGCAACAACCTAGCCCCGTGACAGTCCAACGAGCCATCCAGGATGGGATCAACCTGGCCTTGGACTGTCTGACTAGGTCAGTCACAAAGTCATTGAGGACGAGGCACACTTTTGCGTTGGACAATTTGTGCCCATCTCAAGAGCTCAAGTCGTGCTTGTTGCAAGCGCCGATGGCGGGCCCGGGTCTTTTTGGAGGTGGAGGTTGTCGGCACCTCCAAGAGAGAGTGAATTTGGTGAACAACCAGAGGGCGCTGTGCACACAGTTTGAAGTGCTATGCAGAGAACATGTGCGTGTTCACCCCGCGGCTGCTCGACAGCAGTACGCTCATGGTGGTGCTGGCATTGTCAGAGGCCAGCAGCAGGCTGGGTTCAGAGACCGCGTCGGTCGCGCCAGCAGCAGCGTGCTGTTGTACGTCAGCCAGCGCCTCAAACGCAGACAGCAGCCCACGCACCGTGGTACACATGGCGCTGGTCATGGCACGCGAGGAGCGGCACGTGGTAACCGGGCCTGATGGGCTAAAAAATTTTCCGGTTACCACAGGTACCACTCGGGTGTTGAAACTTGTACCAGAGACACTCCCACTTCTAAAATTTATGGGCACCCTATCAGCCCTAGGTGCACCAGTGGGAATTCATTTGACTTGCCACATTCAGAAGTGGGAGCAGTTAATTCAGGACCGCTTAGTCTTGCAATGGCTTTCGCACGGATACAGTCCAGAATTTATAAGAGGTCCGCCATTGCACCTGTCTCTGGTACCGGTCTGGACTCAAATTCCAAGAGATCCAGACAAGCGGTTGTGCATAGAAGAGGAGATAAAATCTCTAATTCTAAAGGAAGCAATTCAGGAGGAATGCCATGTGCTTCTGATTGCCCAAAATTGGCCAAGCCAATCATGGTTTACGGATCTGCTGGACCTTCTGGTTTGCAATGCAGTTCCTCTGCCTCTGATGGACAATGTTATCTTCCAGGGCAAGACCCTTCACACCAATCCATCAATGTTTCAATTGACTGCATGGATGTTGTCAAAAAATCTGCAATTAAGGAGGGCTTTTCTGAGCAAGCAGCCAATTTAATGGCCAGAGCCAGAAGGGAGTCAACCTCCCGAGCATATACATGTAATTATAAAAGCAACAGATTTGCAGAATGGTCCTCAAAGCGATGTATCAATCCGATGGAAGCATCTATTCAGATAGTAGCTGATTTTCTCTGTCACCTGCATGATGCCTATAGTCTTAAGCCTAATTCTATTGCTGGATACAAATCAGCATTAATGACTGCTATCCCTTGCTTGGCAAAGAGAGGAAGTGATGAAGTGAGTGTTTTAAATACTCTTATTTGCCCTGTAGGTGGGGCTTAGAATACACCTTCCGTATCCTCTGCGTGTCGTAAGAGGCGACTAAAGGAGGTAAGGGTGAGGTAACCCTGACAGAAACCTCGAGTGCTGAAGACGGAGGTTCCAGGCTGCACGGCACACTCTAATAAACCATGGATCCACGCATTTAACGCTTATGATCATGTCGATAGTCACTTACAGGACTGGCGGTATGATCGGCGAACGAAAAGAAGAAATACTCTTATTAAAGGTATGGGCAATCTCAGACCAAGAAATCCTCCACTGACACCGTCATGGAGTCTTTCTCTGGTTCTGCAGGTTTTGAGTGATAAACCTTTTGAACCACTTAGTGCTATATCTGTAAAATTATTGACACTTAAAACTGTATTTTTAGTTGCGGCAGCATCATCCAGATGCGGGAGTGAAATTCATGCCTTGTCTGCTGAGCCTGACCATTATATAGTTACAGGTGAAGGCCTTAAGCTTCTACCAAGATTGAATTTCTTGGCTAAGATCTTTAAAATATCTGGGTAAACCTATTATTTTACTTGCCTTAACCAGATATGATCCTGGTGCTAAAGTATGGTGTCCTGTCCGTGCTTTAAATAAGTACAAGAGAAGAACTCATGTTTGGCGGACGGACCCATGTTCCCTATGGTTGTCATAAATTGAACCCCATGGTAGGGCATCAAGAGACACTATTTCCAGATGGATAGTAGAATGTATTCAATTCTGTCATACGACAGCCACTGGAATCCAAGTAGATAGAGCCAAGGCTCATAGTGTCTGTGGTGTGGTAACTTCCACAGCATTATTTAATGGTCTTTCTATTGAAGACATTATGTCAGTAGCCCAGTGGCACTGTGAATCAAGTTTTACTGACCATTACCTTCGTGACACTTCTAACCCGCTCGCCATCTCAGTCCTCAGAAAATAAATAATGTAGAGGTATGTATTTGTAATTAGTTTTACTCCTCTGCTATTTACAAATATCACATTTGTTGGTAGGGTATCCCTACTATTAGCGGGTACAATTCTCTTCATCTGGTGGGGGCATGGACATGTGATGAGTGCCACGCCCAGGACATCAGAGATCAGTATATGTGACCATTTTGTTTTTTGTCTTGGTGATGGTGTCATATTTTTAATTTTTAATATGGTGATGGTAAATGTCTCTTAATTGTGGTTCTTTCAGAGATTTTTTTGAAAATGAAGCAATTCTTCTTTTTCCAATGTCTAGTAATACTTTTCATCAAATATTAGAGAACGTGCTAGTAATTTAGAGCAGTGTTTTTTCCTAACCTTCCTTCAGAAAGAGGGGGGGGGAGTGCATTTGTTTTTTTTATCAATCTCTCTTCATCGGTCGATTATCCGATGCAAAATTCTATTCCTGATTGTGTTTCAGATACAATTTCAGATGTTTTTTAAATCTCTTGAAAATTCAAAGAGCTAGTATCTTCGAGGGTGTGATGGTTTTCAGGACCTTGCCTCCCTCCTGCCAAATTGACTTTCAAATTCTGACTTTTATCAAGAGTGTTAGGGAGGTAAGTATGTTCTCATGATGTGAAATAAGAAAATTTAGCAAATTTCTTTTCCACGTGTGAGATGACATACTTACCTTCCTAACAGGATCCCGGCCTCCACCCCACGGAGGCCTGGGCCTTTGGTTATTTGAATAGTTGCTTCTATGTCAGCTAACATTTAGTAACGGAAGTACCCGTATGCGCATGTGCAGTGGGTGGGGTCTGTCATGTGCATGACTGTGTACATCCACCTGCCCATTAGGGGCACCTAACTTTTTATAATTCTGAATATTATTGAATTTAGAGCCGATATACTAGTATATCAAGAGTGTTAGGTAGGTAAGAATGTCATCTCACTCGTGAAAAAGAAATTTGGTAAATTTTCTTAATTTATATGTTTAACGGAGTTGCAGTTTAGCAAATGCTGAAACCAACTGGAGCATGCACATCTTAACAATATACCACGGACATCTTTAAGGCATACATAATGTCGAAGCTGAATACAGCTAACCATATTGATGTATTGTGGGACTGCTTGGCAGATAACATTAAATCGGGTACCATAGAAATTCAGGGATACGGCATTCTACTTCGAATAATACTTACCAGATGTACTACTACATGATAAAGCTCCTTTATCTTAACTTGCTAAAAATAAACAATTAAAAAGTTTGCACTCTCCAGGCTCCTGTCTCTGCCGTGTCTGGGAACTACCTTTAGCTGACGGTACCGAGTCAATTCCCGAGTCCCGACAGTTTCATTCCTTTCGCAAAAACATAAGTTTTAAATTTAGTCGCTAAGCGGTATTTGAGTATTCCAAGTGTGGAAGAATGGATGCTAAGGGAAAATCGACGCCAGTGCAGGTTGTATCAATCTAGAATTTATGCATTTGTATCGTAATGATCGATTGAAAATTTCTTAAATTGGCACATTTTTATAGAGTGATAGACATTTTGAGTCGCACTGTTACCCGGTCAGATTCTGATAGTATTCGGGTACTCAGTTAATTTCTTTTGCGACTCGAGTCCATTCAATGTTTTGATGCATGAAGCCAATATGACAGTGCCCAGGGTTGGTGGTTGGCTTGTTCACGTATCATGTGCACCCCTTGTTGCCGCAGGTGTTTGTAGTGATCGGTTTTTGTTTCTAAGGCTATTATAGTATTTAATATCTAGAATATTATTAAAAATTTCAAAACTTGTAAAATGTTTTACTTTGATCCTATTCTTGATTAACGTTAATAAGAGAGAATTAATGTTTTAATAATCTATGGGATTATAATCAAGTTTGTGTGCGTGTGCTCGCTTCTCCCTAACATGTGCAGCGTTTTAATTCTTAACGTCTTAGTCCAAGAGCTACTGGGGTGTTTAATCAACTGAAAGAGGCCAAACAAACTAATGCTGTTTTTAGATAACGCAATATATTTAGTATATGAACTACGTATTCTTAGTTGCTGAATTTATTCCGATTTTTTTTAATTGATTGATTCCAAAGGTACCTTGATATTTGACGTACCTGACAAATTAGAGGTAGGGGAAATTCAAAATCACATCCCTGTCTTATTTATACTCGTCATATTAAAGGTAAAGAAGGCCTATTTCAGCTGATACATGTACCAAGCGAAGAACCCACGTGTGTTGTGTTGTGTAGATTATTTTAAATAACAGACGGGACGGGGTAATTTTCGAAAATGTTATTCAAACTAAATGTTTTCTTAAATCAGTTTACCTTCTAAATAAGAAAAATGCTTCTAATTCCAGTCATTACATAATTTCAATGCATTGTATATTGCAACTAAACACTCTTTAAAGTAGTGTTCTTTTTCAGATGTAGAAGTCCAGTCATAAATAGCACAATAGCATGAAAAGCGACTCAAGTGCATTCTGCATGTTGGAGGCAAAACTTCTGATCCAGTCGTACCATTATCGTAACCCTAACTGATGACCACTGGCAATCTGTAAAAAATGCTTCAGAAAAAAGACTGTTCAAATGGAAATCATCAAATAATATAAAAGTGTGTGTGACAAACTTCCTAGTGATTATTCAGATCATGATAGGTTTCACCCAAAATGTTACTACAACTTTACCGCTATTTCTAGTGATGCAGACAAGCACGTGGACAATGAGCAATCCTCTGTCAAACCATTTTTACGGTCTGAAGTGGAAGCAATGACATGTGGATATTCGGTAATATTTAAAAATAAATGCCTGTTTTGTGAAAGAGAAAGAATGAATTAAACGGGAATCCCTCGGACTTTGTGAAAGTATAGATGCTGCTAATAGCATGCAAACTGCTGTGAGAAAACTAAATAACTAGTTACAGTTGAGAAAAATAGGTGAGAAAGATTTGGTTGCCAAGGAAGTTAACTATCACCACAGTTGTAGACGAGCTTATCTGAAGAAAGTGGATGCAATCTCATCTGTTTCAACCACGTTCACAGCAGCTGATGACTCTTCTTGCACAATCCATAACAAGGTATTTTCTCAGATTGCAGATTACGTTCAGTCATTCATCATTGATGGACAACAACCAGAAATGTTGATATCTGTTCATCAGCACCAGTCTTGCAGCCAGTAGTATCATTGATTCTTCTTATGCTGCACAAAAACTAGAAGAAAAATCTGTTAAACCACTTTCAGGGCCTCCTAAGAAGTGGAAAACAAATCAAAAAAAGGAGGAAACATTCTTTGCTGCAATAGCTTTGACAGTGATGATGCAGTTGACATCGACTTTCAAAAAGCCAATGGATGCTAAAGTCAATGATGTTGTTTTACACTTGTGAAATGTAATTCTCGAAAGGCGGAGAGAGGCCAGTGATTTGCCTCATCCATTCACTGCTGAAGTTGCAAATTGTGGACAGGCAGAGATTCCAGATAGCTTAAATTAGTTTTTCCGTGTGTTGTATACTGGAAGACCTGGCACTGCTGATATGCCCAACAGAGTTCAGCGATACATCAGCTCTTTTGCTGATGATGCAGTCTATGCCACGACAAGAGGGCTGGTTAAGCGAAACACTTATTGGTTGGACTAGGATTGAAAAGCCTCATGGGTAGTAAGCAAATCATAGAAGCTTTGAACCGTTTTGGCCATTCTGTAAGCTACCATACGGCTGAGTCTCGAGACTGAAATTGCCATGTCAGTCAAAGAAAAGTACATAGCACTTCCGGATGGCCTTCTGGGAAAGGCTAGAGTAGGAACCGGTCTAGCGTGGGACAATTACAATGAGAACACCGAAACATTGTCATACAGTGAGACATTGCATGACACGGTAGGCATATGCTACCAAAACCTAGTGGATGCTGGTGAACAATCCAGGGAATCATTAATGACGGTTAGTATCCACAGCAGATAAAGGTGAATATGTCAGAAAGAGGACTCAAAAACTAAGATTTGATGTAGCAGATACAGAGACATCGCTTGCACCATACAGGAAGAAGCTAAGAATAGGTGGCTTTGAATATGCTGTCAGAACCAGGGCTTGGCAGTTGCTGTCAGAACCAGGACTTGGCAGTTGCCTTATCACAATTACATTAAGACCCCAAGCTGGCTGCTTTGGAGGCTACCGAGCAGAGAGATGATTATCACGAATTCTTCACAAAAGTATGACGAATACCTGTGAAAGAACCAGATCTGGTGGAAATGGAAGCACAGCAAGGTTTTGGATGATGACTATAGATCTTGTTGATCTCTACCTGATATTCAGTCAGTCCTGTAGAACAAGCGATGTGGACCTTAAACTCATGTCCCTTTGTTGCTTGCACAGCTTGACGGCACCATGAATAAGACTGACAAATCAAAGCTGGTGCATGCTTTAGATGATAGGACGAGCAGTAACACACCACAACCACCGCCACAATATGTATATATCCAAGATGCGATGTTTCTGATCCAAGAATTGGTGGATGTGCCAGAGACATTTGGAGGGATTGCCATTGTCATTCTGAGAAAGCTGTGTAAAGTTAATGTGCATTTTATCTGCTACAGATATCCAGAGAAATCAATTGGGACAATATGTATATATCCAAGATGCGATGTTTCTGATCCAAGAATTGGTGGATGTGCCAGAGACATTTTGAGGGATTGCCACTGTCATTCTGAGAAAGCTGTGTAAAGTTGATGTGCATTTAAGGGCGCAGAAAGAGCAAACTGTGCATTGCAGAGAACTGTGCCAGCATCAGACTTTAGAGTAACTGGCCCAGATCAAAGATGGCCTAAAGACGTCCCCTCGCTTCTTAGGTCAAGTGTTTTCAAGATGTCTTTCCTTGTTTCTAGCTGATGAATGGCAGAAGGACCTTTATGCGAAGATGTTAGAGAGGAAAAGGCTAGTCATGGGAGTAGAAGGCTGTGTTACACATTCACAGTTTCACAGGATGGAGGCGTCATCTGCAGCACTAATGAAGAGTTAGCCTGCAACCACGAAGAGGCAGATACAAGAATAGCATTGCATCTAGCCTGCATCTCTAAGCTGTCAGTGCCTAATGTGGTCATTCGTTGCAATGACACAAATGTGTTCAACATTCTTCTGTAACATCTAGAGACATACAATATTAAAGCAAATGTATGGATGGATGCAGGTGTTGATGATAACAACACCAGAAGATACACTGATGTGCCATCTCTGTTGAAGGTTAATAAAAACATACTGGGCGTGTCCGCCCATGGTGGGCATGTTGGTCCAGGGGAGAGGTGTCCCTTATCCTGCTAGGTTTATGCCTATAGGCTGCATTGTGTGGAGCTGGTGTATCCAATGACATTCCTTCTGTTTTCTCCATGGGGTGGGGTTTTCAATGTCCGAGTATGATGAGAGTACCTGGATAATTCTGAACTGCATGTCAGTTCTAGAATGTCCATGTTTTTTTAAATATCAGGATACGGGTGTGTCGTATCATCCATTCATATGGAGATTTGATATCGATCTCAGATTTTCTTGGATTCTGATTTTGAAGATGCGTAGAGTTTCTCCTACATACTGTTTCTTACATTTGTTGCAAGTTAGTAGGTAGACTATGTTCCTCGTCTGACAGTTGCCTATGATCTTGGATCTGTATGTTAGGCCTGTATGTGAGCTAGAGAAGAATCTGTTTTTCTGCATCGGTTTGTTGGATGAATCCATTGTTCAATAACAGTGGTTAACAATGTAGTCAGTTATATGAGCTACTTGTAGAAGGTTATTTAGCCTGACACTTGGTCGCAATGTGAGACCAAGAGTCTGAATGATCTGGACTGGAATTTTCATCCCTTTTATACCATTCCTGGGTGAGCCTGTGGATTGAGTCGATCTTGACTATATATGGGCCGAAAAACCCCAGATTGACGGTTCCCCCATTTGAAATTTTTTAAGGTTTGGCTGTATCTTGGACTATCTGTGTTGCAGAAGCCCAAGAATAGAGATACGCTGTGCTCCAAATGCTAGCATGAAGAGAGCGTATGCAGGGCACCATTGTGTTGCTTGCGGCCAGTGCAAGTTGGTCTCGCCGTGGGATGTTTGCATGGGATGGTCCGTAGAGAATGTGGACGAATTTGATAGAGAAAGACATGCGCAGTTGGAGCATATCGTGAGGGAGGAGATGAAGGTAGCGAAAAGGAACCAAGTGGCCATGATGGGTTTGGAGACCAGGCCGAGTGTCCGGATGGACACAGCTCTTGGTTTGATGGCTGCTTAGATGAAAGCCATGTTTGACAGCATCCAGGTTAGTATGGCTTCATCGATGCTGCCGGGTGCAGGACAACCTCTAGGCTGTCCGGCCCGGTCACCGGAGGAGCCCGCACCACCCGCTTCCTACCCATCTGGCATAGATCCGACGGTGGAGGAAGAAGAGGAACATCAGGTGAGTGAAGATCCGGCTATGCCAGATCTACCATTGGAGGGTGTTTCTGCGGCTTCTGGCGGTTCCCCGTTGAGTTACCTTAGAGTCTGGTATATTCCATCCTGACTTGGTGGAGTTCCCCCCCTCCCCCATTGGAATGTATGGCTCCTACAGGAGCTGTGTTCCAGGGGACATCGACAGCGCAGGGCGTGTGGGGTCCCGTCGGAATCCTGCATCCACAGGTTTCCATAATGGACCCGCTAGACCATCTGGAATCCATGTCTGTGGATTCCTTAGATGCAGTGGCTCTCAATAGCCATCATACAGAGATGTTTCGTTTAGAGAGACGTGCTCCAGGAACCCAGCATGGGTCGATCATGGCATCTTCCTCCACATCTGAGAAGGAAGATGAACATGGCAGTTCTTTGATGCCTGAGTCATCATACTGCTCAGACACTGACTGGGTGGAGGTGATTACCTGCATGTCCAAACGACTAGGCTTATATGCAAATCAGGGACCTCTACGCGACCCCTGCAATGGAATGCATGTCAGCATTGGCGGCCAGAGCTTTGTCTGCTAGCTCATCTCAAATGCCATCACTGCTTCTGGATACTCAAACTTCTGACATGTTGAAAGTTGCGGCTTACCGTATGGTACAGCCTGAGTATGTACTCCCTAAGGCCACCAAGGGAGTCAAGAGCAGAGTACCAGAAAAGTCTTACATGAATATGCATGGGTCCCTCGATTGCCAATGGGCGAACATAAGGCCTTGAATTGGTCGTTAGCGGGTAAGGCTAAGGGACGTTCTCATCCTTTGGTATCTATACCGCTAATAAAGACACTTCAATTAGTTCACGCACATTGAAGACGGGGCTCATGCCGCTATGGCCACCTTGTCCCACAGGTGTACCTTGTTGCAGTGGATGCTGGCCTACATACAAGGGGGAAGTCCACCTGAAGCTACTGCCTGAGGTATCCAGGATACTATGCAGCTTTCTCAAGATTGCATGGCCAGGGTAATCACTAGGATGCTGACAGAAAGGAGACATATGGTTCTCAATTGTGTAGAACCTGAGGGCTGGAAATGAAGGCAAAGTTTTCTGACTACCCAATCATTGGCCCAGGCTTGTTCGGCGGCTCGGCACAGCAAGTGCTCTTTAAAGTGGCGTCAATGATGACTGAGCAGGAGGTTGTAGGAAAATCCTAAAAATCTACCAAGAGAAATCCGCCTTAGTCTTACCATCAACATCAGCAAGAACAGCCAAGCCAAAGACAGATATCACCCTTCCATCCTGCAAACCGTGACGCCAGTAGGCCATCAAGTTCTCAGATCTGGCTGCTTTAATTATAGGCCCTCTAATAAGAAGAAGGGTGGCGGCGGTCCGGTTATCATAAAGATAGCCGTGGTGGTGGCTCTGGTCCATCGTTCTCCAAGAAGTTGTGGGGTGGCCATGGGAGACAGTCCTGACAGCTTTGCGGTGGAACCCGTACCGGTGCCGTGCAGAATGTTTGGAGTCATAGATCATCACCAAACCGCATCAATCAATGTCGATCGTGAGTTGTGTGCAGGGTCCTACCATCAGAGACAGGCTTTAGCTGTTCTCAAACTGTTGTGAACAGGTCGTGCAAGACTTTAGTCTGTCATTGAATAAGAAATGGATACGAACCCGATTCATTCATCCAAAACTCATTAGTTACGTTAACAATGACTCGTGTGGACTCCTGTGCCAAGGTAGCCTGATCGTTTAGAAGTCATTCGCAATGAAGTACAAGATCTTGAGTGCAAGAATGCGATTGAGCTCCTTCTCAGGCTTCTACTCAATTATTTTTCTCATTCCAAAATCCACCGAAGGTTGGAGATCAACTCTCAATCTCAAACCGCTAAACTGATTCATTCATTCGCCAAAATTTCAAATGGAAGCTAGCAGCGGTCATGATGGACTTGAGAAAGAATATGTGGGCGGTGTCGATTGATCTGAAAGATGCTTATTTTCATATTCTAATGTCAATTCACTTTCAAAAATACTTTTCTTTGCATTCTAAGGCAATGTTTTGGAGTTCAAAGCATTGCCATTCGGCCTGACTACAGCGCCCAGAGTCTTCACCAAAGTGGTTCTCGCCATGACACCCTTTCTTCGCAGGAGAAACATATCCATTCACACATACATAGATGACTGGATGCTGAAGGCAGAGGATCCAGTTACGCTGCGCAACAATCTGAAAATTGTCCTAGCTTTATTAAAAGAACTAGGTTGGATTGTCAATCTGGAGAAATCAGAGCTGACTCCATCCCAGGAGTTTGTATACCTGGGAATCATGTTCAACCTCAAGAATGGTATGGCTTATCTGGCGGAGAGCATAGTCAAGAGTCTGCAAGAAGTGTTAGGATCAGTCGTTCTCGGGACTTTCCTGATGGCGCATCAATTCTTGAAGATACTGCGTCTGGTGGTATCTATGGAGAAAGTCGTGCCTTACGCGGCGCTCAGACGCATGCCGATACAGATGTATGTAATGTCCTTTTGGTCCCAGAGCATGAGTACGTTGTCTCTGAGGATTCCAGTAAAAGAGCCGTTGATATACCACCTTCACTGGTGGCTATCAGAACAGAATCCTGCGAGGAATGCCACTGCATCCTCCCCAGCCACAGATGTCAATCTTTATGAATGCATCGGCGACGGGCAAGAAAGCAGTGTTGGACAATTTATCAGTGGCAGGAATGGGATTGGACAAATGCACAGAAACATATCAATGTCCTTGAGCTATTAGCTAATTAATTCAATTGTTAGTAAGACCACCATCGTACTTTCTCATGCAAACATCACACGACAGTCCACATACACACTGTTGCAAGTGTAAATCACATATGGGCGAGATCCTGGCATCGTAAAGAACAAGATCAAGCAGCACAATGGTGAGTGTTTGCTTTATTTCTTATTTATTCTTAGCTAATGTCGAAATATCAAACTTTGGTAAGATGTTTTGACTATGCATGCAATGGTCCATAGTTAATTATAGAAAAGCCACATCCTCATAATTGGAAGGCTATCTATTTTATGATATGTTCTTTCAAATTATACCGTCTGTAGTACTACCTGCACTCCTGAACTGCCCTAGCTGGATCATGGGGCTGACACGTGTCTGTTAGGTGCTAGCTTCCAATGACAACTTCTTTTTCTAAAAGAAATGTTGGGTGGGTGGGTGTGTGAGGTGGTGGTGAGTGCGGTCAAGACAAGAAGATTTCATCTATGTTGGATTCGATTGGCTGAACCTAGGCATTGCCAGGGTTCTTGATCTCGTGATGAACCTTCTCTTGGCTGGATGGTTGAAGAACTGATTCTAACCATCACCTCCGCCCACTAGAATTCTTGGCTGTTGAAATCCGGAGTTTATCATCTAGTAGTACATCTGGTAAGAATTATTCGAAGTAGAATAAAAACAGCTGCCGCTTTTGTTTCTACAAGAATTGTTGTTGTTAGTGCTTACCAGATGTACTACAGCCCACCTCAGCCAGCCCCGTTGAGGTGAGTCTAGAGCCGCTTCGCTGCATTGTGTTTTGCATGCATAAGATGGAACTGTCGGGACTCGGGAATTGACTCGATACCTTCGGTTGAAGGTAGTTCCCGGACATGGCAGGGACGGGATCCTGGAGAGTGCAGACTTTTAAATTGTTTATTTTGAGCAAGTTAAGATAAATGGGCTTTATCATATAGTAGTACATCTGGTAAGTATTAACAATTCGCGTAGAAACAAAAGCGGCAGCTTTTTTGAAACGCTGATGTGTTCTATCTGCTGCTGTCCCAAAGAGCTTACAAAATTTTCTTAGAGTTGATGAAAACAAACAAGAATGGTCTGTCGCATGTTTATTCTGACTGAAGTGCTGATGTCAGCAAAGAAATTGTAGTGACTGATGACAAGCAAGTTATTGTGTCTCACGGAAATATTTGACTTTGCTTGCACCATGTTTCCATGAGTAAGTAGACAATGGTTGGTTCTCCATGTTGTTGATGATACTGATCCGCACTGTAGACAGTGATGTTGCTGTGCTTGCAATATCAATTGTACACAAGCTTGGTGTGACGAATTGTGGGTGGAGTTTGGGGCGGTGAAACCTCGAGATATCACATGCAAAGATCCTTCCTTTCCTTCATGCATTCACTGAATGTGATACCGTTTCTTCATTTTATGAGCATGGAAGGATAGGTAGGTGCTTTCTAACTGTAACGTCATTCTTTGAACACATGAGCACAATGTCAAATTATCCAATATACCTCTGTTTTGGGGGTATTTGAAAGGTCTAATTATTCTGAATAACAGAACAAATGCTTGTGCGATGCTGAACATGGGACTGAAATACATGTTCACCAAGAAAGACCACCCCATGGAAAGGCTGCCCATCCCATGTATAATCCATTCAGCACATTTCTCAGGTTGCATATCAAGGTGGATATGTTTGGAGATAATTGTTAGAACTGAACCCAACTAACTTTGTCAAGACCTGAAGAATGGGGTGGTTAAAATCAGAGGATGGGACATTTTCCCTCTGTGGGCAACACTCAAGTTTCAGAAAGAGGTGATACTTTCTTATCTGCACAGCACCTTGTGAATGGCAATGGCCAATATGAGCAGCTCTAAATGAAGAACGGTAATAGGCCTACTGAAAATAACTAATGCTCTTGTTCATTTCCATGCGCAAGGAACATGTTAATTTTGTGAAACAGTTGCAGTATTTTATTAATTCTTTGCAATGCATAGGTTAAAGAATATGTGCTTTTCTCTGACTTGGTAATGCAACATATAGCATAAGTATCTAGACTGGCTCCAATATAGTAGATGATGGAGATATAATGGCATTAGTATTCAGCTTTTTGATGCATTATTTGGAATTCACTTTGATGTTCTTTACTTCTATTGCTCAATCCAGCAGACCTCTTGCATTCTCCTTTGTCGACCAACTCCGATGGGATACAGGACTATGTACATGTATGGAGGGACATGCTGTATGGGGAGACATTGTACCCCAAAGAGACTTGATGTACATGTATTAACTAACTTTTGCATTCCAAAAATGCAAAACTGTTCCAAAGACCAGTTCCCTTTGATTTGACTACTCTATGTTTAAAATAACAAATTATATTTTACTACAAAACTGCTATTTATACAGGAAGTTATGGAAGAATACCGGTGTATTGGGAGCAATTGTAGCCTGAGGAAACTCAATGTAACTAACTTTTGCATTCCCCCAAAAAATTAAACGGAAAACTATTTCAAAGACACTCTCTTTGATTTGAAGACTGTGTTTAAAATAGCCAACGATTTTGTACTACAAACCTTTGATATTTAGTCTGAAAGTCAGAGGCATTCCGTGCATGTGCACAAGCAAATTGTCATGGTGGTGCTATATCTAGAAATGATCAGCATTTAAAGCTCTATCATTGTGCCAAATTTGGTGCTTGTATGACTAATCCCACAATTATTAGTTAGGCCTTGCCGCTCCACTAAAGCACAGTTTATTAGAATGACATGATTAGGCAGATTCTCATTGCTAACATAATTTGCTGCATTTAATCACCTTCCTCCCCACCCCAATCCCTCCCCTAATAAAATTTATCCACCCTAGTTATACTGATTGTTTACATACGTAACAATACTTATCTAATCATATTAAGATAAATACATGAAGATCAGTGTGTCAGGCTTTATACAGTTTTCATGTATATAATACAACTCGGTCTAAGGGTGCAGTTCTGAATCTGTATGTCTCAGTTACTGGTTGTTTTACCGGTATATCTGATAGCTGTTAACTGGTTAATATAATGTAGCCACTTAACTGAGTTGTTTTTTGTTGTTCTAGGAAGGCGCAGAACACTTGTGATGATTTGAACAGTTTTAGATATTGTAGACCGTATAAGGTTAGTAACTTACAATTTAAATTTCTTTATATTGCTTTAATTAAGTTATTATCCATTAGGCAAATAGTTTTGTAAGCATAAAGATCTCTGGAAGAATTTTTGAGATAACATGTGGTTGTAGATCCCAGCCACGGTGTGGTTTTAGGGTCTTTTGCCCGGCAAAATCTGGCATGTTTTGTGAAGCCATTTCATGCATTTATGCCAGGGAAATATAGCATATTTGGTATTTGGTTGGTGCAGAGATGAGTGTTGGATATTCCTTCCTGGTGTCTGGCATAGGCAAATCCCTGCATTTGCCTGTTTACCTTTTACAAATTTGTGCAGGCTATAGTTACATGTAGGACTGTTTCATGTAGGATCAGGAAACTTGGTATGTGGATTGATCTTAGCTGTCAAAACTTGGTCACTGACCTACACTGTACTTGAAGGATGCCACTTTGCAGGATAATACCTAGAAATATGGACCCCTCTACAGGATGGAGGGACATGACCTCACCCTCTGGAATTCTCTAGCTGCTAAGTGGAGTCTGATCTACTCTGCTGGGCCATCTCCGGATCAAAACCAGTTTCGGATTTCAAAGGCCTGAAAACTGGCGGGAGGTAATCCACTGATAAAGCAAGCAAAGTGGTAGACGTGTAGCACATGTGTGTAAAAAAAAGAACAATTATTTATCATGGTTCACGAAATGTCAGGAGTTTGTCAAAGGAAAAGACCAGTGTCATTAAACTGTTTAGCCTACATTAAAATTGTGCATTTATTTTGCTTGCAGAAACCATTTTCTGTTGGAAAAGGTAAAAGGCTACATGTATATAACACATAATTTTGTTCTTGCTTCTGTTTATTTTAATTGATCAATTTCAGAGTTCGCCACAGTTAGGTTTTTTTGCCCCCACCACCCAATATGGAGGAGGGTATGTTTTTACCCACATTTGTCTGTCTGTCTGTCTGTCAGTCTGTTTGTTTGTCCGCACGATATCTAAAAAGGTTACAGGCTGATTTGGATAAAACTTGGGGAAGGAGGGGAATGTTCCTTACTAGGAACCCTGGAAATGATCAACTTTTGGGATGGATCTGTATCATATGGACCCGGATCTGGATCTGGATGTTATTGTTTAAGAGGATTAATCAAAAATTTCTTGATAGATTTAATTAATATTTCAAAGATTTGTTACGTATTGAAGCCTGATGAAATGACTAAATCTTCCAGCTTATCAGGCAAATCATGATTCGGATCGTATTGTTAGCATAATATCTGATAATGTTACATACGGATTTGGCTCATGCTTTAAAGTTATGTTGCATGTCGTGAATGTACAAACTGGCCAGCTGTTATATGAAGATAATGGTGACCTGGAACCCGGACCAGACGTGGATCTGGATCTCAGCTGGTAAAATGATATCAGCAAATGCTGCATATGTGGAATGGATAACCTGGTTCGCGTTTATATGTCGATAATGATGAACCAGACCGGGATGCATACATATACATGGATCTGATTCAGCTCTTACTTGTGAGCAGCATATCCATATAGTAAGGGAATCCAGAACCTATTCAGATGAAATGGAACTCTGACAAACACTCAAAGTGCCCCCCCCCCCCACACTAAGCTGTTTTTAGATGTCACTCTTCGGGCGACCTTGACCTCACGGTTAGTTAGGAATACGCCCTATTATATTTCTAATCCATTAATTCGTTTTAAAATTGCTGGAAATTGTCAAAATGCTTCGAAATTGTCAAAATGCTTCAGTTCCTTAAGTTATAGCCTGATTTCAATCTGACATAGGTGGAAAGACTCCATTGTGGTTATGCCAGGTCTTATTATGACAGGTCTTAAATACAGAATTTTAATCATTCAGTATTTTGGGGGAAATTTGTGAATTTATAATAAAAAAACTACCAGAAATTGTCAAATCTCTATGTTCGTTAACTTACAGTCCAATTTCAAGTAAATTTAGATCAGGAGATGCTCTGGTTTAAAATGCTCCCCGATTAGTCAAATGAAACTGATTTGTCAATTTGGTGGCAATCTAATCCATTATGCCACTCAGTTCAAATAACCCAAGTGAGCGTTTAGGCTCCCATTGTTCTTTGGCCCAGGTCTGAGTACCTAAAATGTTTATAGTTAACAATGTGGTCACATTGGAGTGATGAGGTCAAATGTGACTTTAGTGCTTTACTGTATGGATGTATCACCTTGTTGTTGACATGTAATGCCAACAATGGCATTGATAAAACAACTCATAATCTGTCCTTTGAGATGTATGACTGTTTATTGGTAATGCAGAGGGCAGATTATACATTTAACTTTTAGCACGCTGATGTCAACATTCATGTTTGTGAATGAATAAGTAGAAAACATGCTAGTGCATATTTTTAAAGACAATTTTGATTTGCTGTCTGACACTAACATCATCTTCCAAAATATAGTTTGCAAATGTATATCAACTGATAATTTGTTGTTATCAAAAATCAAAATCTTGACATCAGTGTGCTAATGTTCAGTTAATTATGAGTTCTTGTTATTTTTGGCTTCTGTTAAAGTGCTATCTTACTAACACTTAAAACAATATATAAGTGGACATATGCAGAAACGATATACAAACAGTAACAGGTATGCATACTGACAAAGTAGATCATATATAATTGGGACATAGATTGAGTAAGCACAGTAAATGTGTACAATGACTACCAATCTGCACACATCAAAACATTATACAGTAAAACTGAATATTACATGTACAAATAGACATACTTACTGACTAATACATGTAAAACAGTAGAGGAAAGTGGACCACAATTCTGAGCACATGCAATAATACAGTGTAGAATTGTTGACACAAGCACCGAATAACAGTATTTTACATGTATATGCAGGGACCACTAGTTACCAGTAGACGTATGTGCTAACTAACCCAGTTTTTGTCTCACCTGCAAAGAAGAAAGTGAGACATAGGTATCAGTTTTCTGAAGGCGATGATTAAAGCGTCAACAATGTTAAGTCTTTGCCTTTAGCTGTGTTTGGCAGATTATATCTTGGGATTGCTTCATCCTATTTGAACAAACCTTGGGTACATGGTTCCCAATCATGTTCCGAAGCAGCACAATAAAGTTGGGTTAATGGGATCAAAGGTCAAGGTCATCATGACATACATGTAGATAAAAAACATTTTTTTCAATGTTATGTTTTTGCGTTTAGCTGTGTTTGGCGATTTATATCTCGGGATTGATTTAACTTATTTAAACAAAACGTGGGTACATGTTTCCCCATCATGTTCCGAAGGAGAACAATACAATTGGCATCACAAGGTCAATGGTCAAGGTTATTGTGACCTAGTAAAACTCTGAAAATTTGAGGTTATATGGATTAGGGGCAGGCGAGATGTTTCACGGAACTCTTGTAGAAATTGTATGTAATTTCTGGATGATATGTCAAGTTCCACAAGAAGGATGTTTACCAAATTTTGGTCTAAAGTTTCCCTTGCAGGTCTGAAAATCCCTATTGGTTATAGTGTCAACAGGTCAAAGTTCAAGGTCACAGTTACCCAGTTATAGAAAGCTTTTTTCTGGATGATAAGTAAAATTCTGCTGGAGGGATGTTTACCAGATATTGGTTTGAGGTTGCCCTTGCGGGTCCGAAAATCCTTTTTGATTTGGGGGCGGGGTCAAAAGGTCAAAGGCTACGGTCATTGTGACAAATGGGCGATGGGTGGTTGCTGGCTGGCATAGATTTCAACAATCTCTGATTGGGGGCTGGACGGTTTCCCGATAATACCGGGATAACCACGATAATATCGTTATTGCCGCATTTCTAAATACCATCAATACCGTCAGCGACGGTATTGATAATATGCAAGTGACAGTATTTTCCACTTTTGCCATTGTAAATCCAGTTCATCATAATGGTAAAGATAAATCCAAATAATGTCCTAGTTTTCCGTGTTTACATTTCTAATATAAAACAATAACCCGCAAGTCCGCCACATTAAAAAACGTAACCAGCTCTAAGACATTTAGTAGATAGCTTGACCCTTCTTAACTTACGCTTTAAACTGACAATTTACTGGAAATGCGATTTACTAGAAATAAGTACGCACAGGCTTTCCTGACATATAGTCCTGTTTTCTCGATCGCTCCAAAGCAATGAACCACTTAAATATCGGGTGGTATTACTCTCAGAACCTTCCAGTAATAATATATTGGGTCATATAACCCATGAAAGTTGGTGCTAAGATATTGCCTTACTGCATTTAAAAGCGGCATAGTGACTAGATTTTTCGTTCCGCCATTATTCACCAATATTGATCATGAGAGTCGCACAGAGATTAGTTGAAATAAATAATGTGATTAATTAGTTATGAATGACAACGAGGCACGTGATCAAATGACATCTGATGTCCCGTGAGCCAATCAGAAACTAGGACTGCGCATTATCGATTATTATTAAGCATGACTGCACAGTCGCGTGAGACATTTCTCATTACTGATGAATTAGCAGACCCCCCCCCCCCATCCCCCTGTAAGCTGATTCGTGACATAAGTTTTATTGTTGACATTAGTAACCGGGATCACGGCGTACTGTAAGAGTGGAATGTTTATGTTACCAGGCAACTGTACCGCAGCTGATAATGCAATCTACTGGCCATTGACAGATAGAAATTGCACTAGAAAAATATTTGTTCAAAAAATACCAGCGCAGCGTCGGCCTAGGCCGCGTGCGATTCGGCCAGCAGCGAGGGGGGCGCAGGCTCCCCAGGCGCAGCCAGCCAGGCAGCCACCCACGCACCGTGGTGCGCGCGGTGCTGGGCGTGGCGCGCGGGGATCTGGTCGCGGTAATCGGGCCTGATGGGCCGGTTACCGCAGTGGGAACCACTCCGGTGTTTCAGGCCGAGAAGACAGTGCCACTCTCGCACTCCTTATGTCCACCTCTCTCCCTAGGTGGACCGGTGGGCGGCCGTTTGGCCAGCCACTTGCCAGAGTGGAAGCCATGGCTTTCAGTCGGGTATCGTCCCGATTGGATGACAGGCCCGCCATCGCGACTGTCTCTCGTGCCGATCTGGACTCCGATTCCGATTCCGAGGGATCCAGATCAAAGGTTGTGTATAGAGGAGGAAATAAATTCCCTCATACAAAAGGAAGCCATTCAGCCGGCGCAGAGGTGCCCAGGCTTCTATTCAACCGTGTTCTTAGTAACGAAAAACACCGGAGGGTGGAGGCCGATTCTCAACCTCAAGCCATTGAACAAGTTCATAGAGACGCCCAGTTTCAAGATGGAGATGTGCACTCGGTGTTGGCGGGGTTAGAGCGAGGAATGTGGACAGCGTCAATAGATTTGAAGGATGCTTATTTCCACATTCCCATAGAGAGGCGTTTCCGTCGCTTCCTGAGATTTGCATTCCAGGGCAGACAGTGGGAATTCAGGGTATTACCCTTCGGAATTTCCACGGCTCCTCGGGTCTTCACCCGTGTGGTTCTCGCGATCACTGCATACCTCCGCAGGAGAAGCATAGCAGTCCACACGTACATAGAGGACTGGCTGTTGAAAGCACACACCCGGGAAATGTTATCGGCCAATCTGGAGATTGTTTTGAAAACTCTCACGGACTTGGGCTGGATAGTCAATTTCCAAAAATCAGAGCTAACTCCATCCCAGAAGTTTGTTTACCTGGGCATGTTCTTCGATCTGGAGACGGGATATGTTTATCCCTCTCAGGAGAGGGTTCAAAGACTCATCTCAGTAATACAGTCGGTGTGCGACAGTCGTCATGTCCTGGCACGGGTTTACTTGAGAATGCTGGTGTTGATGGTTTCATTGGAACCAGTCATTCCGCAGGCCGCCTTGCGCAGGCGCCCGATCCAGTTGTTTCTCATGACACAGTGGACCCAGAGTTCAGGTTCGCTGGACTCGAACGTGTCAGTGTTGGCGCCTCTGATTCACCACCTGCAATGGTGGTTGAATACAGAGAATCTCTTGCCGGGGGTTTTGCTAACCCCTCCCCATCCTCAGGTGACTGTGTATACAGATGCATCGATGGAGGGGTGGGGAGCTTGTCTGGAAGAGTCCACAATATCAGGGCTTTGGGATCTGGATCAGTCCAAGGAACATATCAATCTACTAGAGCTAAGAGCAGTAGTCCTGGGCCTGGAACATTTCTTACAGAAAGTTCAGGGCAAGATTGTTCTAATTCGTTCAGACAACTCAACAGTAGTGACTTACATAAACCGCCAGGGCGGAACGAAGTCGCCCAGTCTCTGTATGATGACATGGAAACTGCTTTGTTGGTGCCTAGATCATGGGATCACCTTGAAGGCAGTTCATATTCCGGGAAGGCTAAATCTGCTAGCAGACTCATTGAGCCGAAGGATGAGTGTTTTACCCACGGAATGGCAACTAAATCAATGTGTGGCGGATCGTCTGTTCGACCATTGGGGGAAACCCAACATCGATTTGTTCGCAACGAAGAAGAATGCGAAGATGACGACGTACGTCTCTCCGATTCCAGACCCAAGCGCTTTCGCAACAGATGCGTTAGCTATCAGCTGGGCGGGAATGTATGCATACGCATTCCCTCCAGCAATCCTGATTCCAAAGGTGCTTCAGAAAATCAGGCAGCAGGAGTGCTTCTGATCGCCCCGGATTGGCCAAGCCGATCGTGGTATACGGATCTGCTGGACCTTCTGGTCTGCAATCCGGTTCCTCTGCCTCTGATGGACGACCTTATCTTCCAGGGCAAGGTCCTTCACGACAATCCGTCAATGTTCCGATTGACTGCGTGGATGTTGTCAAGGAATCTAGAATTAAGGAGGGCTTTTCTGAGCAAGCGGCCATGTTTATGGCCAAAGCCAGGAGGGGGTCAACCTCCAGAGCATATAATTATAAAATCAACAGATTTGCAGAGTGGTGCTCAAAAAGATGTATTGATCCAATGGACTCATCTATTCAGGTAGTGGCTGATTTCCTCTGTCACCTATATGATGCCTATAGCCTCAAGCCTAACTCTATTGCTGGTTACAAATCAGCATTAATGACTGTTATCCCTTGCTTGGCTAATAGGGGGAGTGATGAAGTAAGTACATTAAATGTATTAATTAAAGGCATGGGCAATCTAAGACCAAGGAATCCTCCACTGATTCCGTCTTGGAGTTTATCTCTGGTGCTTCAGGTACTAGGAGATAAGCCTTTTGAACCACTTAGTTCCATTTCTATGAAAATGTTAACGCTTAAAACTGTATTTTTAATTGCTGCGGCCTCGGCAAGGCGTAGGAGTGAGATTCACGCCTTATCAGCCGAGGATGACCGTTTTGTGGTTACAGGGGAAGGCCTTAAGCTTCTACCTAGGATTAATTTCTTGGCTAAGAATCAGTCATTGAAATATCCAGGTCAACCTATTTTTTTGCCATCTTTAACTAGATATGATCCTAATTCTAAAGTAAGGTGCCCCGTACGGGCGCTGCTCCGGTACAAACAGCGTACTTCGGAGTGGCGTACCGACCAGTCAGCATTATGGTTGTCATATATTGAACCCCATGGCAGGGCGTCTAAGGACACCATTTCTAGGTGGATTGTGGAGTGTATTCAGTTTTGTCACAAATCCGCCACCGGGAGACAGGTTGATGTGGCCAAGGCTCACAGTGTCCGCGGTGTCGTGGCATCCACTGCCCTGTTTAGTGGGGTCCCTGTGGATGACATTATGTCCGTGGCTCAGTGGCACTGTGAGTCAAGTTTTACAGACCATTACCTCCGTGACACCTCAAATCCTCTCGCCTTGTCGATTTTGAAACAATAATCGCCTGTATGTTTTATGAGGAGCGTTTCCTCGTTGCTTATATACATCACATTTAAGTAATGGTAACAACCACTTGTCGGGACTGCATCAGGCTTCTCTACTGGGAACGTGATGACAGCTTCCAAGTTCAACAAGGTCAGTCTTGTTTATGTGTTGTTCATTGTTAAATGTATTGTCACATTACCCGTTATTATTAATATGGTGATGGTTTGTGTGGGTTGTGGTTCATAGAGAGTATACGAAAATGGAGTACTTTCGTCTCTTTCCTGTAGTACGTGGCACTAGTACGTAGAGAGCGTATAGGACATTGAGGTCATCTAGTCTTCCTCCCAGGAGGGAGGGGGGGGGGGAGAGCGCATATGACATTCGGTCATCTCTCATGCATCGGTTGTGTTATCCGATGGTTTGTCAAATCCTGACTGTGTTCTCACACAGTTTTCAGACATTTTTAAGTGCCGTAAATGCGTGAAAGCGTATAGGGAAGAGCTGGTCTTTTGACCTCGCCTCCCTCCCGCCAGATTCACTTTCGAATTCTGGCAATATCAAAAGTATTAGGGAGGTAAGTATACTCTTGATGTGAAATAAACGAAATCTAGGATTTCTTTTTTCACGAGAGAGTTGATACTTACCTCCCTAGATACGGACCCGGCCTCTCCACCCCACAGAGGCTCGGTCTTCAGGCTCTTAGTAGTTGCATGTGTGTCAGCCAATAAATTAGTCAGAGGAAGTAGTAGTCGGCGCATGCGCGGTGGTGGGGCCGGCATCCGCCGGACTACCTCTGTCTACCTGCCCAGTAGGGGCACCTAACTGTTTTTAATCTGAGTGTTTTATTGAGTGAACGCCAATATTTAGCAATATCAAAAGTATTAGGGAGGTAAGTATCAACTCTCGTGAAAAAAGAAATCCTAGATTTCGTTTAGTGCACAGTATGTATCAATGCGCAATGTGATCTAGAAACTGTGAATGAGGATTCGTTCTCCCAATCATTCTCGGAGCTGGTAGCAGAGATGGAGTCTGGACTTGTATCAGGAAAAGCTTACAGCATGACATATTTGTTGAGTCGATTCAAGACTGAAAAGCCGATTACAAAACTACTTTCAGGATTCAATCGTTTTTCACCAGCAGCTAAACCCTTCCAAACCCGAGCTTGTTTATTCCAGTGATATATCTTTAGAAGATGTTATTAATGCAGCTGCCAATGCAGCTGGTGGTAGATACTACTAGCAATGATGTTCACACGTTGTTCCATGTAGCGCAGATTTTGAAGGGAGATTTGGAGGCTTGTGAGGGGATCACCATTAAACCAGTTGATGTTGACAATCTGACACTCGCAAAAGCAAAGGAAATTATTCCCCAAAGCCTCTACTGGCTGCTGCGGTGGGTTACCACGAATGCAGATTTAGCACCAGAGCAGTTTGGTAATGTTAGATCAGAATGTGCTAATGAAGGTGATGAGAGGCATGTAATGATTATATGCCAAGACATAGCACATTGTGTATCACACGGGAGAAAGAAAATGCCAAAACACATAAGCCTCGCTATGACAATGAGGCATCTTACAGGTTCCAAACAAGTTGTCACCATTCTGAATCGTATGGGTCATCGCGTTTCCTATGATGATATTGAGGTAGTTGACACTAGTATGGCGCTAGGAATGGATGGTGTTGTCATTTCAGCGAACAAGTCGTCGTATTTGGAAGAACTTCGATCAGATCATGAGGAAGCAGATACGCGTATGATGTTGCACGCGCTACATGCTTCAAAAGACCACATGCGTGTTGTTATACAGTCTCCTGATACAGACGTGGCAGTACTTAGTATATATACGTATTGTTCGCTTCACTGTTCTGAACTATGGTTCCGTACGGGCACAAAGGACAAATTGCGATACATACCAATACATACAGTTGCTCAAGTACTGGGCCCAGCTATCTGTCTGTCTTTGCCTGGGTTTCATTCCCTTACAGGTTGTGATAGTACTAGTGCATTATTTGGAGTCGCTAAGAGAAAAGCATTCAATCTCTTAAAGTCATCTGAATGTCATCAGCTTAGCTTAGCCCAACTCGGCGAACATGTTGACTTATCACCGAATACTACAATTCTATGTGAGAAATTTGTCTGTGAGTTGTATACCACCAGGGATGTGGGAAAGACAGCTGATGAAACCCGTTATTGGCTCTTTTGTCAAAAGAGACAAAGAAATGAAAATCTTCCACCTACATCGAATAGTCTAAAGCATCACACCGAAAGGGCCAATTTTCAAGCTCTTGTTTGGAGACGTTCATTGCAAGCTGTTCAGAATCTTCCATCTCCAAATGGACATGGCTGGAGTATAGTGGATGGTCTACTCAAGCCTGTTCTAATGTCAAAAGATCCTGCTCCATTTGGATTAATTGAACTCACATGTAGATGTCAAAAGTCTGCCTGCAAAAGAACAGATCTCTGTCAATGCAAGGCTAACAATCTACTCTGCACTGAAGCATGCCTTTGTATGGGAGGTGAAATGTGTGACAATGTTCAGCATACAATTGTCGAAGATGACTCTGACATGGATGAGTAACATTCTCTCATTTGCTCACGTGATAAATATGTCCTGCCAGCTTGTGTAGACATGCACCGCATGTCAGTTAAAAGTTTAATTATGAAAAATGTAGAAAACATGGGCATTGTTGTAGCTAAGGTATTGCTAGTCACAAGAAGACCTAAGTGCCCCAATATGTACAAAGCAACATACGGGTGTCTTAAACGAGGTTGATTATGTATAAATCTGCGATATACGATCACTCCTTTCCATTTTGGTTAAGATTGTATTGATATAACATGCGCTTAAGTTTGTGAAAAATTTACCATTGTGAAAATTGTTTGAGAGCTACATTCAACACCTATTGTAAATGGGCTTCCCACGGGTTAGTGATACCACAATTTTCTTGTACAACACAGCTCAGAATATACCCAAGACATCGGTCTAGCATAATATAGAGACAAACCTTCTGAATACTGGGTGTCCTACGAAACAATTCTTCTAGACCCCTTTTGAAAATTGGCTCCCGGACTATGCGCCGTACATGTATATTGTTAACCATTTAACATTTGAGTCAGACCAAAACTGCTGCAGTTGTCGAGGAAAATGTAAATTTTCCGACCAAAGTAAGATTATTTTTGAAAATGTATCACTGGAATGACTTGCTCTTGGTCTGCATATGGGCATTGTCTATGGGAAAATTAACATTTTCATGAAAAAATTTGATTGTTAGTCTTACTATAACACTTCTAGAATTTGGATATTTCTAATTTATCCTTCCTATTTTTTGCAGGTGACTGATGGGCGATGGCTTCTAAACTCTAAACGGACTCAGGTTTTCCTGCTACGCCTAATGGATTTACTAACATGGATTTTATAAAAAATTAAAATTTGATGACCTGTGTTACTCTATAATCTAATTTTTGTATGGAAACAGTATATTTGAACTAAAACATGATGATGTACGTTCGAAACATGATCAGCTACTACACACATCAATGGCTGACAGCTATGCCGGCGGCTGTTCTGGATCAACTGCTGACTGTTATCAACCATATTCCTGAGGGCTCAGCTAATGTGCATCTCACATAAGCTCTGTATCATTTGAGATTGGGTGCGATTTGAATCAAATATCAATAAATTAAATTTAATCTCTTAATTATACCCACACGTTTTGAAAAAACTGCAGGGATATTACAATCGCCTCCATCTGTCTGTCTGTCTGTCCATCCATATCCTCAGAAAGCTTTTGGTAGAATTCAATCAAAATTATTGTGTAAATTACCGATATGCTTGTGGATTGGGAGACACCATTTACACTAGGCTCCATTCCCAGGGGGAGGGGGGGGGGTGGTAGGTAGGGATGATGGAAGACTGTCAAAGTTAAAGGAATATAACCAAATCTGGTGAATTACCATATCATGGCCCTATGGGTGTAGAATGTGAGGTAACCTAATACATTAGGCTGTGACACTGCTCAGGTCGGAAGAGGCTGATGGGGGAGGGGCAAAACGTCAACTGAATTTGTTATGTGAGTAGCAGCGACAGCAGAGTGAAATCTACACAATGTAATGTGCACAAGATCAAGGTAAGAGATGAATTGCCCATATCTCATTTTAATGGGAAAAAATTAAAATTTATAAAGGAAAGCTGGTGAATATTTTAGAATTAGTTTGCCTTTGCTGACCTGGTGAGTTGGGCAGCAACAGCTTTCAGTCAAATCAAAGTACTTGAAATTGGTTTCAAAATACTCACCAAGTTAGCGGTATCTATGGTTACCATGAAATCTGGAATTCAGGATTCAAAGTATATAAACTGATCCCAACACGCGCAAATCATCGATGGAGCTTATGTCGAGATGGGCGGGGCATAGTTAAAAAATTATCCATTAGAAAATCCAAATTTCTGCTCTGTCCTTCCTTTTGTCAATTCCAGTTTAAACTATGTTTAACCCTTTCGTGACAAGTCCTGAAAACAATGTGGCATGGCAAATGATGGTTGTAGCCTAATTTCTCAATCCGAAAGAAAATGACATTTTAGTATGATGACTGAATTAATTATACCTACCAACCTTGTCTCTTTGAGTCCATTCATTATCCCCATACCTACCTTGTCTCCTCGAGTCCATTCATTATCTCCATGTTTTGAAAAAATGGGGATATAATTGCCTCCATCCACTTATCTGTATGTCCATCATGCTATCTCCTCCCAAACAGTTGGGTCGATTTCAACAAAATTTGGTATGGCGGTTACCCATATGATTGTGCTTTGCAAGACAGCATTTAGATTTGGCCCTGCCACTGAAGGTCAGGGGGGGGTCCAAAGTTCAAATATCCAAAAAAAATGTCTCATATTTTACTCCCAAACTGTTGTGTGGAATTCAAAGAAATTTGGTGTGGGTTGCCCATATAATTGTGGATTGCCTGACATTTATTTCTTTGGGTTGGAGAAGGGGTTAAAAGGTCAAGAAATTTATTGTAAGCAGAGATTGGAGTCTTCCAGATTTATCTAGATTTCTGGATTTTTCATAGACCACTCTCGCACACCAGTTGACACCCTCTCCATGAATTGAAATTAAGCCAAATGAGCCACTACGTTCAGATAGGACTAGTGATTACTAGATTCTACTTTAGCCCTTCAAATTTTCTTTATAGACCAAGGGAAGACTATTTTTGAAATTTTACAACTGGAATGACTGGCTCAATTACCGAGCATTCTAGTGGTAAATTTTCAAAAAGTCTTGCTCTGCTAATCAACATTTCTTAAGATCACAGCAGAGGCATTCATTGGCCACCATGACCAGTAAAGGGTTGACAAATGAAATTGTTACCATTGGTATGTGATTATGGAGTGCAGAGGATACGCCCCAAGGGATGGGATGGGTAAAGAGGTCAAAGTGGTGAGCATGGGGATTTGCTATAATGCGTCATCGACCAAGCAATCTAGTTATCACTCACTTACCATCATTGTCGAAGACTTGATGCTTGATAAATAACATTATGAACAGGAGTAATCAGAGATTGTAAACCACCGCCGAGACCACCCTACCGTTTTTGTCATATCCAAATTTGTTAAATCTTTATGTATGATCACACAGATCACAGCCAAAGTCTGGAAACCCTTGTTTAGGTTATATTGGTTTGTCGTGTTAAAATTTTAAACGAATCGGATCAGTAGTTTTTTAGATGCAATACTGGACGCATGCACACACATAATACCCTCTTTCCCCTTAGGGCAAGGGTAATAATCCAGGAATGAATAGCAATAAAGATCAAAAGTACCTGCAATCTAAAGAAACAATCTGTTGAGTATATTTTGACAAATTTAATTGGAATCTATTGTTGTCCAAAACAACACCAGTTTCCAATCAAATTGGACTCGATATATTCAACAAATCTACTATACATAGTCCAGTCTGATTACCTAAGATGAGATTCTCTCTCTCCCTCTCACTTTGAGTAAACTTTATTTGATATTTACACTGATAGCTTACACATAATACAGTATTCAACCCTTTAATATGCAAGCTTTACCACTGGAACATGTTGTCACCTAATGCAATGGATCTCAAAATATCCAACAATTTAATCACCAGTCCTACTATGTAATATGACACTATTACATAGAAGAAACTGTATTTGACATACATGTAGTTTACAATGGCAGCTTATACAATAAGTGATTCGAAATAAAATGGTACAGTAGATTTACATCAAGCGCATCAGATTTAACCCTTACCACTCTTATGTCAATATTCTATCTTTAAATGTGCCAATTAAATAGCCTGGAAAACTGGTACTGTTCTACTTCTACTAATAGAAACTGGTGTACATTTTTTAACAACTTTGGTTTAGTAGATGATGGTGCTATCTACGACAGAAACATCTTCCACCAAATCTGTTGAGACAAGAACACCAGTTCTTTTAATTTAATTTGAAAATTTAAAATTTTGACAGAATGGTAGGGGTTAATAAAATAGTGCAGAAGATAGAATTACAGAATCATCATTTTCATGAAATCTATTCGCCATATGATCCTGAAGAAAAAGAGGAGAAACATTTACAAGATTAAAGAACAATAGAAAACGGAAATAAAACTGGAACAGTCAACAAAGGTGATTTCAAATGGCAATAGCAAGCTAATATGTCTCATGACTCGCATTACTTTAATAATGCATGTTACGGGCCCGTATTGACCCAGTAGCGGCCCCGTAACATGCGGTATCATGATAGATGATTGAGGAACAGAAATTAGACCGTAGACGCACGACAGTATCTCCCTAGAAGCTAAGTGACGGGTGTGATATAATGGTATTAATGGGCAAGCTATGTAAGGATGCACCTTAAATCTTGTAGGCGTCAGTGTAGCTATTCAGCTGTATGTAATATTTTACCGACGCAATTATAAATTAGGTTAGACATTCTCACTAAGCGATTCCGGCCATCAAGGAATCGAGTACTCGGTTAAATAAAGGAATTGACACGCTATCGTTGACGATTTTACGCTAGGAATTTCATTCACAGAAAACTATTTATATTTTCCCGTAGAAATTTGTAAACAAATTGAATTGATCAATCAACAGTGGATTTATAAAATTCAGTCATCTGACGTATTGTAACGCTACGTTTGATTGGATAAAACGTCCGTAATGCTTGCGTATTTAGCGATCGAAAACTGGTGCGCTTAAAGCTGTCCAGACGGTGCGTAGTTCTCTACGTCAACTTGTTGAAAACCGTCCAGACGGCTCGTAGGTTTATTTGTACGCTTTTTGCGTGCCGTCTAGATGGCTCGTAGGTTCCTTAGGGTTAAATCATGTGCTTGAAAATGATATACGACATGACCACCTTCTGAAAATTTTAGTTTTTGACTCCACCTTGGCCTTAAGGGTGGGTGGGGGGGTGGTGAAGCCAAAAGTGCCATGTACATCCTTGCCCATAGGTTTAATCATCCCTAAAGTTTAAAGTTTTTAATTGCAATAGTGTAGGAGGAGGAATTGTGTTACAATGGATTTTGGCCTATGACCGTTTGACCATGCCCCCATGGGTTGACCCAAGAGCAAAATAACTGGTGGTACTGTAGTCTACTAATCATGGTCTTTAAAATGATATGTGACATGACCACCTTTGGAAAATTTTAATTTTTGCCTCCCCCACACCCTGAGCCCACCCTGGGGGTCAGACCAAAATTTCAAGTGTCCAGCACATTCTCGTCTTAAAGTCTAAGCATCCCCAAAGTTTAAAGTTTCTATCTGAACCGGTGTAGGGAGGAGTTGCGTTACAATTGATTTCCACACGGACGCGTGCACTCTCACAGGCTGGCATAATCCTCACTTTTCTTTGAAAATGTGTTGGTAATAATGGCAATATTTCATCCATCCCAGACTTTGAAAGAGTTTTTTATAAATTCTTAGTTTGCAATGCTGGTACAATGCTAATAGTTATGCCATTTGGATTATAAACTTGTCTATAGCGATTTTTACCTATGTTTGTTTTATGAACTTATTTTTTCCTTTCGTAGAGAGCCTTCTGCTGGATTCCAGTATATCTGAATCACAAGATGGACAAAGCATGGATGTGGATTGGGAGTACACAGAAAAGTGGTATGTATAGTCAATTCGATTCTAGCACCATCTTTTGTTATCCCCACACTTTTTTTGTCGAGCCCGGAGCGAAGCGATCCAAATGGCGTCTGACGTGGAGCTTTGTCTGGGCTCGGCCAAAATTATGTAAACGTTAGTTATTCAATGCACATTTAAATAATCAAGGGTTTATCCGATGTCATTTAAACTTTACACATTTGTTCTATAGCATCATTGCATCCAATCTGCACCATGTTTAAAATGACTTAAATGTTAAAGTTTTTCAAAATGCGGGAATAGGGCTCGACAATCTTGAAATTGAAATATTGAAATCGCCTCCGTTGCTCTGTCTATCCATCCATCTCTCCATCCATCACGCTATCTCCTCTGAAACCACTAGGCTGAATTCAACCAAATTTGTTATGTCGATTACCTATATGAATGCGCTGTGCAAGAGCACATTGAGGGTGGTCTCTGCCCCTTTCAGGGAGAGGGGCATGATAAAATGTCAAAGGGTTACAAAATTAAAGTTTTCCAAATGTGGTACTGTTACATATCTATTTAAAGCTGCGTCCTTTTGTCAAATTACATGTTCTAGAAAGGGGGATGCATCCTATAATCGAGAACATTCCTTGAGCACATTTTTGGGTCAAAATTTTTCTTAAAAAGTCAAAGATTATATATACCATGGAAATTGAACTAAATGTTACCCTAGACAATTTGTGTCGCCTGACGACTATGTTTAATGTATACACCAAAAACACCAAGCGGAAGTGAAATTATTAATTATTATTGGGGCGCCCAAATATTGCTTATTCTTTAATAAATATCACTTATTACATCAAAATTAATCCAGAATTTGACAGAAAATGGCGTCGAGAAAAGATACATGTATAAATCACGTGATTCGCCTCCAATCGCAAAAGATCTTTATTCTAATTAGAGCGAGTACTCGGATCTAAATATTCTGGACTCGGAAATTACTATATATCATTATTGCGTGATAGGAACTGAATGTTCCCATACCCGTTTGATAACCAACTCCCGTTAGCGCATAAGATTACACAGTGCCTCCAATCGCAAGAGCCAGATAACCAACTCCCGTTAGCACATAAGATCGCACAGTGCCTCCAAACGCAAGAGAGTCATTACAACTAGTGACCATCTGAATACTCCCGTACCCGTTTGATAACCAACTCCTGTTAGCGCATAAGATCACAGCAACTCCAAACACAAGAGCCATTACATTCTGTTTCTGTCACATGATTTCTATGTTTTCAACGAGACATTTTATGCCAAAATTAGATTTTTATTGAAGATACACAATATTTAGGTGGTCCTATTTAATAATTTTTCTTCCACTATGATAATTTTTAGTCTTACATTAAACATAGCACTGAGTGATGGTAATTTTTTATACCAATTTCCGATTTTTTAAATGTACGTTTTTCTAAATTTAACTGCGTCTTATACTTAAGAGTTTTGAGCTGATTTTGGTCAAATTTGGGACAGCGTCCTATATTCGAGGGCGGCCTTTAGTTGAGAAATCACGGTAGTAGATTGCATTAGAAGCAATTATTTTGCTCTCCGGCAGGTTTGGGGTCAATTCCGATTGGAATTGATCAGTCAATTCCAATTCAATTCCGGAATTGGAATTGATAAATCTGAGGACTCCGGAATTGGAATTTGAATTGATAAATTTTAAGACACCGGAATTGGATTTGGAATTGATAATTTGAATTGACCGGAATTGATAAATTCCAATTTAATTTCAGTCATATTTGTCATAGATTTAATGAACATTGTTGGCTATAAAATGTACATGTAATATCTGTATTATACACTGATCTTTATCTATGCCCTTAATGTATTTCATCCTAAATGATCTATATGATACCTTTTACCACATTTAATATGCAGGTAGATGATATCTATTATGCCAGCTGTTATGAGATGCTTTATTGAATATTTTACAATTTATTTGACTGAATGCTTTTTACTCCTATGGCTGCAACAATTTCTATTAAAATAAATTTTAACAACTTAAGTTATATGTTTGGTTTGAAGACTAGAATTTGAGACACTGATAATTCAGTGATGAGCAAGTTAGCCCTTAACCCTTTAACACCTAAGCCAGTCAAAACACCTGCAATGAGTTTGAGAAATGTTCATTGGCAGGCCAATGGAAGACTATTTTTGAAGATTTACCACTGGAGTGGCTATCTGGATAACTTGAGCCAGTAATTCCAGTGGTAAATTTTCAAAAATAATCTCTAATTAACTCAATTCTCTCCTATGTGAGCTTTGTACCTTTTATTCGATCAAGCCACTGATCTTGAACTTATTTCATTCTGCATTCCCAAGAAACAGGGTTTCATCTCTATGAAATCATCCCGTCTTTAAAATCATACAAATTAGTTAAAATGATTTCAAATATATAAGCTAGAACCAAGATAAACAAATTGTGTTAAAATTATTCATCAAGATGTCAGCAATATTGTTCAGTAAAGTAATAACTATGATCTATATGGAATGAAGTGGTTGAAGAAAGCGGTACATTACAAGATAATTGCCCTGTAATTATACCCTCCTACATAACAAAGGAATCATTGAACAACCCCCTCTGTGAAATGTCTTAGCTTTTAAAACGCAGATGCCTGGACTAGAGGTGTTATTCAAACTCTACATACATGTGTTCAGTACTCTCGCCCAGTACTGTACTATATACATTGTATTCTAATGCTTTTTAATGCAACATTTATATAGCAAGGTTTACATGCATGTATCTATAATGATTAGACATGGCATTAACCTTTAGTCATATTTTTCCGAAAAAACTTGTCATTAAAGGCATGATTAAGGCAGATGAACTAAAAATAAGATCTGCTGAATGTTGACTTTTGGACAATAATTTGACTGAAAGATAACTATCTATTGGCAACAACAATTTTTATTTTTATTGTTTTAAATATTAACGGAGAAGCCAGCCAAAAATGCCTTCTGCACTGGTCTTGAGGAAGGATCATATATATGTATGCTAAGAGACTATTTTTGAAAATTTACCAGTGGAATGTCTGATTCCATAACTGAGACAGTCATTGCACTGTTATATTAAAAAAAGTCTTCTCTTATCCTGCAAATGGACATTTGCTAATGATAAATCTAGTTTTTCTTGGCCAATCTTGGTCAATAAAGGTTTAAAATATAACAATGTTGATCTCAAGTAAATATTGGTATGGAATTGGACTTGGAATTGATAAAATGGAATTGGAATTGAACTTGTCTGGGTGGAATTGGAATTGATAAAATGAATTGATGTGGAATTGGAATTGATAAAATGAATTGAATTGGAATTGATTAAATGGAATTGACCCCCATCCCTGCTCTCTGGTGGGGTGTGGTCAAAGGTCAAAGTAGGGCAATTGTGGGAATTTGCAATGGTGCCCCTTCCACTGCCCGATATAGTGTAAAATTAATTTTTTTAAATGGTATAGAATTCTTATGTGCGTGCTTTGGACTGAACCCATATTTCATATTAGGCTCCTGTCATTTTTGTCGAGCCTTTCATGGAGTGAAGGATGTCTCGACATGGTGATCACAATGGTGTCCCATGTCCGATGTCTTGTATCCCGAATGTGGGAATAGGGCTCGACAAGCTGGCTGTGGCAGCAACATCTTGAAGTAAAATTAATTTTAAAATATTCAACACAGTATTTATTGTTGTAGTAAATTCATTATTAGCTCACCTAGCCAGAATGGCCAAGTGAGCTTATGCCATGGCGACCGTCCATCCATTGTCTGTCGTCCATCCTTTGTCCATCAACATTTTCTTTAAACAAATTCTCAAGAACTGCTGGGATGATTTCAATTATATTTGGTAGGAAGTATCCTTGGGGCATGGGGATTTCACATCAAGAGTATACTTACCTCCCTAATACTCTTTGATATTGCCAAATATCGACTTTCACTCAATAAACACTCAGATTAAAAAAGTTAGGAAAAGTTAGGTGCCCCTACTGGGCAGGTAGTCAGATGACAGTCCGGTGGATGCCAGCCCCAACCTCGCGCATGCGCAGACTAGTACTTCCTCTTTACCAATTTATTGGCAATAAGAGACACATGCTTTTTTGCTCTAAGCTTTTCTGCAGTTTCTTATCACTCAAATCTATTCATTAGCCATCTTGAAGTCATGTCTGAACATGGAAAACAACACTCAGATTAAAAAAGTTAGGAAAAGTTAGGTGCCCCTACTGGGCAGGTAGTCAGATGACAGTCCGGTGGATGCCAGCCCCAACCTCGCGCATGCGCAGACTAGTACTTCCTCTTTACCAATTTATTGGCAATAAGAGACACATGCTTTTTTGCTCTAAGCTTTTCTGCAGTTTCTTATCACTCAAATCTATTCATTAGCCATCTTGAAGTCATGTCTGAACATGGAAAATCATCGGAGGAAGGCCCAGGATCAAGTTATCAGGTGACTTCAAATACATTTGTCATTTAGCATTTTAGTTCCGATGTAATGTGTTTCCGGGACTCACTATTAGACGTGACAAGTGCCTAAAAAACTAGGGTTTTTTCAAAATGGCGCTTTGAAATACTAATCTCTCTCTGTGTTTGTGTCCACAGGTATCTATCAGTGATTGAAAAGGACAGCACATCGGAGGGATTTTCTCTACACTAAGGTTCCATTTCCTACTAACATTGTTAGGTTATCTAACCAAAATCTATGCCCAGTGAGTTGGAGGCCTCGGAAGAAGATTTTCTCACTTTTCCCTCTTGGTCCACTTCCTTCCCTTAATGGTGGAGAGAGTTAAGAGGTCATAGAGTTTGGTGGAGCTTCCAGTGCATCAGATCGGATGGTTTGTCTATGCTAAAGACACAGGTATTCCAGTTATGATATTAGGCACTTCAATTTTATTTTTAAATATTTCTGAAATCTACTGCCATTTTATCATTGTATATCTGATGTTTGCATAGTCTGTCTCTACTATCCTTTTCCCGTTAGATGTTCTGGATATGAATACAATTCGTCCTTACACCTGGATGTTTGTTTTGGATTGGATTAACTTCTTACTTTTGAAGTTATGACGTCATAATCAGCCGTGCACTTTATTAACATTTATAAAGTTTTGTCCAATGCTGGATTTCTCATTAGCTTGTGGTCTTTATGGCCACCCTCCCTCTATTTTTATTTTGGTTTTGAGTTACTAATTCAATCAACTAAAATACTCATTGTCTTCGTCTTCTGGCCTGTTTCAGAAACCTGGTTGTCCTTCTTGTGGAAGGTTCCTGAAGGATAGATTCGCCCTTCACTTATGTTTTCAGTGCAGCCCTTGTGGCCCGTTAATTAATTGTGACATCTGTAAAGAGGGGTGGGGGTGGGTGTGGGCGAAGTAATGTCTGAGTTTCTCTCATTACAGGCTAAGGAAAAGGCTGTAGAGGAGGAGAGAGTCTAAGAAAGATGTTCTTGGTAAGAAGGGTAAGAGGAAGGCCTCATCCACCATGGATATGGAGGCCTTCCATGTAGAGATGATGGGAGAGATGAAGAGGATAATTAAGGATTTGGTTCCAGAGTTGCTTTGTGGCATGCTTCCTGGTCCAAATCCTTTGTTACCTGCCCTCTTCGTCTGCTTCAGAGCAGATAATCCACGCCTCTGAATCGGTGCTATCTCAGGACTTACCAGTTTTCATCCATGATTCAGAGGCGGCCCTATTAGAGGGCGAAGTCCACTATGAGGACACTGGCAGCAGGCTTGCCGTGCCGGTTGTTCGTGGATAGGTGTTGCAGGAGCCGGGTGCCTGCTTATCAGGCCAGGATTATCTGCACCCTGCAGGTACCATTACCTCCTATGGCACCTTTCCTGGCCAGTCCGGGTTAGCATTCTTTGCTGACCTGGAGTCTAATCTTTCTGGCCAGGAAGAAGAGGATTATCTGCTGGGTTCTCCTAATGCCGTAGCCATGGACATTGATGTACATGCACCCCTCGCAGGGAATACAGGCGACATTGTCCATGGAACTACTCACGCAGGAGTAGCATTCACGGCGTAGAAGGTAGCCCGGGCTGGATCTGATGGCCAGTTTTACCGCATACCTCGGCTTGCCGATGGTGTAGCAGGTGCTGGCCAGGTCCGTGGTGTGGCAAAGTTTTCCCCACGCAATATCACGGTGCCTGCTCCTGGTCAAGCCAGTCAGTTTAGCATGCCTGTTCTTTCAGGCCTGCATGCTTTCTCTGGCTTGCCAGGAGTATCAGTTCCTCCAGCCACATACACACCTATGATTGCTCAGTAGGATGACGAAGACCCTCGTCTTGTAGAGCATTTGCAAGTAGCCACAGAAGAAGACTGGGCTGACATTTGTCAGTGGCTAATCAATGTCAGGCCAGGTCATGCTGTGGATCAGTCGACCAGCCAGCGAGACTAGTGGCCATGGTTGGCAAGTAAGCCGACTGTTGCCGTTATGCCATCTCTGCCGCTGGTGGAACATATTGTAGATATGTTTACTGTGGCAGAGACGTCAATCAAGGCGCATGGACGTCTTGCGAAGGCCCCTCGTGAGGTAGCAAAATGATGCCGCATCGTACCTGAGCAGTATCAAAGGTATGGTGTGGTGCCTAAGCCAAGCGCGGATGATCGCGCAGCGCGAGCCAAAGATATGCGGCCAGGCTCCCGGTCTGACATGGGAGTGCTGTGCTCGAACGTTTTGCGTTCGGCAAACACTGAGTTGCGCGATGACGTTGAGAGTTCGAGGGCGTCTATCTCGGCACTTTCGCACGTTTCCCAGCTGTTACAGGGGTAGGAACAGCATTCGCATCACGCCAGCCTAGTCCGATGACTGTCCAGAGAGCCATCCAAGATGGAATTAACTTGGATCTGGATTGTTTAACCCGGTCTGTGACCAGCAGTGTCGGGGTGCGACACACATTTGCCTTGGAAAACTTGTGCCTGGACCTGTATAATAGACTGCAAATCATTTATATTTCATGTTTGCTTAATCGTATTGGAACTAAACTTGGATACATGGTTACCTATAATGTTAGGAAGCAGCATGATAACAGGGAGGTCATACGGTCAATGCCACTGTGACAAAGATGAGACAGGCGAGACATTTAATTCCGTGGAATTCCGCGGAATTCTTGTTTATATATTTCACAATTAATCAATGGTAACAACCACTTAATTGGACTGCCTCGGCATTCACCAATGGGGAGAGGATGACAGCAGCCAACTTCCACAAGGTCAGTCTTGTTTATGTGTTGTTCATTGATTTTGTTGTCACGTGACCCTTCGGTATTAATATGGTGATGGTTCATGTTTTATGTGGTTCATTATTGGGAGTATGCGAAAATGAAGCCTTTTCATTTAATGTCCTATAGTATATGGCACTTGTACGTGGGACATTGAGGTCATTCTGTCTTCCTCCCAAGAAGAGGGTGGGTGGGGAGCACATATGACATATGGTCTTCTCTCAGCCATTGGTTGTGTTATCCGATGTTCATATCTATTCCTGATTGTGTTTTCACACAATTTCAGAGACTTAAGTGCCTAGTGTCAAACAATAAATTAGTCAGAGGAAGTACTAGTATCTGCATGCATGAGGTTGGGGCTGGCATCCACCGGACTGTCATCTGACTACCTGCCCAGTGGGGGCACCTAACTTTTTATTGAGTGAAAGTCGATATTTGGCAATATCAAAGAGTATTAGGGAGGTAAGTATCAACTCTGTTGTGAAAGAAGACATCCTTGATTTTGTTTATTCAAGTTTGTTGAAATGAAGCTAATCGGCCAAAATCCAAGATGGCCGCCATTTGGACAATCAAGTTCCCTTGAACAAACTTGTTTGAACTCTTGCCATAGATGCTGTTTCATGAGTTTGGAATCGATCCACCAAACGGTTTCGGAGAAGATTTTTAAAGACGTTTCTAAAAATTGGCTGTGTACCAATCAAAATACTAACACAATATTTTCGTGTCCTGAGATGCAATTTTGGGCTATGTACCCTAAAAAATTCCCTTACGAGAATCTCTGCACATTTATCTAGCTCCCAGACATTGCAACTATCGAGTACAGAAACTCTGTATGTCCTGTTTCTGTGTTGCCCGCACATTTCTTGTTTCTCGATCCTAGTTCACAGACACAAGCTGATTTGGATTCTGGTATCGACACAGTGGAAGTGGATGAGGTGGAAGTAAACCCTGAGCCAAAAAGAGAAAGGGTAAGCTGGCCATTCTGATGTCAAGCAAATTGATTAATTAATAATTGCTGGCTTAACTCTTCAATGCTGAAATGTCCAAAAATGTAATTTTTGTCTCATCTGAAAAGCAGAAAGCGAGACATATGGATCATTCCGTCGGCGTCGTTATACAAAATACTTTTGGTTACGTTTATTTATACGGCCATGCGAAGCAGGGTCATATTATGTGATGGCGACCATCTGTTTTTTGTCCAGGCCGTATCTCAGCCAGTTTTGAACCTACACTTGGAATTTGTTCTCGGTGGATAAATTATGGGTAGACGATGTGTCATGAATTTGATTCGCCGAAATCCATCGACAACTGCAAGTTATTTCCCCTGGAATGCCAAAAAAATGACAAAAATTCATTGTCCGTTGCATATCTCTGTAATTTTTGTACTTATGTGTCGATAATTCTTTGTCCATTCAATAGATCCTTGGTAGACGAAGTGTCATGAATTTGATTCGCCGGAATCTACAACTGCCAATGTTACAGTACAGCTCAGAGTTAACTTAACATACGAACGAGTCTGAAAAACACAATGCGTTCACAACGCATCTGGTTAATTTTTTGATGCATTAAAAATAATAAATATATGCATTGACAAAGAGCATTAAATGCGTTGAACTTAAGTTTGAAATTGTTTGATGTCCCCCAGAGATAGTGTCAAACACGTTGTTAAAAGCAAAACGGGACAGACTCCAAATTTTTAATTATAAATGCGTTTAAAAGATTCATGTGTGCATTGCGTAATACCCGGTGTACATACCAACTCCACGGTTCCAATTACCTGGGATCCAATCAAACTTAGCAGTACATTACATTTCCTAGAAGGGGCAAAGGTAAATATGAGAAAGTTTTCCTAATAAAGAGAGCGGGACATAATATAAAAAATCAAAATTATAAATATTACAAAACACCAAATCATGATTCCCGGTTGAGAATTAATGTAACGATGCACCCCTGAACATTTTGCATCTAGTGCAAGAATCATAAGCATCAGTTCGTCTCGCATTTAACTTTTATAAACATTCAGCACAGCGAAACATGCCAACTGGCGAGATTTGACATAGGTTAATCATAGTGGAAATTGTCCATAAGCAACTTCATTATCACTTCAATGCATCACCTGTGTTCACGATGAACAGACAGCGAATAAAAGCAAAATTATGGATTAAAGATGTCAAAATATAGCTTATGTGTACCAATGCTCGACTAATGTAGACGCTTTTTATTAAAACATGCAGATGGTGTGGTTTTTATTGATAATATGACGCACAAATTAGCAGATTCGTGTCCGCTACCATAATATCCCCATCCGTGCTCTACACGAAAAAAGACTAGTTCAGGGCTAGTTATGAAATACTATGCGCCCCTACAGCTGTAACATGTACCGATATCTCATTGGCTTTTCGCGGAAATAAAACACCCGTAGTGATTTAATGATTTTCTTTTTGTGACATTCGGTAGCTTTCGGATTCACTATATTGCAATATAATGTAGCCGAGTGTAACACATTGTTGTTGCCTCACTCGGGAACCAGGCCGAGGAAATGAGCAATCGCCGTACCCCCCTCTATGTAGCAATAACATAGCTATATGATAAATAGTGCCTTAATAAACCCGTGAAAGTTAACATTATAAAGTCAGGGAGCTAATTTCACTATATTTCATGAACCAGACATTGTTTGTTTTATTAATTTAAAAGTCAAAGTGGGCATTAAGATATTGCTTTATTGCTTTTAAAAGCGGCACCGTGAATACTTGTACATTTTGCGTTCCGCCATTGTTGATCGTGAGTCGCTCAGAGACTGGTTAAAATAAATCACGTCATCAATTCATTATGAATGACAACCAGACACATGATCAAAATTTTACTACGATAGTAATTTTCATTCATTCATAATGACGTCAGATGTCCAGCAAGCCAATCAAATTATGGCTATGCTTTTCCGAGAATCTACGACTGCACATAATTATCGATCGGCGAGACAGTCGCGCAAGGCATTTCTCATTAGTGGTGAATTTAGGCAGTGAATAAGTAACCGTGTTCATTTTGTTCTGTAAGAATGGAATGTTTACGTTACCAGGCAGCTGTATCGGAACTGATAATGTGACATACTGCCAATTATTCAACATTGAATGAGGCCTGCCCCATAAATCATGACAGGAATTTCGCCAAAATTTACGGTACCCTGGCAAAATATAATTGCATAATGTGTGTATGCCCGAGTAATCGGTTGCCCTTCTTGGTCGACTCGCATAATGTCGTTATACCAACGCAGCGTAATTATGAACGCGTTTCACGTTATCAGATTTCAAACGACTTGTCTAGCCAATCGACAAAAATTTACTGTTCGTGCCATATCTCTGCAAGTTTTTTACCATTGTGGATAATTATTTTTCCAGCGGATAGATTATTGGTAGGCGACATGTCATAACTTTGATTCGATGAAATCCATCAACAAATTCCAATGTTATCTCACCTGAAATCTTAAGAAATCTAAAATTCCATGTCCTGGCCATATCTCCATGAGATTTGTACTTACGCTGTTAATTCTTTTTCCTTGGATAGATTATGGGTAGATGACATGTCATGATTTCGTTTTGACTCCTTATTCAACAGAGTTGCTTAAATGCTTAAAATTCTGAGTCCGTGCTATATCGTCCTTAACCATGGTTAAGGTTTTGTCTCGCCTGCGAAGCAGAAAGCGAGACATAGGGATCACTAATTCTGGTGGCGGCGGCCATCATTTGTGCAGTTTTGGTTAAGTTTTTTTAATCAACTTAATTTTCAACACTGGCTCATCCGATCTCAATGAAACTTTACAGAAGTGATCTATATTATACAGGGAAGTGATCTACATAACAATAGATTTAATTTTGGGGCATTTTAATTATTTTTTTCATGGTTTTGGGCATTTCGGCGTTCTTGTTTCAAATAACAATTTAGTCACTTAGTCAAAGAGTTATCAGATTTCCATAAAACTTTACCAATTTGTTCTGTACAATGATTGCCTGCATGAAAAATTTTTCTACTTTTTTCAGCGTTTGAACTTTAATTATTTTTGGACCATTTGCTTGATTTTAAGTCTTGACCGGGGCCAGTAATCAATGTACTGCAGGTATCCTACAAGCAGTCAAGCTTTATGGGTCAGTCTTCAAGCTATATACATCCTTATGGCTTGCCCATTGGGTAATACCATGTGTATTTTGATCTGGCATCTAGTTTGCCATTTCAAGATAAGTCTGCATCCGGTGGTCAAGCTGTATTGTGACAAGATATAAAGATGAGGTATATGACTGTTTTTTTCTCAAAACTCTTGTTTTCACGGTCTTGGACTTATATTCAGGCGAGACATTGCACTCTATAGAATCCTTATTTCAAATCTTAAGTGGCTATTTGCATACTAAAATAATAATATTTAAAAAAATTTACAACTGCTTTGACTGGCACCATTACTGCGCCAGTCAATCCAGTTGGAAATTTTAAACATATTCTCTTGAAAACTGCTACAGAAGCCATTTTTCGCAGAGTTTTGCATAAGAGGGGTAAATTAAACTACATGAATTGGAATTATTGAAAACTAGGGCTGTGTATAATGCTTAACAGAGTGTCTTTTCAATTGACTTGAACATTTTATTAAATCCAATTTTTTATTTGAATTTGTTCTAGGAAAAACAACATAAGCTTGTTGACTATAGCTCGTCTGATGATAATGGTGATGGTGATTATGAGCCAGAGCAAGGTATATATCTGCTAGAATATAAGTAAATATAGTGAAACCGATTTTAAAAGGACCATGTATAGGTGTCAAAGACCAGAAATTACTTAAAAGAAAGCTCATAATCTCAAGAACTCTACCAAGTGTGACCTTCACCACACTGTCCACACTGTACACCAAGACAAAAAGTTCAACTGTTCGAAGAATGGAAAAGCTTATGTTTTGACCAGGGAATTGGCGTCATCAGTGGCATCCAGTTTTGGTTAATCTTTAGCTCACCTGGCCCATTGAGCTTACCTTGTACCGGCAACTGTCCATCATCTGTCCACCCATTATCGGTCTGTCAAACTACTCCTTAACACCTTGATAGATTTTGACCAATATTGGCTGGAAGGAACCCCTGGAGTGCCCAAGACCATCCATTCAAATTTTTTATCCATCAATTTTTGTCGATCCATAGCAAAGTGGATGCAGACTTATCTTGAAATGGCAAACTAGATGCCAGATCAAAATACACATGGTATTACCCAATGGGCAAGCCAGTATAGTCATCCAATCACATACAGCGTCCCATGCTATTGTCCTCTACAAAAGACTTGCCCCAAAGTAACCAAACTTAGCATATAGGAAGGATTTGGTGTCATGATAAGCCTCACATCAAATGTAGATCAGTGTGACCTATAAATGAAAATTGGGTCAGTAAGAGATACCTAGAGAACTAATGAACTCAAATTAATCGAACTTTGTACATAGATGCAACTCGGCGTCCGGCATCAAAAGTAGGTCAGTGTGAGCTATTTTTCATGCCTCACTGATCATAAAAAAATTGGGTCAGTACCTATATCTCGAAAAGTACTTGCTCCTAGTTAACTAAACTTTGCGTGTGGATGCAATGAATCTAGATGAGTTTCGTATTAAGTATGTCAGTGTTACCTACTTTTAACCTACTTGACTGAACATACGTGAATTGTTGATAATGGCTATCATTCTGAGAGGTTTTGTCTCGCCTGCGAAGCAGAAAAAGCGAGACATAGGTATCACATCCGATGGCAGCGGCTGTGTCAACATTAAGGTTCTGTGTTTAGCACGACTTCTCGGCTTACATTTTAGGATTGGTTAAGCCTATCGCAACTAAACTTGGATACATGGTTACCTATAGTGATAGGAAGCAGCATGATGGATGATGTTGGGGGTCACAATGTCAAAGGTCAAGGTCACTGTGACCTTGATACAGAACTCTGTTATTTCAACATTAAGTTTTTGTGTTTAGCAAAACTTTTAAGCTTATATTTCAGGATTGGTTAAGCCTATTGCAACTAAACTTGGATACCTGGTTACCTATAATGTTAGGAAGCAGCATGATAACATTGAAGTCAAAGGTCAAGGTAACTGTGACAAACAGGAGACAGACGAGACATTTAATTCTGCGGAATTCTTGTTATATACAGAGTTACAAAACTTGGCAGTGGTAGGCGTGTTATCAGTGTTCAAAGGCACGTGAAAGAAGTACCCATAGGATAGGGTGTGGGGAGGGCAAGGGTCTCCGGTTGCCCTTGTTTGCTACATTTTCTCTATACACTGAATTCCATGCTAATATAATGCACTCTGTTCCAGATGACACAGAATATGTGAATGACTCTTATGATTCGGATGCTTCAGTAGAATATCCAGCATTATCTCATGAAGCTGGTAGGTTTGACAAAAATATGTAGAAAAGACCTATATCACTGGATATTTAAATGTTTCTATTCTTCATATTTATTTGTTCGTTTATTAGCCACTTAGGTGGACATGTTACCAGTGGATTTTGATGACTGAACATAGATGCAACTTGGCACCTTGATGAGCGCGGCGTCAACAGTAGATTGGTGTGACCTACTTTTCATGCTTAGCTGATCAGAGCCTAAAAACTAAACTGCATATGGCATAATGGCTATCATTCTGAGAGGTTTTTGTCTTGCCTGCGAAGCAGAAAAAGCGAGACATGGGTATTAAGGTTCTGCATTTAGCAAAACTTCCCGGCTTATATTTCAGGATTGGTTAAGCCTATTGCAACTAAACTTGGATACACAGTTACCTATAATGTTAGGAAGCAGCATGGTAACGTTGAGGACAGGTCAAAAGTCCAGGTAACTGTGACAAACAGGAGACAGGCGAGGCATTTAATTCCGCGGAATTCATTTTATATACCAGTAGTACATGTATGCATGTCAGCATATGCATATGTGTTCAACGTCACGTAAAAGAAGTACTGGTAGGATCGGGTGCCCTAAATTTGTGTATGAATGACTGCGGGGAGGGCAAGGGTCTCCAGTTTCCCTTGTTTACCATGTTTGACAAAGAATCTATAGAACATACCTATATCACTGTGAATATTTAAACGTTTCTATTCTTTGTATTTATTTGTTCCTTTATAAGCCAGATAGGTGGTCATGTTACCAGCGGATTTTGATGACGGGGCCAAAAAGAATTAATATTTTGGGATCTGGTTTTGCTCTGGACCTTAATTTTTTGTCCGCCAAAAATGTTCTTAGCAGAATCTAAAAAAACAACAACAGACCAACCGCCTTTTTGGGTAGTTGCTTAATGTTGGTGTTTATGTTGAAGTCTGTATTGCGGTATCTTCTCCTCTGGAATCATTTATAAAGTATTAGCCATCAAGCAACTGGATCCTCAGAACACTCACTTTTGCTTCACACACCTACATTAAAGAAAAATGGTTCTTTGCCTGCCATTTTCTTAACCTTAAAATTCTATACCTCACTTAAAGCTGTTGTGTTCCATTAAATATACACACTTTTGAACGAGATATGAGATGCCTGAACAATTTACCCAGCATTAAATGCTACCCAGTGTGCAATGTTACCCAGCATGCAATGGCCTGACTCCATAATCGTTGTAACTATTAGAGACCATATTCGTTGAGTCTATTGTCTGCAGAAGTCAGGATTTCTCAAACAAAACCAACCTGCTTGCACGTGCAAATAGTCATCTGTCCTCCAGCTCTGGAAGCGTGAGCATGCACGTAGGGCATATTCACGGCAGTACATTCGACAATCTGTATTTCAGTACTGTTCAGAGAAAGTGTGTCACTGTCCAGGAAAAAATAGGAGAAAGCTTTTATATACATTGACAGTAATTTGCATGGAAATTGTTGCTATCAATGACAGCACCAACATTCAGTCAAATTGTTGTCAAAATAATTAGTATGTAATACAATTACAACCTGCTATATATTTGATTAAAAATGTATTGAAAAGTGTTGCTGCAACAGCTTTCAGTTTATGTATTCTAAAATAATCATCATAGATTTCAGTCAACACTTGCTACGGATTTGAAGAGCAATATGACTAAGTTGTTGCTGACTAAGGCACCAACAATGTTATCAAATTGTTGTCCATACAATCACACAGCGATCAGTATTATTGTCTAAGTAGAGTGAGTTATATAGCAAAAATATGCTTTGCCTGCATGAAGGAAATATTTCGCCTAGCTACCGTGTGTATGTTTCTGTTTGATCAATGCATTTCAAACAAATGCACAAATCTGTCAATGAAACATACACAACGTTTGCTAAGCATTCATTCTTGGCGAGAATGCGTATATAGGCCTACGCTCACTTTACCTAAATAGTAATGTATTGATTGCACATGTGTGGATAATAATTTGACAATGTTGTTGGTGTCTTAGAAACCAGCAACTTACAGTCAAATTGCTATTCAAATCCGTAGTGAGAGTGGACTAAAACTATGATGATTATTTTAGAATATATACTGAAAGCTGTTGTAGCAACAGTTTTCATACAAATTAGTATCAAATCTGCACCAGGTAGTAATCGCATTACCTAATAATTATTTTGACAATAATTTTACTGAATGGTGTTGCTGTCATTGATAGCAATAACTTTCACGCAAATTATTGTCAAAATAGATATAAAAGCTTTCTCTAATTTTCTTCTGGAAATTGACACA